>JANUWF010001475.1:600000-1053794 GCA_026120185.1 Voacanga thouarsii | reverse complement strand
TCCACTAATTAATGGAGATTCCAATAATTCATAACACTCCCCCTTGGATGTCCATCCATACATAAAGAATATGCCTCGTTAAAACCTTACTAGATAAAAACCCAAGTGGGAAAAAAATCTAGTGAAGGAAAAAGAGTACACTATTCTATATGTCCGTTTATTACTCCCCCGATGAGATGATTCCTTTAAATCTTTAAACCGACGCATACCGATTTTATATCTCAACTTCTCAAATGTTGCAATCGGTAAAGTCTTCGTGAAAATATCTCGCGAGGTTATCACATGACCGAATTTGTAGCACATCAATTTCACATTTCTTCCGGAGTTCATGAGTAAAGAAGAATTTTGGTGAAATATGTTTTGTCCGATCTCCTTTAATATATCCTCCTCGTAATTGAGCTATGCAAGCTGCATTGTCTTCATAAAGAGGAGTTGGAATATCTTTGATTGATGATAATCCACAACTTTCTCGATATAATGAATCATGGATCTTAGCCATACACATTCTCGACTTGCTTCATGAATGGCTATAATTTCAAGATGATTTGAAGAAGTAGTCGCTATAGATTGTTTCGTAGAACGCCATGATATAGCAAGTATTTCCACATGTAAATAGATAGCCCGTTTGAGAACGTGCTTTATGTGGATCGATAAATAACCAAAGATCTGCATAACCTATCAATGTTGGACTGGTTTTATTTGAATAAAATAATCCGAGATCAATTGTACCTTGGAGATATCGAAGGACTTGTTTAATTCCATTCCAATGTCGTCGTGTTGGTGAAGAACTAAATCTTGCTAATAAATTGACAAGAAAAGCAATATCATGTCTTGTATTATTAGCAAGATACATCAATGCACCAATTGCACTCGAGATATGGTACTTCAGACCAAGGAGTTCTTCATCATTTTCTTGAGGTCTGAAAGGATCTTTATCCACATTTAATGATCGGACGATCATTGGAATACTCAATGGATGTGCTTTGTCCATGTAAAATCTTTTTAGCACTTTTGTCGTATATGTTGATTGATGAATAAATGTTCCACTCTCCAAATGTTCAATTTGTAAACCAAGGCAAAATTTGGTTTTACCAAAATCCTTGATTTCGAATTCTCTTTTAAATAATCAATTGTTTCTTGGAGCTCTTCAGGAGTTCCAATAAGATTAATATCATCAACATATATAGCTAATATCACAAATTTAGAACCAGCATTTCTTAATAAAAACACATGGACATACCCGGTCATTTTTAAATCCCGCTTTCAATAAATATTCACTAAGACGTGTGAACCACATGCGCCCGTATTGCTTCAGTGCCATATAATGATTTCTCGCAACTTGATGGAGTAATTTTCACGAGGATAATGTTTATATGCTTCGTGCATATGAAATCCTTCGGGATTTTCATGTAAACATCATTTTCTAAATTTCCATACAAGTAAGCAAGTGACAACATCTAATAGGCGCATATCTATCTTTTCATGTACCGCCAAACCGATAAGATATCGGAGTGTAATAGCATCAACAACAGGAGAATAAGTTTCATCATAGTCAATACCTGGTCTTTGTGAAAAACCTTGGGCTACTAATCGCGCTTTATATCGAACGATTTCACTCTTTTCATTGCGCTTTCGCACAAATATCCATTTGTAGCCAACAGTGTTTTACACCTTCTCGGTGTTCGGACCGCAGGTCCGAAGACTTCACGTTTTGTCGTTGCATTTAACTCCGATTGAATCGCATCTTTCCATTGCAACCAATCTTTTCTATGCCGACATTCATCAACTGATATTGGTTCAGGATCATCACTATCCTGTATAACATCAAGAGATATTATATGCAAACATATGATCAATAATTGTTTCTATCCGATTCCAACTTCTACCGAAAGTGGTATAATTGATAGAAATTTCATTGTTACTTTCATCAACTTCTCGGTTCTTTGTCATCGCTTCTCTCTTGGTATTTCAATATGATCTTCTGGATCATTTAATCCTCTTTTCTTTCGAGGATTTTTATCTTTAGAACCAAGAAGTCGGCCATGCTTCTGGCATACTTTTGGCTCAGCAGCTATATGTCAAATTTTTTGTTCTGCTGGAACTTCAATTAGAATAAGAGCATTTATAGCTGGCATATGCGATTTTATTACTCTTCTGGAGTCAACAAAAGCGTCTGGCATTTGATTTGCAATACTTTGCAAATGAATTATCTTTTGAATGTCAAGTTCACACGCGCTTGTATGCGGATCAAGATAATTTAATGATGTTGTCCAATCAAGATTTTCTTGTACTGTTTCTGTTCTCCCCTAATTTAGGGAATAATGATTTCACAAGAGAATAAGAAAAGAAATATAAGAAAATGATGACAAGCAGGAAATGCCAAGAAAAATATCTCCTTTTTTTTTCACTCTTCCCGGTACCGACTTTTCCTCTTCCTCTCTTATCTTTTCTTCTCCTCCGACCCTCTACCTACCATCTACCTCTTCTTCTTCCTCATACGATATATATATATATATATATATATATATGTATCGATATATATCTCAGTCATCAGTCATTAGTAAACATCAAAAACAAAAATCACAAAGCAGATATGGAGACTCGTAATTCATTTGAGACATGGTCAAATTTTGACTCGGTTTCTGCAGCAGATTTTGATGTATTTTCCTTTTCAAACCAACCGCTTCTGCCTAATTCGAACGCAGAAGATTTTGATATGTTTTCTTTTCCAAACCAACCGCTTCCTCCTAATTTCAGGTGAGATACCTTTGAGGGCTTCCATTTGTTTTTAGTATGCTTGATAATGAAATTAAACTCTCTTTTGGTTTGTTTTTTATGTAAATCGATGGAAGTTTTGAACATACCGCTTTGGACTAAGTTGATCCGCCTCTACAAGAGACTCGCTTTTGATACTGTTCCTCTTGATGCTATTCCTTTGAATGAGGATATGCTTGTGCATGATCCTTTCTACTCTCTAATGGATTTTGAACAAAGCCAGAATATGTTTCTAGGTTATTATACATTTAAACATGGATTTTGAATGGTATTACCTTTATCGATATTATTTTCTTTTTCTAGGAGAAATAATGAGTGGTCTTGGCAACGAAGTCGGAGTAAGTACTCATGAAATGCATAATATCGAAGTTCAAGATATTATTGCAGACAAAATTCCTGGGGAGAAGAAGATGATTAAGAGGCAGAGAGAGAAGAAGGGCAATAACTCCCAAACACTATCAAGAGAAACAATTTCGCAAAGATTTTTACCTACCAATCAAGAGCGCAACCAAAGAACCGAATATTGGCATAACCCGTCTCAAGAAAAGATGTAGGGAGTTAGGAATTCGTCGATGGCCTCACAGAAATTGGTGAGCTTGGAGACCATAATCAAGAATGTTCAGGTTCTCTCTCATACATACTTATAATTTGCAAGTATGAAACTATGAAAGATTTATAAGTAAATAACCGATGATATCACTTCGATTTACAGGAGATGCAAAATAAAGAAGAAGGAGGACATATGACTGAGAAGAAGTTGAAAGAAGCCATTGCGATACTGGAATGTGAAAAATAGTTGGTGGAAGAAAGTCCTAATACGCAGTTAGAGGATCAAACACAGAAATTGAGACAAGCATGCTTCAAGGCCAAATATAATAAAAAATTTAATTATAATAAACTTAAGGAGATCATAAAATCTCAAGACTCATTTTGCAGTAATTTTACGGCTAATTCTGCTACTAGTCTCGATGCTGGCTCAAAGGGGAAAGAAAAGGAGGAGGATATCGAAAAAGAGGAGTTGAAGTCCATAATTACTAATTGTTTGTCTTCCTCTAATGTAAATATTGAAAAAGAACAATTACAAACCTTCATCTTACATTTGTCAGCTCAATTACAAAAGAGCAACTATAAGCATGTATCCTCAAGTTCATATGAACACTAGTGATATGAATAAAAGATGTGATGCTTATTATTAATAGAAATATCTTTTTCCCTTATTATCTTTTCTCGTTCCACTTCGGTGGCCGTATTTCTCCGTGATAAAGGAAATATCGAGTGTGTCCATGACCATAACCACGACCACTGCCACAACTACGACTATAACGATGGCTTCTGCTGGAGCCAACAACATTCACTTCTGGGAGTGCTGTTGAGCCAATTCATTTGGCTTCATGATTTCTCAATAATAACTCATGTTAAAGCTGTCAATTTTGGATACCCTTTTTCTCGATATTATTACTGTAGGACATGAAAAGTGGAGAATGTCTTCTCCAATATAACTTCATCAATAACTTTTTCTCCGTAAAATTTTTAACTAAGATGTAATTTTATACATCACGGAGTTCATGGTTTTACAATCTTGCAACTTCAGGTGCAATCATTCATACCGTACAGTGGGTAGTACGACCATCTTCAGGTGGTCAAATCTTTCTTTTTATCCACATGACATATGGATCCCTTTTTTTTTTAGCATTTAGATGCATTTCTGTATGACATATAAATTTTTTTTTGAAATATCAAGGGTTACAAATTCGAATTTAGCGAGATCAATAAATACGTACCTATCTTCTGGCTTTAATAACAGTAGAGACTCGTGCTAATAACGTGTTATAAAATTAGGGTAGTGTTAGAATAAAATCTACACACTACACACTAAGAAAATTCTAACTATTCTTTGCACAAGAATTTCTCTTCAAACTTCTCTCTTTCTTTCTCTCACAATTCTTTCTCTAATCTTTCTTTCACTAATCTTTCTTTCACAAAATGATGGTGTATTACAAGTTTAGAGAATAACTCTATTTATAGAGCTCTAATTAGTGGAATACATCATGGCATACATCATCTTTAACTAATCTCAATTAATGGTGTCTCAATTAAATGGTGGACATCCATAAAAATCTTCTAATAATTCACATAAATCCATAATTAGTGGAGCCTCCACTAATTAATGGAGATTCCAATAATTCATAACACCATCAAAATTTTTGTTTTGTTATGAATATATTGTGAATGGAATTAGTAGAAGCTCTACTAATTATGAATTTTTATGGATGTTCACCGAGACACTACTAATTAAGATTTGTGAAAGATAATGTATTCTACTAATTAAAAAATTGTGAGAGAAAAGAAAGAGAGAAGTTTGAAGAAATTTTTATGTAAAGAATAGTTAAAATTTTTTTAGTGTATAGTGTATAAATTTTATTTTAACATTATTTAAATTTTATAACATGTTTTTGTTTTTTATAATTGAATTTTGTAACATCAAGCACTTTGAATGTTGAAAGTCTTTTCAATTCCTTTTTATTTTGAACAGTCAAAATAACCGTAATATTTTCAATTCTTTGTTCGTGTATAACGGGGTAATCTCTATTTTTTTTTAAATTTTTACACTTAAACTTTTGATTATCTTGGATAATATTATATTACATAAACATATGTATAAATCATCGAGTGTTCTTTACACAATTTACCCTGTTTCTTTCCTCTGTTCACCCAAAATCTAGAGAATCCCCTGCTGAAACCAGTACCCCGCTGCAAAGTAGCTTTCAGTTCCGGACAGCTTCATTACCAGTAAGTTGCTATCTTTCTCTTTCGAATTTTCTTGAATTATAAGTAACAGGTGTGTAGTAATATGATAAGAGGGATGTTAGAGGAAGGATTCCATAGGAATAGTGAGTGATTTAAGGGGCTGAAAATACGTAGAAGTAAATAAAATGGACAATGAACAGATTTCATCCCCTTATGTACAAATTTTGAGTTATAGGTTTTAGATCCGTTTCATGTGTGGAATTAAGAGTTCTTGAAGTGAAAAGCTGAATCGATGTTGTTTTGGTGTGATTGTTTTGGTTATGCGAGGTAAAAAAATGGAAGTAAAGTAGAGTTGTTGCAGATTATTACTAATTCGATCTTTTGCTTTTCGGCTTATTTTTAGTACTGGCATGCTCTGTTTCTGGCCAGTTCTTTAAGTGGCATTGATGGTATTGAAAGGGAATGATGTAGCAGGGAGTTGGATTGAGAGGGAATGTAGCAGAGAGTTGGATTGTATTATATTCAAAAAAGAATTTAATTTTTCTGCCAAGGTGAATTTTCAAACTAGGTTTTATTGAGAAGGGAAAAATGAGAGCAAGTGAAATTCAATTTCTCTCCCGGTTTATTATGTAGATTATCCTCCCCATTATTTTTTCTCATCACAGGAGCTCTTCCGTCTTGTTAGACGGACGGTGCCATAATATTGATTTAGGTTTTGGGGTCACCAATTTTATTGGTCTTTGTATGTGGACAACACAAACTTCTTGCACAAATGCCCATGTGGCAAGATTTATGTTTGACTTTGAGCTTGAGAATCATTTCTTTAGGTGAATGAATACTTTAGGAGGTTGCCATCTCTCTCTTCCAACCATTGTCCAAAAGGCTTCCTTTCTTCTACACATTCCTAATTTTTGCAAAACAAAAAGGCTTTCTAGTTTCAGGAGAGAAGCAGGGGTAGCCGGCCTGCTGGTCTGGTGGCTTTGTGAACTTAACTGTCAATTAGGATTTTTATTTATTTTTCTGTTTCTTCCTCCATAACTGAACCCTCGATGGGCTGGCTGTTTTATCGTTCCTTCTATATAAAGAATGAAAAGAATTTGGTATTGCTGGGTAAAAATTATCATTTTTACTATTAAATTTGTCCTTTGCTGCAAATATTCCCAGTGGATAGTAAGCTACGAGGGAACTTGAAATTTTGTCAGGCTTGTCCATCTTCATCTGAGTGAGCAACTGAGCAAGGAACTTGAAAAGTTGCCAAGCTTTGGCCTTGAGGTAATAAGGAAATTCTATCTTTATTTGAATGGGTAGAAAAAAAGTTTGTCTATGAGTTTGAAAATTTGCCCACCCACCCCCCCCCCAAAAAAAAAGAATGGTTTTGAATTTCATGAGAATCATTGCAAAGATTAAATTTGTTTACCATGTTCCCTATTCTTGTCTGCTTAGCTTCGTCAACTCAGTTGGAAATGCAGAATTGTATGCTGGTCATTTAATAAGAATTTTAAAAGTGCATCATTTTCTTTTGCGGATAAGAGGAAGTGATGGAATACTGTGATTTGGTAGCTCAGCATTTCAAAATTTTCCAGTTCTTTTTCTCCTTACAAAAGTAACGTTACTGATAACTTGTATTATGTTTATTATTGTTGTTGTCTAGAATTCTTTTAACTAGTTTGGTGTTTTTTAAGTCAAAATATATGGCATTTTAAAATTTTTATTTATTTATTTTTTTAATAACTTACATCCCAGCTACTCAAAACTGCAATTTAGCAAGAAAGCAAGCACATTTATCCCAAGGGAATCTGTTGTATGAGAAACCTTTGCTGATATATTTCCCTTCCATTGTTTATACTCTTTTACCAATCTGCTTTGTACACTCAGGAATGGGGTCCTCAGAGGAGCAAATTCTATGTCAATGATTTTTTTTTATCATAAGCCATGACTTTCATCGTGTCATATTTGTTTAGTCTTGCTTCATAGTGAGATTGCCAAGTAATTGTTTTCACCTGCACCCTTTCTCGTGTTCTACGTTATTGCTAATTTGCAATGACCTTACAAATTAAATACTTTGGTTTAAGGTTTGTAGAGTAGTGAATAGGACTTTTATCCTCCCTTTATCCTTAAGTCATGACTTGTAGATTTTGGATCCTATGTAATTTATGTGAAATTTCGTATGTAGATATGGCATTGCCATTGGACAAGTTATCCCGAGGGTTAAATGATTTTGATGAACCACAAAGCCTTGGAACCAAGTAAGTTCTGCTTCTCTCTTTTTGAGTAGCCTTTCAATTATGTATGTTTTGTGTAGAGATATACTTATTTGACAGGTCAATGTTTGTCATTTTGCAAACTCATGATTTTGGAATTGAATGAATATGTTAAAACATCTTTATTGGCATTATTACTTTTCTTCTGTGGGAATGGGCCGAATGGCTCTAAAATCAGAAGAAATGTCGCCATTTTTGAAAGATGTGAATGATTAAAGCGGTGTGAACTTTCAAAGTAAAAAGACCTCTGATTCTGATGCCATATTAATTTAAAATAAAGTGGAAACAATGGCTTTGTCAATTTTTTTATTTACATTAGAGAATTATATGACTGGTTTAATGCTACAAAGTCCACTTGCATGGGCTGCTATCCTGGATGGATGGGAAGAACTAGATATGCTCATAGTGTTTCTTTGCTGGCAATATGACAACTCCTAGCTCATTTCTATAGTTTCTCATTGTGCACTTACATTACAGTTCTCAGAAGGAAAAAGTAATGATTTGATTTCTATTGCACAAAAAGTACTGTATTATTGTTGTTGCGATGGGATGGGTTTTGCCCTTTTCCTGTTTATAGTTACTATTATTTTGAAACAATTTCCTCTCTTTAAACTCCGCTTCGTTTCTCTTTTAGGAAAGAGTATGTGGTTTTAGTATCAACTGGAAGCTTTAATCCTCCTACTTACATGCACTTACGATGTTTCGGTCAGTAGTTCTTTACTTTTGTAATTCTTTGAGATATTTTTCATTTTCTTTACTTGTCAAGGAAGAAGAAAAACTATGGTACCATTGCAATAATAAATCAGAATATGAACTTGGTATGGTTATTCTGTGTCCTCAAGCTAATCTGCTAACTGAGTTGACATATATTTATAGTAATATTAATAGATTTATGCTGAATGAATATGTGCTAATTGATTCATTTATTATCACTTAAAATTACATTTTCCTATAAATTATACTGACTTACTTTGTTTTCATGCTTAGAGTTGGCAAGAGATGCACTACATTCAGAAGGGTTTTGTGTAATTGGAGGTTACATATCACCAGTAAATGATGCATACAAGAAAAAGGTATGTAGTGTGCCTCTGTCCACCAGATTGGACTGAGTTGGTATGTCAAACCTCAGATTGTCATCCACACTGAGTCAGAAATAGTAAAGGCCCACATTTTAAGAACTGGATCAATAGATTATATTGTGAATGATAAAAGAACAAAATCACTCTTATTTTGGGGTAGTTGAAAGGGTTCATGGTTATTACTGATCTTGCACAGAAAATTAATGATTTATTGTTTCTCTTGTTGGGGGAGGTGCGCCGGGGGGGGGTTTGTGGGGGGTGTGGGAAGTAGTTGGGGAGTCAGCAGTGGTATGCCCTTCAGTAGCATCATAGGTTCTGCTCAATAGTCCCCGCACCCGCAGGGCCCTCACAAATCCTCAACACTAAGTAGAAAAGGAAAAAAATATAATGCATTGTCATTTGCATCCTTCCCTTTGACACTTCATGCGACTAGTCATTTGTTACCCAAGGAGGAGTAGGAATCAAGGTCAAATGTATGTTTTATAATCTTTTTACATTGTCAAACCAAGGTGTTCTAGCTGAAGAGTATTTTTTCTACCCTGATCAAAATAGGGTCTTATATCAGCTAAGCATCGCGTTGCAATGTGTAATCTGGCTTGCAAAAGTTCCGAATTTGTGATGGTGGATTCCTGGGAGGTCTCTCTCTCTCTCTCTCTCTCACATGACATATAGAAGTTATTTACATGTTTAGTGAGGTTTGGATATTCTGCATGTATCACTGTTACTGTTACAATATTTTTCTCTTCGCTAGTGGGCTATACTTGGGTTCTACTTCATCACCCCATAAAATCTTTTACCATCTCTCCAATATGAATTTTACAGGCAAGTCAAAGCTCTTACCAACGGTCGTTAACAGTTTTATCCAGAATTAGAACTTTGTTATCTGAGAGTGGCCTGGTATCCAGCGGTGAGTTTGCCATCCTGCTTCACATTCTCTGTTTTGGGTCCAAAATGCAACTTTGTTTAGAGTGCCAAATTCTTAACTTGGGCTGGCCAAATGAATTCTGGCCCAAAAATAATCCTTGAGTTGCAAAATTACAATTATAATTGCAATCCAAAGAGGACTTTAATTCCTTTCCTGAATTTTATTTCCGGATCACAAATTTAAGTTCAGGTATCTTTTGATATTTCCATAATGATGATTGTCTGGATCTGTTCAACATATCACTATTGGTTCTATATTATCCAGAGTAATGACTTTTTCTAATGATTCTAGAACCACATTCGACAAATTAATTAATAACTGAATTTTGGACATGATAGAAATGCCCAACATATGAATAAAGATTGTGAGTTTTTAATTTGGTTTTCCCCTGCATGTAGATTCTCTTAAGGTCATGCTTGTATGTGGTTCGGACCTGTTAGAATCCTTCAGCATTCCTGGAGTTTGGATTCCTGATCAGGTAATGTATTTTAGCACATCCTATATGTTGGGATACCCTCTAACTTTGGACAAGGTATTGCCCCGTGCTCCCTAATTATGGCATCCAACATCCATTGCTGTAAATGGGTCACTGAGCTCAACTTGTCAAAATCCTTGACCCGTTGTTGATACATGGTATATGTTGTTTTGCTACCATGGTGCATTGTAAGGAGTGTTACGATGATGAAATCCTTGTCCTTTTATGTTTTTCAGTCTTACTAATACCTAAAAGAAACTTGAGTGCAATCATACAGTAACCAGAAGTCACGTGATAGTATTGGATATTAGCCTGGGGAAATGGGGCAAAGAATGGTAATTGTGGCATATCACCAGAAGTACTTCTTCTGAAGAGATAAAATACATTTTTCTACAAATTTACAACTAACTGTGGTTGGATTTTGTCCTCTAGAATATGATTGACAGTCACTTTATTTTAGGTCAGGATGATATGCCGAGACTTTGGTTTGGTTTGTATTCGCCGAGATGGTCAGGATATTGAGAAAATTATTTCTACTACTGACATTCTGAATGAATACAAGGTGAGAAAAAGTGCCCCCTTCAACTTCATAAGACGATGTTTTGAAGGTCTTAATTATATTGAACATGTGGATTCTGCATTCTTTCTTCCACATTTATCAGTGTGGATTGTTATGTATTTAGCTGTTTGAATTTGAAATACCTCATTTTTTCACATTTTTATGCCGCATAACGAGTCTGTGCAGTTGTAAGTGATTAAGATAGATACATTTGAAATAATACAAACAGGGGATCTAGTTGTAAAACTAAGGACCTTGCTATAGTGGTGTTCCATTCTTTCTTGCACTGATTGGACTTGTATACCTTCTTTTGCCCTATGTCCCAACTTGGCAGTTGGCAGGGCATTCTAAAGAAGAGAAAGAGATATGGTTACTAAATGAGTTGGGTAATTAATTAACCATGGCTTTGTTCACCTTCAGAGCAACATCAGGGTGGTGGATGAAGTTGTACCAAATGGGAGCAGTTCAACAGGACTGAGGTAAACCCTCCTTTTTTTTTGGCAAATTAAATGCGGAAGAGAGTTATTACCTGCTCACACTTTTTTTTTTCTTTTGCTTTTTTGGGCCAGGGAATGCATTTCAAGAGGATTGTCAATTAAATATTTAACTACAGATGACGTAATAAATTACATTAGGCAACATCATCTATACTTACAGCAGAATAATGATGATCCCTCTGCTGTCAAATGCTGAAGACCCTCCCAAGAGGAGCCTGTACAACTCAAGATTATGGGAGTGTTCCTTCATAAGCCCTCATTCCAAAATGTATGATATGTGATTCAAGGATGCTATATAAGAATAAGTGCAGATGGAGGGGAGGAGCACCAAGGAAGATGCTTGTTATAAGGCTGCCCGCATGTTATCGTGGCCAATCTGTCCCATTATTTTATTTTATTTTATTTATCCTTTAGGGGAGAAAGGCACCTGATTCATGTTTGGATCGTCATCGCACAATGTCTATTTCTTTTTAATTTTTAACAACCCAAAGTTATCCTATGTCTCACTTATATTTACCTTTCTTGTTATATTTGAATATTAATTATGAATTTTTTAAATTCTCAATAAATATTGCATTTCGGATGGGGTAGAATGAGTAATTATGAACAGCCCCAAATATAATATGATTTTGTTCCAATTTTTCCGTGATGTTCTGTTATAGACGGATTTTTTTTTTCCCTAAGTAAAATTATCTATTCAAAGTAAACAGATTACATAAAGAGAAAATCATCACACTTCAAAAATTCTGAGTGGATACAATAAAAAACAAATACACAAAAATTAACTCTTAGAGGGAGAGTTCAATTGAATGGGTTTGAAATAAACTTCGAGAAAACGGAGTCTGGCAACTCTAATCTAAGCAGATTAGAAAATGAGGCATGTCAAAGAGGACTAAAAAGGCAGATTTGTGTGGTTTGTGGCCCAAAATGGGATGGGAACACAAAAAAAAGGAAGAAAACGGAGTCGAGAACCCTGATCCTAGCAAATCAGAAAAGGAGGCATGTCAAAAAGGATTTAAAGGACAGATTTGTGTAGTTTGTGGCCCACAATAGGGTCGGAACACACAAAAAAAAGAGAGATCTTTGGTCAAGATCCAAGCTCCGGTGGTGGTTGGAGCTCGGATATGGCCAAGCTCCACACACAGAGGCGAGGAAGAAGATGACACTGGCAAGAGGATTCGGGGAAGAGAGAAAGAAAGAGTGAGAAAGAGTGGTTACCAGGTTATAGGCGAAAAACTTAGATATCGTATACCATAATTTCAAATCTCAAACTTTAAATTGCAATTTTTTCTTACTTTTTTCATTTTTTAAAATACTTTTGACCGATAATGGTGGTTTCTAGACTCCAATTTATATATAATACCGTCAATAGTTAATAATGTGATAAAATATGTCAATCATCCTTAAATTTTTATAAATTTTAAATTTTACTTTCGAATTTTAAAATATGTGATTTTGATTCTCAAACTTTTAAAATATTTAAAAAATAACTCTTCCATCAATTAAAACTATTAAGTATTCATAGAAGTTCATCACATGACTTCCGCGTAACTTATTTTATAGGTATTTTTATTAACTCAACTCTAATAATATGGTACTATCATTTTAATTCTTATATAGTAACTTCTATATATAGTAGAAAAAAACTATTACGACTCGTACGTCTCTCACTTCTCTTTTTAGATTTTTTTTTTTTATAATTCACTTCTACTTTTAAATTTATTCTTCCTTTCTGTAGAGATGCTACGAAAATTACTATTTATCAAGAACTGAATCAATTTTTTTTCGTTTTTATCTTTATGTCTTAATTTTGTTTATTAAAGGGTAAAATATGTTATATTTATTGTATAGTTAGATTAAAAAAAGTGCGAAAAGTAATTTCAAGATTATTGAGTGAGTCGCATAAAATGTTTGAAATTAAAATTTAAAATTATTGTTGATAAATAAAGAAATTCGAAGAGAAGAGAGCGAGATTAAAGTTGAAGAATAATATTTTAGAAATAAAAAAACGGGAGAATTAGAGTTAAAATCTGATAATTTTGTATTATACTTAAATTTTTATTATTGGAAGGGTTATTTTTTAGGTATTTCAAAAGTTTAAGGACTCAAATAATATATTTTAAAGTTCAAAAGTAGAAATAAAAATTTATGAAAGTTCAATTAATATATTTTATCCTTAATAAAAAGACCACTTTTAGATAATGTATAAAATGAAAATAAAGTCAAATATATATTTTTTATAAATTTTCTTTTATTTGAATTTAAATATTCTATTCTAATATGGTAAAATAATTTGAAAGAATATTGACATAATAATTTAGAACAATATTTAATTATAAGTAAATTATCACACTAATTAGAGAGATTAATAGTAAGATTCACAAAATTAGAGCTTGCATGTTAAGGTTAATTACGAACATGACTGGAATTAGGAGTGGCCACCTCTGTCCAAATTTTTAAAAATTTTTTATTTATCTTAAAAATTCATTAAATGTTATGAATATATTAGTGGAAGCTCCACTAATTATGAATTTTTATGGATATCCATCATTTTGTGGAGACACCACTAATTAAGATTAGTGGAAGATGATGTATTCCACTAATTAAGAGCTCTATAAATAGAGCTATTCTCTAAACTTGTAATACATCATCATTTTGTGAAGGAAAGAATTGTGATTGTGAGAGAAAGAAAGTGAGAGATTTGAAGAAATTCTTGTGCAAAGAATAGTTAGAGTTTTATTAGTGTGTAGATTTTTTTTTATAACACGACCCAAATTTTATAACACGTTATCAGCATGAGTCTCTACTGTTATCAAAGTCAGAAGACATGTACGCATTTATTGATCCCTATGGCTAACCTTACTAAACTCGAATTTGTAACCCTTGATATTTCTGAAAAAAAATTATATGTTATGGGCTCTCGATACAGAAATGCATCTAAATGCTAAAAAAAAGATTTGACCACTTGAAAATGGTCGTACTACTAAGTGCACGGTATAAATGATTGCACCCGAAGTTACAAGATTTTAAAATCGTGAATGAATATAGCTCCGCGATGTATAAAATTACATCTCAATTAAAATTATGCGGAGAAAAATATATTGGAGAAGACATTCTTCACCTTTTATGCCTCGAATATTGTCCTACAACAACAATATCGAGAAAAAGGGTATACACAGATTTAATTACTGCCCTTCTCATTGCAAAGAAAAATAATGAGTTATTATTGAGAAATCATGAAGTCGGATTAATTGGCTTAACAGCACTCCCAGAAGTGAATGTTGTTGGCTCCAGTAGAAGCCATCGTTATAGTCGTAGTTGTGGCAGTGGCCGTGGTTATGATCATTGACACACTCGATATTTCCCTTAGCACAGAGCAATACTGGCCACCTGAAGTGGAATAGAAAAGATAATAAGAGAAAATGATATTTTCATTAATAATAAGTATCACATCTTTGAGATGTTACATTCGGATGTCAATATATACTATATTACTACTAACAGTTTAGAAAAAAAATCTATTTCCTCTTGATCATAAGTTTTGTGTTCACTTACATTTCCTTTATTCATCTCACTGATGTTCATGTGAACTTGAGGATGCATGCTTGTAGTTACTTTTTTTCAATTGAGCTGACAAATTGAGGATGAATGTTTTTAGTTGTTCTTTTTCCATGTTAGCATTAGAGAAAGACAAATAGGTAGCAGTTATGGATTTAGTTCCTCTTCATCGGCATCCTCCTTCTCTTCCTTCTTCATTGGGCCAACATCTAGACTAGTAGTAGAATTAGCCGTGAAGTTATTGCGTAATGAGTTTTGGGATTTTCTCATCCCCTTAAGTTTTTTATTATATTTAGTCTTGAAGTATGCTTGTCTCAATTTCTATATTTGGTCCTTCAACCGAGTATCAAAACTTTCTTCCACCAACTTCTTCTCACGTTTCAGTATCTCAATGGCTTCTCTAAACTTCTTTTCAGCCATGTGTCCTTCTTCGTCTTTATCTCACTCCTGTAAATAGAAGTGATATCACCGGTGGAGATACATTCATTCCAATCATTATTTACGTATAAATCTTTCATAGTTTCATACTTGCAAATTACAAGTGTGTGAGAGAGAGAACCTGAACATTCTTGATTAAGGTCTCCAAACTCATTAACTTCCTGTGAGGCCATCGACGAATTCCTAACTCCCTACATCTGTTCTTGAGAGGGGTTAAGCCAATATTCAGTTCTTTGGCCGCGCTCTTGATTGGCAGGTAAAAGTACTGCGAAATGATTCTCTTTTGATAGTGTCTTGGAGTTATTGCCCTTCTCCTCTCTCTGCCTCCTAATCCTCTCATTCTTCATAGGATTTTCGTCTGCAATAATATCTTGAACTTCGATATTATGCATTTTATGGGTTCTCACTCCGAATTCGTTGCCAAGACCACTCATTATTTTTCATAGCAAAGGAAAAACAATATCAGTAAAGATAATACCATGCAAAATTCATATTTGAATGTATGATAACCTGGAACCAAATTTTAGCTTTGTTCAAAATTTATTAGGGAGTAGAAAGGATCATGCACAAGTATATCATCATTCATAGGAACAACATCAAAAGTAGTCTCTTGAATAGATAGATCAAATTGAAAATCCAAAGTAGCATGCCCAGAACTACCACTGATTTATATCACAACAAACTAAAAGAGAGTTTAATTTCATTATTTCATTATTAAGCATACTAAAAAAAAAGGAAGCCCTCAAAGGTATCTCACCTGAAATTAGGCAAAAGCGGTTGGCTTGGAAAATTAGGCGAAAGCGGTTGGCTTGGAAAGAAAAATAGATCAAAATATTTTGCATTAGACCTGACATTAGGTGGAAGTGGTTGGTTTGGAAAAGAAAACACATCAAAATCTTCTACGTTAGAAACCAAGTCAAAATTTGACCATTCTCAAATGAATTACGAGTCTCCATATCTATTTTGAATTTTTTTTTATATTTACTAATGGCTGATGACTGATATATATATATATATATATATATATATATATATTTGTACGGGGAAGAAGAAGAGATAGATGATAGGTGGAGGGAGGAAGGAGAAGAAACGACAAGAAGGAAGGGGAAAAGATGGTACCGGGAAGAGTGAAAAAAAAAGATTTTTTTTTCTTGGCATTTCCTACTTGTCATCATGTTCTTGCATTTCTTTTTCTTTTCCCTTATTCTCTTGTGAAATCATTATTTCGTAAATTAGGGGGAGAACGGAAATAATATAAGAAAGATCTTGATTGGACAACATCATTAAATTATCTTGATCCGCGTACAAGCGTGTGTGAACTTGAAGTTCAAAAGATAATTCATTTGTAAAGCATTGCCAATCAAATGCCAGACGCTTTTGTTGACTCCATAAGAGTAACAAAATTGCATATTCCAACTATAAATGCTCCTATTCGAATTGAAGTTCCAACAGAATAAAAGATTATACCTATAGCTGCGAGCCAAAAGCATGCCAGAAGTATGGCCGACCTCTTGCTTCTAAAGATAAAAATCCTCGAAAGAAGAGAGTATGGAAGGATCCAGATGATTATATTAGAAAAGAACGATAAAGACCAAGAGAAAACTGATGACAAAGAACCAGAAGTTGATGAAAGTTAACACTGAATTTTCTATCAATTATACCACTTCCAATAGAAGTTGGAATCGGATAGAAATAATTATTGATAATATGTTTACATATAATATATCTCTTGATGTTATACATGATAATGATGATCCTGAATCAATATCAGTTGATGAATGTCGACATAGAAAATATTGGCTACAATAGAAAGATACGATTCAATGGGAGTTAAGTGCACTGACACAACGTAAAATCTTCAGACCTGCAGTCTGAACACCAGAAGGTGTAAAACCTGTTGATTACGAATGGATATTTGTGAGAAAGCGCAATGAAAATAATGAAATCATACGAGATAAAGCACGGTTAATAGCCCAAGGTTTTTCACAAATACCAGGTATTGATTATAATGAAACTTATTCTCCTGTTGTTGACACTATTACACTTCGATATCTTATCAGTTTGGTAGTACATGAAAAGATAGATATACGCCTATTAGATGTTGTCACTGCTTACTTGTATGGAAATTTAGAAAGTGATGTTTACATGAAAATCCCCGAAGGAATCTGGGCGCATGTGATTCAATCGTCATAGTGAATATTTATTGAAAGCGGGATTTACAAATGACCAGGTATGTCCATGTGTTTTTATTAAGAAATTTGGTTCTAAATTTGTGATATATGTTGATAATATTAATCTTATTGAGACTCCTGAAGAGCTCTTCGAAACAATTAATTATTCGACATCAAGGATGTTGGTAAAATTACATTTTGCCTTGATTTACAAATTAAACATTTGGCAAGTTTCATCAATCAACATATACAGCAAAAGTTCTAAAAAGGTTTTACATGGACATAGCACATCCATTGGATATTCCAATGATCGTCCAGTCATTAGACGTGAAAAAAGATTTTGACCTCAAGAAGATGATGAAGAACTCCTTGGTCCTGAAGCACCATATCTCAATGCAATTGGTGCATTGATGTATCTTGCTAACAATACATGACCTGATATTGTATTTGCTGTCAATTTATTAGCAAGATTTAATTCTTCACCAACACGACGACATTGGAATGGAATTAAACAAGTTTTCGATATCTCCAAGCAGCTACTTCTTTGAATCATGTTGAAAGTATAGCCATCATGAAGTAATTAGAGAATGTGTATAGTTACGATCAATGATTCATGATATCCAAAAAAGTTGTGGATTATCATCTATCAGAGATATCCCAACTCCTCTTTATGAAGACAATGCATCTTGCATAGCTCAAATACGAGAAGGATATATTAAAGGAGATCGGACAAAATATATTTCACCAAAATTCTTCTTTACTCATGAACTCCAGAAGAAAGGTGAAATTGATGTGTTACAAATTTGGTCATGTGACAACCTCGCAGATATTTTCACGAAGACTTTACCGACTGCAACATTTGAAAAGTTAAGATATAAAATTGGTATGTGTCGGTTCAAATATTTAAAGGAATCATCTCATCAAGGGGAGTAATAAACAAACATATAAAATAGTGTATTCTTTTTCCTTCACTAGATTTTTTTTCCCACTAGATTTTTATCTAGTAAGGTTTTAACGAGGTATATTCTTTATGTAATTGATGGACATTCAAGGGGGAGTGTTATGAATATATTAGTGGAAGCTCCACTAATTATGGATTTATGTGAACTATTAGAGAATTAGTGGAAGCTTCACTAATTAGTGGAAACTCCACTAATTATGGATTTTTATGGATGTCCACCATTTAGTGGAGACACCACTAATTAAGATTAATGGAAGATGATGCATTTCATTAATTAAGAGCTCTATAAATAGAGCTATTCTCTAAGCTTGTAATACACCATCATTTTGTGAAAGAAAGAATTGTGATTGTGAGAGAAAGAAAGAGAGAGATTTGAAGAAATTATTGTGCAAAGAATAGTTAGAGTTTTATTAGTATGTAGTGTGTAGATTTTTTTTCTAACACTATCCAAATTTTATAACATTAAAAAAGTTTTCATTTGAATTTTACAATTCATATTTAAAAAAAAAATCGTAAAAAATACCATCAAACTATTTATGTTTCACGATTTATATCTTTTATCTTTTTTTTTCACTTTTTTATATCTTCAACAAATTTTATATACTTTAAAATATCCTTCCACCGCCCTAAATGCTTATTTCCAGCAAAGGTAAAATTTTCTCCATTTTTAAGAAGGGTAAAAATATCACAACAATTATATTGTTGCCCCAGTTTGCACTTGTTTTATTGTTGGATAATTCATGTAGTTGTACATGTGAACATGAATTTGGCGAGAATAGATAGAATTCTGATAATTTTTTCCTTAGTAACTTACTCATGTGACCAATACGTACCAATTCTTATCCAAAATTCTTGTTATGAGTGGTGAAAAGATATTTTAAAGTATATAAAATTTGTTGAGAATATAAAAAAGTTTTAAAAAAAGATAAAGGATATAAATTATGACACATATATAATTCGACGGCATTTATCATAATTTTCCCCATTTTAAATTTTTTTAAAAATTATAACAGTATTTTTTAACATATCATTTTATATAATTTACTTCCAACATTAAGCTTCTAATTTCTTATTAAAGATTTTTTAAAATATTCCCTCCGTTCTAAAATAACTTATAGTATTACTCAAATTACACAGAAAACTTTGATATTTATAGAGTTTTTAGGGGAAATTTTTTTTTAATTACTCTCACTATGAACGTTTTTTTTGTCTTCGTGTTTCTGTTGATATTTCTCAACCCATTCAGAGAGGTTAGGTTATGGATCTTCCTTTTTATGGTCTACAGCCAATTGTTATCCAATATGAGAGTTTGCCTGACTGTTTCCATTGTGGCTTTCTAGATCATACCATTAAGTTTTACTCATTGCTTACTGGTTAGGCTACTCTTCAACAACTAGTTGGCTTTGTTTCTGGTACATCTTTGCATGCTTCGGCTTTTCATGTTTCCATTGGTCTTTTTTATGAACCGTAGAGACCACATGGATACTACTCCTTCTTGCCCCTTTAGTTCTGATTCTTCGCCTATTTCTAGCCCCCTTTATTATCTGTCATTCCCAACAACAACAATGCTACTCCTGGGGTAATTGTTGGTGTGTTTTCGAGTGTAGAAATATTATGGACAAACACATATAATCAAATTTTAATTAAATGTCAAAATACACAATTAGGTAAGTATACTCATTGCATAATATAGAGTTTAATGACAAGTATCGTAGGTTCTTGGATAAGGGATAAAAATACCATTATTAACTCTTCTTCTATTATCTAACCTAACAAATAAATAGAATAGACTAATTACAATGGACGAACAAATATAACAAATACAACCCTCACAATATGGGTAATGATAAAATTAAAGATAAGAAAATGAGTGACAAACATGGACTTGTCAAGAATCTTCCTAAATTAGCTAAGTACCAAATTAAATTTAATATAGCTAAATTTTCAATTCTAACACCCTTAGAGGTCATAAATGTAAAATTCACTATCTCGAATTATGAATTTCTTATTTTTGAGCCAATTATAAGGTATCTTTACCTAAGAATAACAATGGGGTCGGGTCGGGCCGGGGATTAGAAATCCCTCCCCCGCCCCTGTATACCCCCCTATTTTCTCATCCCCAACCTATCCCTACCGTGGGAAAAGGCCAAGATTTTTGTTCGCGGCACAATCCCCTATCCCGGTCCAATGGGGAAGCGAGGAAGCAAGGGTCCATTTGAGCCCGAAAAATATTTATAAATTTTTTTTTGCCTCTGATATATTTTTTTCAAAACTTTTTAATCATTTCGAAAATTTTTGTGGTGGTTTTCAATAGTTCATGTATTAATCATATCACTAAATTAGTAAAAATAAAATTTATAATTTTTTCCTCTTTTTTTCTATTTTATTTTATATACATATATAATTATAATCTACCTATAAATACATATATAATTATATATTATATATATATAATTTACTTATATTTTATATAGTGTATATATATGTGTGTATGTGTATATACATATATATATGTATATGTGTGTGTGTATATATATATATATATGTATATATATAATATAATATAAAATATATGTAGAGTAGGCTAGGCAGGGGGTTGGGATTACGTCCCCCGCCTGCCCCTGGTTGGTAGGCCGAGGAATGAAGCCTGTTCCCGGCCCCATCCCCGTTGAAATCGAAGAATCCTGGGTCGGGTCCCCGATTTAAGTGGAAAAATTGACATCCCTATCGCTACCTCTCAAATTTTACCCAAGAAGCATTAAGCACAAACCTCTATATTATCCGGAAGAACCCAATACCCCTATCTCTAGGTAATATCAAACGCCAATGATTACCAAGTTCTAATTCCTCAATCTCTCTCTCAAGTTAATCGAAAGAAAACTCACATTGAATCCATTAATTGAAACTCAACTTCTAACCCCGTTTGTCGATTTCATTAGGGGAAATTAACTTAAATAACAAATCCAACACAATAAAAGCAAGCAATCATTCATGAAGAATTGAAATTTAACAAATTAATAGTATATTTAACACAAGAATAAATTAGGGTTCGTCCCTTCAAAAATAATAAAATAGTACATACAAATTGACAGAAGAAAACAAAGAAAATAGAGTAAGACATGCTCATAGACAAGTTGTCTCTTTATCTTTGATAAACCTTAGAGGGGGGTGAATAAGGTTTATGACAAATAAATGAGATTTAAAAAAATTCTTTGATGTCTTTTGATAAAGGCTTAAAAAGGGAGAGTTCAAAATATAGACTTGAATGTACTGCTAAGGAACTCTCAAAACTCCTCTAAATAATGAAAAGAATATCTATAGTTAAGATGAATAGATAAAACAACAATAACAATTTTGCCCAACTATATAAAAGTCTTTAATCCAAGCAATGAATGCAAGGAGAAGTATAAAGCTCTCAAGTCGAATAAATAGTAAAAACGCAGGTATAAATATCATATTAGTTTTGTAGTTGTAGGAGTGCAGACATGAATCTTTTGAAACACCATTAAATGGCGAGAAGATGGTCTGTTTTAAAGAAGGATAATTGAGGCATTTAAAAATAGACATTCTATAGAATACAAAGGTTTTTTAAAATTAAAACTGATCAACAATTTTAGAGATTGAGATAAAGTTCTTTGATCTAATGACTAGTAAAAAATGCAGTGTTAAAGTGTAAATGATATGCAAAAGAAAGATCTAAGGATTTATAATAGTTCAATCCTCAACTGATCTACGTCTACTACCTTAAGTATCCATTTGAAGATTTTAACACAATCACTGAAATATTTTTCCCAAATTAATGGTGGTAGGTGACACCAATCTTACACAAGAGGATCACCACACTTGGTTTTACACCCAACCTCTTCAATCACAACAATCAAGACTCACCCCAACTGAGTTTTACACCACAACTTTGATACATTCACCAAATAAGGCTCACACCAATTGGGTTTTATACCACAACGTTGTTACACAAGCTGATAAAAGAAAGAGCATAGAAATAGCTCACAAATTGAGCAGATATAAATAACTAAGCATAAATACTTTTTTTTCCCTTTGGAGCAATTTGATTTCACTTTGAAATACAATGAAAAGGAAAATTTTTATATTCTAAAGTGTAAGAGTGTTTTTGAGAAAGATAGCACAAAAATCTACTTTAAAATCGAGTTTTAAAAATGTTTATAGAAGCAAATAGTAAGATACCAACAGCTAGAAATAGCTAGTTTCTCGCTGTCAGATATTTCAGAGTTTTGGACTCAAGGATCGGACGAGGGTGCATCCAAAAGGTGAGTCTAAAATGGTACTTTTCTAGAAAGAAATATTTTGACACTGTTCACAGAGTTTTGGACGAAACTTTTGGATGTAGAGCCATCCAAACTATTTAATCCAAAATTCTGAAGATTTAATACTTTAAAATCTTTTTGCTTAGTGCTTCAAGGTAGAAATAAATTGAATCCATAAGGTAAAGAAAACATCGAAATTTACACAATATACCTTAACAAAAAATTCCTAATCTAAAGTTCTTTCACAAGAACTTCATGATCTTGTGAGCTCTTAGGTTGAGGTTGTACTTGATCAATCACCACTTTATATTCTATTTCCTTAAGAGCTACTCAGCAACCATATTTGCATGCCTTGAAAAAATTAGGGCCAAACATGTCCTAGCACATATAAGTCACATAAGTTAGTCCTCATTAATATTTATCATAAATCAAAACACAGGAGAATACCCTTAGAGCTAACAATCTCCATTTTCAATCTTCTTGAATCAACCTCCAAATCTCTCCATTCTCTTCTCTCTTGTATATAAATGTTATTCCCCATTGTTGGTTGTCACTTATTGTCTCATAAGATTTTATTTATAGGTTTTGGAAAGCCCTAAAAGTCGCTTAAAATCTTATTGGGGTTTTGACCGAAATGGGTCAAAATCCATTTCCAACGCATTAAAAGGGGCAAAAATTGTACTAGCGGCACAGAGAAGGTACCTCGCGTTTTGCAAACGTGAGGTACTTCCTTTGACAGCAGCAGCCACATGGGTGGCTGAAAAAGCTACAGACCTCGTGTTTGTGAAACACAAGGTCTGCAGCTTTTTCAGCTGCTTTTTAACGGCCCATGTGATTTTTTAACCGTTTTTCTTCAACCGTTTCTGCTTGCTTTCTTCCGACTGAATTTCACGAGCCACACAGAGACCACTTTCATCCGCCTATATATACATACACATTCAACGCCATTTTCTCATTCTGTCTATTCTCTGTTTTTTTTTCCCATTTCGCTGTCTGTTTTGGAAATTTAGCTGGGGCTGTGAAGAGATCAGCCATTGCACGGGAGGGAGCTAAGAAGAATTTCAGTCGAAGAAAGTGTTCGCGGGAGCACATATACATTGACGTATATTTTACAGGTTTTTTTCTTTAAATATTATAATAGAGAAAATATATTATTTTTATACTTTTAATAATTAAAATTCTATTAACATAATAAATTAATTTCCTCAAATTGTAAAAAAAAAAAATTATGCGACTAATTTCTTAATTTATCTTCTAATTTTTTAAATAAAATTAATTATTATAATTTTTTAGTTTAAATTTTTAATATTTTACTCTTAATAAAAAATACGGCTAATTCATCTAATATAATCCTGTAATATAATTGATTTCAATTAAGATTTAGCCAATGTTAAGTTTGAAAATCTTTTGTTATTAGAAGTATGAATCACTAGTTATTTTATATAGAATTCCATAAGTAATGCATACATTTGAAAAATAATCTAATTTTTAAATATAATTTAATATGTCTATTTGAATAGTAATTATTTATATTTTTTTAGTATGAAAATTTACATCTTATTTGAATAGTCTATTTGATATATTTTTTAAATACATTCGTATAGTATAAAAATTATTATTTATGTATTTTTTTAGCATGAAAATTTACATATTTTTTTTAGCATGAAAATTTATATATCATTTGAATAGTCTATTTAATATTTTTTTTAAATACATTCATATAGCATGAAAATTATTATTTACATATTTTTTTAGCATGAAAATTTACATATCATTTGAATAGTCTATTTAATTTTTTTTAAATACATTCGTATAGCAGGAAAATTATTATTTACATATTTTTTTAGCATGAAAATTTATATATCATTTGAATAGTCTATTTAATATTTTTTTAAATAAATTCGTATAGTATGAAAATTATTATTTACATATTTTTTTAGCTATTAACTCAATAAGGATCCTTCATATTTTCTTTAATTTTTCAATTATCACTGAGATTTGAAAATTTATATTTTTTATAAACAATTGATAATACAAAATCTTGTTTAACTTCATTATTTAATTAGTTTTCTCCAGTAATTATTTTTCTAGAATAAGAAAACCTTGAACTTTAAGGATTTTGGGATTTTAAATTAAATATATGTTAACTTCTTGAATAATTAATCTTACTTATCTTAGTAAGTTTTCTAATAGGTAATAATTAGTGTGGAAGATATTAAATACTCATTTTTTGCATATATAAAATATTTTAGCTATTTGAGATAGATTTGTACTAATTATAATATATTGCTTCATATATTAATTCAAAGTTGTAACATGCTCTATTTTTTTAATAGAAAAATTCTGCATCATTTATTTAAATACAATGTCATTAGAAGAACCTGTGAGACTACGATTATATTGGGATTGTAAAATTATGCGCACCACACACGTCGATTTTTTTAATGGTCCTTATCACAAGGTATTGATTGTTCAAAATCGAGTTAGTTTTGGAGGTTTAGTCAACAAAATATGTGTTATTCGAGGATTGGATACGTCTATTGTGAAGTTGCAAATCACAATGAGGGAAGATACTATTTTTGGTACAGTGACGAGGTCTACAACCGCTGCTATAACAGATGACGATGATATGGAAAATTTATGGTACTATGCATCTACCGTGAAGGGACAACCAATTGATCTGCATATTCACTCTGAGATCATCCAGATTCCAAATGCAACAGCAACAAATCTTCCTGAGCATAATACCACAACTCCTATCACTGAATCGTTCACTGCATTACTTAACTCAATTGTTCCTGCCAGTATGCCTAACTTCAATTTAAATTTTCCAGCAACTATAGTCAATGATCCTCCACATATTCAAAATGAGACTTTCCAATCACTTTTCAGTACATCAATTTTAGACATCCTAGTCATTGGACCTAGCATTTAATACATCATGTTGGCTTCTACTAGGTTTGGTATGCCTCAACTTCATGATCGGATTCAATCCGTTCAAGTACAGACGAGCCAGCAATTATTTTCAACAGCTGAAATCCGTATTCCATTGGATGTAATCCCAATTGATGGTTGGATAGCTTGAGAGCGTAATTAGGTAGGTACTTCGGAGGCGACTGTGGACGGGTTAGGACCTACGTCAAACATTGATAGGTCTACCGCGGATAATTCACCCAATAAGGATGAGGGGGATGGCAATCCCGAAGAAGATATTTCCGATCCTTCCGTATTGCAACAACCTGCAAATAGATCATCTGAACTGATCCGTTTATACGATCCACCATATTTAATCTATCTTGACCGGTTACTTCACAAGAAATGAAAAATAAAGCTGATGACATGGATCCAGGTCAGGGAATGGATTTATGGTCAGAATCCAATAATGACTTAAGGATTGACATGTGGTTCAGGGATAAGAATGAGTTGCTATGGGCTGTTCAGTCGTGGTCTATTAGGCTCGATCGTGAGTTTTCGATGGTAGAAAGCAAGAGTTCATACTGGGTTGCAGAGTGTAAAAATTCAACTCCACAGTCGACGAATCCATACACGGAAAAAGAAAGGTTGTGGTTTGTGGCAAATTACTTGATGGCATGGAGAATACATTTGTTTAGTCCGAACAGTCGACGGGAACCATCGAAATATGAGTGCGAAATTCATGGCGAAACACATCATTTCAATGATTCACGATACTCCAGAGATAAAAGTCAGTGAAATAAATAGTTATGTTCATAACACATTGCACTTCATCTCGTCGTACAGGAAATGATAGAATGCACGCAGGCATGCTATTGAGATTATCTATGGGGATTGGCCTTCTTCGTTCTCACAGCTACCACGATATATGCAAGCCTTACAAGATGCGAATCCTGATACCGACGTGGCGTGGCACTTCTTGCCTATGGACAACAATGCAGCCAAGACTTTTGGATATGTTTTCTGGGCATTCGGACCCTGTATTAATGCATTTGTTCACATGAAACCAGTGGTCAGCGTTGACAGGATATTTTTTAGGGGTATATATAGGGAAAAACTTTTAACAATAATGGGTCAAGATGCCAATAAACACATATTGCCCCTAGCACTTGCAGTCGTTGACGAAGAAACTAATGACAGTTGGGGATAGTTTTTGTCCTTACTAAGAGAACATGTGTTAAATAATCGAAAAATTTGTTTAATATATGATAGACACATTGAGATTGTAAATGCAGTTCATCGACTACCCCTCTGGTAAGAGCCAATGGCAGTGTATAGATTTTGTCTTAGACATGTTCGAAGTAACTTCAATAGTAAGTTCAGAACGCATGAGTTAAAGAAGTTGATGTACGCAGTTGGGGATCAAAGTAAAAAACGAAAATTTTTTAAGATTATGAAAGAAATTAATTTGTTAAGCCCCCAAGCAAAGGCATAGTTGGATTTGATTTCGGAAGAGCAATAGACGCTTGCTTATGACGGTGGACATCGATGTGGTAACATGACAACCAATTTGGCGGAATGTTTCAACAGTGTCGTTAAAGGGATACGTGCCCTACCCATCAAGGTGATTATGTAGTCTTCGTTAAAAAAAAAACAGTCAAATATTTCAACGACCATAAGCAGGAGGCTAATTATGGGCGATATCACTTCCCTTCTAAGATATGTGGCAAATTTGTGAAGAATGAGACGAAAGGAAGAACACACCATATATTGACTTTTTATCAGGGTCGAGGCATTTTTAAAATTGTATCACCACATCGTGAGCATGGGAAGAGAAATAATTCATATGAGGTTAATATTGGGGCGAGAAAGTGCAATTATTGCAAATGAAAAAATATGAAATACCTTGTTCACATGCATTTGCAGTTGGGGTTGAATCCTGGGGATTTAGTGTCATTAGAAAACACGACACTATCTTATATAATGACTTATGTAATACAGTTCAGGCTCATTCCACACGAAGATTATTGGTGTAATCCTGACTTTAGCATGGCACCATTTGCTTACCGATTCAAGAACCGTCAGATGGGCAGATTGTGGACGGCGCGTATTCGGAATGAGATAGACGAACGCAATCTTGATTCACCACCTCGTTGCAGCTTATGTCATTGCAGTGGACACAATAGGAGAAATTGCACTTACGGTGCTGTAGAATGAACTAATCATGGATTAATTTTGTATCATGTTAGCTAAATTCATTTAGATACAATGTTTATGTGTTACCTAAATTTTTAATAGTGCGTACCCGTAATTCGAATTATTTATCTTTAATTTTGTGTTTAATTTTCTTTTTGCACTTAATTGGTATGTTGATTATGTATCTTTAAATTATTTTTAACTTCTATATATCGGTTCTATTAATTAGGACAAAATGTATGAGCCTACTTCTCACGGAGTGGATCCAAGTCTTATTATACCAGACGTATTGAGATTGCAGCATAAACATAGGTCATCACATATTTGGGCGGGACAGCTATACAGTGACGTTATTACTGCAAAGAGGAATGATAGTATATTTTAGGAAGCTCGACCATTCGATCACCGTATTGAGTAGCTCATGGACATGGCCGGTTTTGGCGGACTACGTCGTTTATGTTACATTAGGATCGATCATCCACTGATTACAGCATTAGTGGAAAGATGGCGTAAAGAGATGCATACATTTCACTTTACAGTTGGAGAGTCTGCTATCACCCTACAAGATATAGAGGTTTTCTTTAGATTACGTATAGATAGTGATGAAGGCGTGGAAAGCGGGAAAACACGGAGCACGCAGCGGAAGTGAACATGAAAAAACTAGAAAAAATAAGAACAAGGAGTCCAGGGCAGGGCCGGCGCCGGCTCCAGCTCCAGCAGCCCTAGCCGGCATCAGTTACGCCCTGTCCTAATCCCGAGGTTTTAAAAATTTTGCCTCTTTTCCTCTTTCTAAGTGTTGGCTGTATTGAGATTGCAGCACAAACATAGGTCATCACATATTTTGGTGGGACAACTATACAGTGACGCTATTACTGCAAAGAGAAATGATAGTATATTTTAGGAAGCTCGACCATTCGATCACTGTATTGAGCAGCTCATGGACATGGCTGGTTTTGGCAGACTACGCTGTTTATGTTACATGAGGATCGATCATCCACTGATTACAGCAGTAGTGGAAAGATGGCGTCAGGAGATGCATACGTTTCACTTTACAGTTGGAGAGGCTGCTATCACCCTACAGGACATAGAGGTTCTCTTTAGATTACGTGTAGATGGTGATGAAGGCGTGGAAAGCGGGAAAACACGAAGCACGCAGCGGAAGCGAATATGAAAAAATTGGAAAAAATAAGAACAGGGAGTCCAGGGCAGGGCCGGCTCCGGCAGCCCTAGCCGGCGCCGGTTGCACCCTGTCCCAATCCCGATGTTTTAAAAATTTTACCTCTTTTCCTCATTCTAAGTGTTGGCTGTACCGGAACGTGTGCAACCGGTGTAGGTGTGTTGGTAGAAGCCTCTGGTGCGATTCCTGCAAGCCTCCTATTATGCCTTTGCATGTATGTGGACGCCAAACTCTCGGTCTTCCAGTATATGGCCTACCTAACTACCATTTGGTGAACAACTAACGAGTTAGGGAATTTTCTGGAGAGTGAGAGTGAGACGTCTGGCTTCCACAGAGAAGAAGCCGTCTCTGTTGTGTATCTGATTACAACAACGTTGTTTCCAATCTTCATATTTAATCTAAATAAAAAACCCTAGGTTAAATTGGATTGAGCCATTTGACTCTTGATTTAACGTATTGGGCTTAATTAATTATTTTAGTTAGAACCAACTCAATAGCCTAACAAATAATTAATTTTTCAACCCAAATAAACCAATTCAATTAAATAAGCCTATATCAGTTTAGTCCTAGGTTAATCCCTAATTATTCAAACTGGGCCAAAACCCTAAATAATTAATTAACCCACCAAACCAATTTAATTAATTATCTCTCCATGAACCTTTATTTTATTCTAGCACAATAATTAAATTAGGTTACTTAAATAAAATAATTCCATTTAATTTAAAATCAATCCCTTAGTCCGTATTTAATTAGGACTCACGGTCTATATTGGGGACCAAAAGATATACCGCCTTGGCTACTAAAATGACCAAAATACCCTTGCCATATAAATAGCTGTATTTTGTATTTTTAAATATTTTCTAATACAAAAAAAGAAAATATTGACCCCAAGGACAATGTTGCGTTAGCAAAGTCTCCGATCTACAGGTGTAATGACTAAAATACCCCTCTATACATCGCCGTACATTTAGAGAGGAAGAAGTGTACTAACACCTCTCTAAATGACATTTACCATCCTTAGGCCTCTAGTCCAATGATCTATGACTTCCTGGATTATTTCTACTTTCCAAGAGAGCTACCCTAAAGCAAACATCCAAGTTATGTTTCCCAAGGCCCTGAATATTTAGATCATTCAGACAACCCTAAGGGGCGATATAGTATAGAAACTATCTTGTACAAGTTTGTCTTAACTAATTAGTTACACATACCCAACATACAAGTATATTGGCCCTACGATAGAACCTCAACTATAGCATATCAAAGTATATGCTTCCAGCTTCGTTAGACCACCAACTCATACTCAAGTCGTAGAGTACTAGTCCACGCTGTAGCGGTGGTAGTCTAGGTTTCTACCATATAGTATTTTTAAGAAACCACTACTACAAGTCCCCTTCTGTGTATTCGAAATACGCTTATATCATGAAGTGAGTGGATTACTCACTAGCTAAAGGTAAGCCATTCCCCATTTAGAATTCACAACATAATAACCTAAATATGATGAGATTCACATTCTCATCAATCGGTTAAGAACAAAAGTTTATGTGCTAAGTAACCCGTGACCTATATCTTACTATGAAAGATTTCCATTCACATGGACCACTCACTTAAACACAATAGATCTTTTCCAAACGTAATTGTGCACACATAAAATTGTAAATTCACAAATAATTTATGAGAATAAATTCTTTTATTAAAACATTCGATTTTTACATCAGAAACCTAGTCTAAGCGGGCATACATCCCAACAGGTGATCCAATCTGTAATAGTCAGTTCGTACATACACCTTTAGAGTTGATTGAAATATGCGACGAGCTATTAGGATTTCGACCGTCTCCAACATAGTTTGATGGATATAGATTGAAGATCATTTCACTTGAAAGAGCCTTGAGTCAGCCATTACCTACAGATGCGACGCCAAAAATGATAGGCCAGCATACACGTTGTTGTATTATGCAGCTCATTAGTGGCTTTCTGTTCTCGAACAAGTTTGGCAACAGAGTACATCTTCGCTTCTTAAAATACATTCGTGATTTGGAGGTATCTGGCACCCTTAGTTGGGGAAGTGCATCATTGGCTCATCTGTATCGTTGTTTGTGCAATGCTACATCCTACAGAGCACAAACTATCAGTGGCCCGTTATTGTTGGTTCAGGTATGAAACGCACATTAAAAAAAATATTATTAGTATTTTAAAAATATAATAAATATAGTATTTTCCTAAGTATTGATTATTAATGTTGAAATAATTGTGGGCTTGGGAGCGTATCCCTACTATTAGACCTTTTAGAGTTCGTCCAATTGAGAATGTTGATTCACAGGCCTTGAGAGAATCATCATGGGAGGGACCATTAGAGCTTTCCCGCACCCCGACCCATGTGCTTCTTACTTATAGGTAGGGGTGGCAATATTGAACACGACACGTCAACCCGACACGAAAACGACACGATTATAGCGGGTTAGGGTTGGGGCTTCGCGGGTTCGGGTCGAAACGGGTCGACCCGTTTAGCTTTAAACGGGTTCGGGTCATAAACGGGTTGAACCCGTTTCAACCCGTTTGACCCGCCAACCCGTTTTTTTTTTTTTTTTTTTCACAAAAAATCTAAAAAACAAAACCCTATCGTGTGGAAGGAACTGTGGAAGTGTGAACTGATTAACACTCGCCGTCGTTCTCTCTCTCTCGGCTCTCACTCCCGTCGTTCTCTCTCTCTCGGCTCTCACTCTCTCCTCTCGCCGTCGTTCTCTCTCCTCTTGCCGTCGTTCTCTCGGCTCTCACTCTCTCCTCTCGCCGTTGCTCTCTCGGCTCTCGCTCTCTCCTCTCGCCGTCGCTCTCGCTCTCTCCTCGCCGTCGCCTCTCGGCTCTCTCCTCGCCGTCGCTCTCTCCTTGCTGTTGCCTCTCACTCTCTCCTCGCCGTTGCCGTCAGCTTTTTGGCGGCCTTCGCTACCGCTACTGACGGGCTCCCTCGACTTCAACTAGAAAGGAAATGAGCTGGCAGTCTTGCAGAGCTTCCGTGACTGCTTCCTAAGGTAACTATTCCCTTGAGTTTTCTGCATCTGCATTAGCTTTAATCGAGCATAATCAAGCAAAATATATACCGTGCGTGTTCAAATTGAGTATGTTTGATTGTTGATTGTTGGAGAAATCGGGAGATGAGCTTGTATTTTGCTCAAATCGAGCATGTTTGATTGTTGATTGTTGGAGAAACCGCGAGATGAGCTTGCAGCGAGATGAGCTTGCATCTGCGTGTGGGAGTTTTTTGGGCAATTGCAGAGATGAGTTCTTGGTAGTGATGTGGAAGTTGTCTTGAATGAGTTCTTGGTAGATTGGACTATTTATTGATTGATTTTTGTGAAGGGTATTCTACTGCGAAATTCTGCTATATTAATTTTTTTGGCGACAATTTGGGGCTGTTTTATGTGTTGAATTATTGTGGATTTTTGTGAAGGAGTTGTTGGAGTATTGAGCTACTTGTTCGGGCAAATTGTTGGTGTTGGAGTATACCATTTGTAGTTCAACAGAAAAAGGATATAATTATTGAAATACATATATCGTGTTTTGAAAAAGTTAAAGTTTTTTGTTTGCTTATGGTAAGAAGCTATTTAAATTTGAAAGAGTTGTGTTTAAATATATAAGAATAGTTTTTTGAATCTTTTACAATATTCTTTCCATATATTTTCATGGCATTCCTTTTATAAAACTTCCATTTCTTCCCTCCTTATTACTTTCTCTTTTTCTTAAGATTGTTTAATAAGTAGATTAGGATGAGTTGATTTAATTGCCATCTATAGTAATTGCAATTGTTCCTTTTTACCTTTTTTTCCCCTTGGTTTTAGAATCCAATCAGTCAAAAAAGGGAAAAACAATATATTTTGTTAAGGTTGATAAGAAATCATTGAATGTGCATTTAACTAAGGCATGTTTGATCATTTTGAATATTGGCGTATAGATATCTAAAATCTAAAATACAATATTAAATATATTTAATTAAATTTTAAATATTTAATTAAATTATTAAACAAACTCTAACTACTACTAGTATTATTTAATAAGCTTCATTTAAAAGTATTCTTAATTTCTTCTGATGAAGGGCTACTTGACGGTTCACCCATTTTGAAACACAAACCAATTGATAAAATGCATTCCAATTATTCCTTTGCCGCATCAAATATGAGGTCATAGGGATTATGTAAGTTATTCCGGATATCAAAATTCTTTTATTTGTTATAGAAAGTTCTTTAATATTTGATTAACAATATTCGGTATTATAAGATATTTATATAAAAATATATCATATTTTATCTACAACACAACTCGAGAAAAAAAAAAACTTTTTGTAGCATCATTTATGCCTTCCTTTTGTCATTCTTAACCAAGTGAAAGAACTAGAAATCTCGGGAAAAAGAATTACTATTTGCAAAGCTGCTCAATTCTGATTGTAAGAAGCTAGAACCAAGGTATAAGTTCAAATGGCAAAGGTTGAAGGCAAGCAAAGCATAAGGGGCAAAACAGTCAATTCACAAAAGAGGTAGCTTTGACCTTTTATACATGGGGCCCAAAATTGCTTCTTTTCAAAGCATGCTGAGAATTATAAGAATAGAGCAAAATGGTAGGCAAAGGAATATTTTTATCAGTGCAAATTATGTCTTTCTTTCTTTCTTCTCATCTTGTCTTTGGAATTGTTTATGTGATTGCTTGATTCGCTTTTATAAAGAATCCTCACAAAATTTTATGCCAAAAAAGCTGCCATTACGTACTAATTGATCAATCCTTTATTACAAAGTTCTCGACACTTTAGTGCCTTGAGATTGAAACTGCTATATCATAATAATGCGGAGAATACAGGCATGTTTGTCATCTAACTTCTTGTCCCAAAGTGAATGTAAAGCAATGATCCTTCACTACGTGTTATGTGCAATGGACAAGTGATATTTGCATAGTAATTTGTTCTAAAAGACTTTGCGATAAAGATATTTAAAATAACAAAAAAAGATTAACTAGCTAATGAGATTAATTCCTGCTATACTTTTGCATTTTCATCACTCCGTTAGGCTTTGTTTTCTTGATTGAACATTGACTATTTGCATTCCAATTATTCCAACTCAATTCTTTGTGATTGTGAGCTTTCAAATGATGAACATTGACATAATTGTAGCATTCTTAACATACTTGAGGTTAATTATGTCTTTTTCACCAATTGTAGAGATGGATTCATTATTACCTCCACCACAAATTGATGAATTGCAGCAAGAGTTTGTTGAACTTGAAGGTGACACGGATGATGAAAGTGTTGAGATGGTTGGAAATGACAACGGAGAGGGTGCAAATTCAAAGGATTCTTCTACCACTCAAACAGGTCATAAACGTAAAAGAAAGCTTACAAGTAATGTTTGGAAATACTTTGACCTAATACCAATTGGTGAAGATGGAAAAGAAAGATGCAAGTGTAAGTATTGTGGTCAAACATATCTTTCAACCTAGCAAATATGGGACAGTAACCCGAAAAAGCATATTAAGAAATGTCCTAGGATTGATACAAAGGACATAGGACAAATGCTCATTGAATCTAGTGGTGGCAAGCATGAATACTAGATCTAGAAGATTCTGTCAAGCAAAGTTTAGGGAGTTGTTGATTAATGCCGTGATACAACATGATTTGCCTTTATCTTTTGTGGAATATGAGGGTATTAGGGCTGTATTTTCCTACTTAGAGCCGGATGTGTCTCATATTAGTAGGAATACCGCGAGGCAAGATATTAAAAATATACATGCCGCTTATGTTGCTAAGATCACTCTTCAACTTAAACAATGTCCCGTAGAATTTGCTTGACTTCCGATTGTTGGACTTCGATAGCTGCGTATGGATACATGACTTTGATCGCACATTTTATTGACAAGAATTGGGTATTGCATAAAAAGATTTTGAATTTTTCTTACATGCCTCCACCTCATTCTGGTATTGCATTAGCTGAAAAGATTTATAGTTTGGTTGCTAGTTGGGGAATTGAGAAGAGGTTATTTTCTATAACTTTGGATAATGCTTCTGCCAACAATTCATGTGTTGAGCTTTTGAAATATCAGTTGAATTTGCAAAGATGTTTGTTGGATTTTGGTTCTTTGTTTCATGTAAGATGTTGTGCCCATATTCTCAATTTAATTGTAAAAGAAGGGTTGAAAGAAATTGATGAATCAGCTTGAGAAGGTAAGAGAATCTGTGAAGTATGTCAAAGGGTCACCAACAAGAAAGCAAAAGTTTTTAGAGTGTGTGGCACACACATTTCTTGAATCCAAGAAATCTCTTAAGCAAGATGTTCCTACAAGATGGAATTCCACATATGAGATGCTTGCTAGTGCACTTTATTATAAGCTTGCTTTCTGTCATTTGCAATTGAGTGACTCTAATTTCAAGCATAACCCTTCTGAAGAAGAATGGAGTAAAGTGGAGAAAATATGTGGTTTCTTGAAATTATTTTATGATGCAACAAATGCATTTTCTAGTGCGAAGATGCCTACTTCAAATCTCTATTTTCCCCATGTGTTTATGATTCAGCTTGAGGTTGACGGAAGAAATTAAAAGTCCCGATGACTACATGAAGAGAATTGCAATTGGCATGTATTCGAAGTTTGATAAGTATTGGAAAGAGTTCAGCCCACTTTTGGCCATTGTCGTTGTGTTTGATCCTCAGTATAAAATGCAATTTGTTGAATTTAGTTATAGGAAACTTTATGGTATTGATGGTCAAGTGGAGTGCTCGTAACTTAAATCTAAACTTTTCTCTATCTTTGAAGCATACAAGACTAATCTTTCTTCTATTTCTCGGAGTATCTCGGCACTATATTTCAGTGGACAATCAAAATCAACCTCTACCAAAGAGAAAGATAGTGTAGAAAGTTCAAGTGTTTTTCAGGTTATTTCTTTTACTTATTACTTTTTTATAAGTCCAATATCTTTATAATTATAATTTATATTACAATGTTAATATATAATTTAATTTATGCTTTCTAATTCCATTTTTAATTTTTAAAATAGGAGTTTGATGATTTTGAAAATGAAGATATCATGAAGCATATGCGTAAATCCGAGTTAGAGTTGTATTTAGATGAGCCAAGGGTTGATAGGACAGCTTAAGCTTGATGTTTTATCTTATTGGAAGGCTCATCAAGTATAGATACCCTTTGCTAGCTCAAATGGTTCGAGATGTGCTTATCGTTCTCGCCTCTACAGTTGCTTCTGAGTCTGCATTCAGTAGTGGTGGTAGAGTTCTTGATCAATTTAGAAGTTCTTTATCACCTGATCTTGTTGAGTCTTTGATTTGTTCTAAGGATTGGATTTATGGAGGTAAAATTTTTTTACCTATTATATTTTTATTTCAATTTATATTTTTAGATAAAATTTATAATACTTGTTTGTTTAAATTTATTGCAGAAGCACTTGCTGAAAAGTTAAATGTGGATGAAGTTGTTCAAAATATCATGGATTTGAACATCAATAAGGAGGCACCTGCTGTTGAGAAGAACTGAAGAACATTGACAATGTTGTTTGAAGTTTATTAAATTTTTAATGTATTAAGTAAATTGAATGTTTAAATTTTTTAGATTAAGTTTTATGAATTTATTTACATTTTTAGATATTTAATTAGATAATTTATTATTTTACTGGCCATTTAAGACTTTATGGACTATTCTATTGGTTATTTTAATTTTATATGGTTTGATTTATTTTTTCAAATTTTTAGTGTAATGAGTGGACAGATTTAGTAGGTATTCGGGTTGGCGGGTTTCGCATGTATTCAGGTTGACGGGTTAGTGGGTTGGCGGGTTTCGCAGGTATTCAGGTTGGCGGGTTTCGCAGGTATTCAGGTTGACGGGTTAGCGGGTTTAGTAGTAATCTATTTATTTTCGTGTCTAATCGTGTCGTGTCGTGTCAACCCGTTTATTTTCGTGTCGTGTTCGTGTTACAAAATTAGACACGTTTATTAATCGTGTCGTGTTCGGGTTGACGTGTCATGTGTAATTATTTCAAGTTGACACGACCCGCCAACCCGAACACGACACGATTGCCACCCCTACTTATAGGGATCAGTTGGAAAGGATGTAACATGATCATGTAAGTATTACTTTAACTACTTTGCTCTCAACACTAATTACAAGTTCGTTATTTATTATTAATACTGATAGTTTACGTTTATGCAGTTTATTTGGCAGCTTTATGATGAGCACATGTTGGCTACCTTACCCTTGTATTGCACTCATGGACGACGCATCTGAGCGTCTATCGCATCCCTAATTTGTTGGAAAACAATAGAAGTGTATCGTCCAGATAGAGTCATGCGACACTTTAGATTGGTGCAGCTAATATATGTTGCAATTGACACCGGTGACAATTTGCATATCCGTGACATGAGAACTATTGGTGTAGGGTGGTCCGAGATTGATTCAATACATCACGCAAAGAGGGTTGATAGGCATTCAACAGTAATAGTTGGACATTTCAATTACAACCAGAATATAGTTTCGCTTGACTATGTAGTATGGTATTAGACTCACATTAGGCGACTGATTGGTAATCCGACTATAACGCAACCTAATCATTTGGGCTATCAATTGGGCAGTGGGGTGACATAAATATTGGTATGTATTTTTTTTTACATATTATTAAAAAATATAAAATTTACACTCAAATAATTTATTGACATTTTGAAATATATATAGGCTGATTCGATACATCGGATATTGTACCTTAGCAATGAAGAATATCAAAATGCGGATGCTGTGAGTAGATGAGTGTCTACATTAATAACGGATCTCGCCACTTATTCGTTGACTGCCGCTGGTGAGGCAAGTCATTTAAACCACCCACCCTACGAGCCAGCCAGACGAAGCTACATTGCTGATTCGATACCTCTGATCTCACAAGAAGTCAATCGCGAAGTACCACCGGTGCGGAGAGGGGGTAGACGAGCACGCAAACGTGCTGTACCTGATATTCCTATACAAGATCACTACTCACCAGTACACGGCGAAGAATACAATTATGAACATGGTGATCCTACAACAATTGAAGATAGACAAACTGGTTTTATTATTCTGCAGCACCTAATACTAGATACCTATCTTTAGCTAATGAATTTGCTGCCGGCCTATCGACTGGACGGTCTCGGATACCACATAGGAATTCTATAGATATTCTTGGCCCATCCTACCGTTATGAGGAGTAAGATGCAGTACAACCAAAAGAACCACATGAAGAACAACAACAAGAACAACCTCGGAGACGAGTTCAACCTCCAAGGAACCGTCAAGGATTTTATTGTGGGACTAGTTTCATCATTTTTTAAAGATTATTTCATGTGTAATAAAGTTTATTGTTTATTGTTTGTATCGCGTTTTAAAGTTCATGTCTTCCCAATCATGCATGATAACCTATTAATGTTATAAAGCCACAAAAAATTTGGGGACAATGTTAAAAACTCAACTCAACCAATATTAAAATATATATACTAATAAATTCTCAAATACCAAATACCTCAAGTAAGATAATTAAATGTGAATGAAATTATGAATTACATTTCATTAACAATCATATTTACATTCAAATTTAAAGTCAAAATAGCATTAATAAAATATCGTTATCCAATTTTTTATATAATTTATATTTAAAAATTATAAAGAGAACAATAAGTTCGATCTAGTTAAATATTTAAAATATCGTTAATTCAATATTTCAATTAAATAAAATATCCTTAAAATTTATAGTTAAATTAAATATAAATTTATAAATATTATCGTTATTTAATATTTAAATATAAATATTTTTAATTTAAATTCAATATTTTTAGTTACAATATCGTTATTTAAATTAATTCAATAATTTATAGTTAAAATTAAATATTTAAAAATATCGTTAAATAGGCTAAAATATTAAATTCAATTTTAAATTAACTATAAATTAATTCAATTTTAAATTAAAAATAAAAATTTTATTCAAATTCCAATATAAATAAAATTAACTACAAAAATAAAATTTTTCCCAAAATAATTATAAATAAAATTAACTGTGGTAAAAATACGTACATTAAATGTTATGGTCAAATTTAAATTAAAAAATTTTAATTGTGCATTATTTAAATTTATATATAATTTTGTGTTATTTAAAAAATATTAATTTCTTTTAATAAAAATTTGGAACTTCATAAAAAATGAGAAGAAAAAGTCATAAAATGATAAAATGCATAATAGAAGAAAAAGAATTTTTTTTAAAAAAAAGAGACCTCGTGAAAAGCTAGCGCATTTGTGCTATATAATCTATATTTAAAAATTATAGAGAGAACAATAAGTTTGATTTATTTTGGCCATTTAATAAAAATAATAATAGAATTTTAAAAACAAATATAATATAAATTTTTTAAATGATTTTTTCAAAATTGTAATATTTCACACATTATTCGAATTCAGTTAAATTATAAATTATTTGAATTATGAAATGTAAGGGGATTATGAAATTTAGATAATTGAGATTTAAATTTAAATGCTATTTAAATAGTTGACACTATAATTTTAGTGTATTTAGATAGTTGAGAATTTATATTTTTATAATTTTTTTCAACAATTAAATATTATAAATTAACCATTTAAATTTATTCAATATTTAAATTAACTAAATATTTAATGGTATTTAATAAAAGTATCAAAATTAAAAAATCAAAATTATTCAATATTTAAATTATCAATATTAAATTAACTAATATTTTAAATTAAAATTAAAAATATTTAAATTAACTATAAATTAATTCAATTAAATTAAAAATAAAAATTTATTTCAAATTTTAATATAAATAAAATTAACTGTAATTTTTTTTTTCAACATCATTATAAATAAAATTAATTGTGATAAAAATATGTATATTAAATCTTATAGTCAAATTTAAACTAATAAATTTTAATTGTGTATTATTTAAATTTATATATAATTTTGTGTTATTTAAAAAATATTAATTCCTTCTAATAAAAATTTGAAACTTCATAAAAAATGAGAAGAAAAAGTCACAAAATAATAAAATGCTTAATAGAATAAAAAAGAAATTATAAAAAAAAAAAGGACCTGGTGCCTCGCGTTTGGGAGACGCGAGGTTCTACTTTTTTGGCTGCTTTCCAGCGGTGAATGTCATGAGAGTCGAGAGTACTGCATTTGCAAGATGAGGTACCCCTCTATGCAGTTGGTACAATTTTCGCCCCTTTTAATGCGTTGAAAATGGATTTTGACCTATTTTGGTCAAAACCAATCTTATCTACATTTCTGCTCTACAAACTTGCATGACGCCGTAGGAGATGATCTACATGGCGTCATTCGCTCTCAGTATACTTGTACGGTGCTATCGGAGTTGATCTACATGGCACTATTTTCTCTCAATATCTAGTTTTTAAAGCATAGTCAGCCATGGCTTTCTTTTTGTTGTCTTTTTCTTCTCTTTCCTTTTTCTTCGATTTTCTTTCTTTTTCATCATTTTCTTTATTCAATTATCATTTATTTAATCCTACATAAAACAATATAAAATTGTAAGAATAATTAATTATTTAAACATTAATTTACAAAAAATATAGTACAATTTACATAGAAAATAAGTGCATAATAAGCACTTATCAGTAACAAATGGGGCTTTTGATTCTGCCGGGGCTACTGTCAGTACATGCTCTCTTCCTCAGTCTCTAAGCAGATGACTCTGTTTGGGAATTTTGATATTCTGTCTTTTTCTCGCCTTTTTTGATTTCTGAAATTCCTGCAGATAAGTCTGAGGAAGCTCTGATCTTTACTATCGTGCCTAAATAGTGCGGTAGGAAGCCAAAAGTTATCCGTTCTTCTACAAACTTTCCAATTTCAAAGAGTACTCGTGTTCTTTTTTCTAATGCTGGCAAATGTTTGAATGTTGATCTTGGTAGCTTAATCCCATTGGTGAAGAAGCCAAGACATGTTAATTCAAATTCCTGTTGTACTGGCAGGTGTTGCGTTGCAACACCTGCCAATATCAATGAGTATTTTAAGTTAGAACGGTCGAGGATTGGTCTGCCCTTATTAGTGAGCACCATCCTTTATTTTTATTCTTATGTGAAACTAATAAAAAAAAAATATTAGGTTATGAATAAAATTCAAGTTTCTTTAGGATACTCGTGTGGAGTTTATGTTGATTGTATTGGCAAAAGTGGAGGATTAACCTTACTTTGGTAAGATTATGTTTTTGTTTCACTTCAAAGTTTTAGTATAGGTCATATTGATATTCTTGTCAATTATGTTACCGGGAATAATTGGAGATTAACTGGCTTCTATGGACATCCCGACCATGATCAATGCCATTCTTCTTGGATGCTGCTTTGTCGTCTTCATGGTCAGCTTTCTGTTCCTTGGGTCTATAAATGAGCCTTTAATGAGATCTTATACTCTAATAAAAAGGAAGGTTCTCTTGCTCATCACAACTCTCTCATGGATGCTTTCCGATTGGTGTTAGCAGACTGTAATCTCATAGACTTGGGGTTTGTTGGACCTCATTTTACCTGGAACAAATGGTAGGCATTCCAACTTAGTTAGAGAACGTCTTGATCGAGCTCTGGGTTCTTCGTCTTAGACATCTCAGTTTCTTTGATTTTCATTTGCATCATCTTAGTGTTAATGCCTCTGATCATTTACCTATCTTGCTTACTGATCAATCTTTGTCTAATGCTCATGCTTTTTGCTGGACGAATCTTCCTTAATTTGATCTTTTTTGGCTTCATAATCATGACCCGGGGCCTGTTTTTTAGTTAGCATGGACTTTGCAAGTTTGATGTCTAAAATTATTGCTACTCGAGAAAAGCTACATTGCTGGAGTCGTAAGATACATGGTAATCTTGGGAAGAACATTTCAAAGTTTCAAGATAAACTATATTCACAATGATTGAGTAATCAATTATTACTGGAAAATGAGCGGATACTTTATTCTGAACTCGAGGCATTACAGTGTATGGAGAAGGAGTAGGACAGAATGAGAATGACCATCTTCTGGTGACCAAAACACAATTTTCTTTCATCGAAAAACTGGCCTACATCGTGTTTGAAATTTTATTTCGAAGTTACAAGATGACGCGGGTGAAATTCACTCTTCACTTGCTGCTTTCCATTCTATTGCTAATACCTTTTAGTTTTATCTATAATTGTTTTCCTCTTTTGGTGTTTCTGATATAGACATTGAGGCCCTTCCTATCCGTTATCTTAGGGCTTATTTGGTAAAATAATTAAGCAATTAAAATTAATTAATTAAATATTTAATTTATTAAGTACGTTTGATAATAAATTTTTATTATCACTTAATTCATTAAAATAGATTGAAATTCTATTATAAATTCTAAGTGATTTGAGAGTTATTTTAAGTCTAAATATATTAAATATCGATATAATTATTAATATTTTTTTATATTTTATCTAAATTATAATAAAATACAGTATAAAAATAAATTATAATTAATTTAAATTTCAAATTTTAGAATTCAATCAGAGTTCAATTTTTAAATTTCAATATTTAAATATTCAGACTTTAGATTTTAGTTTTATTAAACAAGCCCTTAGTAAGTCTCAAATATGGAAATGGCCCAAGCTTTTACCCAATTTGACATTGATATTGCTCTGAAACCGCTCCCTAATACTAAATTTCCAGGTCCAGATTGTAGCAGAGTGTTTACTTGAAGAAATTCTAGCATGTAATGGGGCGTAAAGTCTCTAGTTTTATTTTAAGTTTCTTGGCTGGTAATGCTGATCTTCGAGACCTCAAAGTGCTAGGTTAAAAGTGCTTCTAGAATGCATGGTTTCTGTCTCATCAGTCTCTGTAATAGTGTCTATAAGCTAATCTCTAGTATTCTAGCAAATCGTGTCAAAGGTTTTTTGGAGTCCGTCATGGATGAATCTCAGTTAGCCTTTGTTCTTGGGTGGCTAATAACAGAAAGCTTTTGACAGGATTGAATGGCCTTTTCTTAAAGCTATGATATTGCGCTTGAATTTTCTGTTGTCTATTGTTTGCTGTATCATGTCTTGTATCACATCAGTTTCTTTGTCAATTTTGATCAATGGTGTTCTTTCTCCAACTTTTTTCTCCTTCTCATAGCATTTGTCAAGAAGATCCTCTCTCTTATTTCCTTTTTATTCTTTGTTCAAATGGTTTCTCAGCCATGCTAAGGCATGAGGTGGCTGTTGGTTGCTTACATGGTATTCTTTTCGGCATGACTGGGCTTCGTGTCTCACCTCTATTTTTTAAAGATAATAGTTTATTGTTTGCTCAGGCCAATCGTACCAACATTGTGGTTATTCATCGTGTCCTACAAAGCTATGAGGGATTGTCAGGGTTGTCTGGACAATCTGTAAATTTCCAGAAGTCCACTATTTTCTTTAGCAAAAGTACTCCTGAGGCTAATCAGCTTTCATTGAAGCAAGCATTAGGTGTTCAACATGGAAGGGATGATGGCTGTTATCTCGGTCTTCCATTCTTAATTGGGCATTATTTTCATTTATTAAGGAGAGAACGGATGGAATGAGAGATTTTTATTTGCTGCTGGGAAAGGGGATTTCATTAAATCGGTCATTCAGGCAATTCCAACTTAGACGATGTAATGTTTTGCCCTCTCTAAAACCCTTTGTACTGAGATCTTGTCTATGGTGCGTAGTTTTTGGTAGGGACAAAAATAGGAAGAGCGTAAACTTTGTTGGGAAAAGTAGTTTGATTTGTGCTTACCTAAGGAGGAAGGTACGTAGTTAGAGTTTTCGGCATTTACGATTGTTTAATCTTGCTTTGCTTGCAAAGTAAGGTTGCAAATCTTGAAGTCCCTCTGTAGTCTCATGGCCTAGTTTTCAAAGCTAAATATTTTCCATTGGGCAATTTCTTGCATACTTTTAGGGGCCATAGTTTTCTTTGGTAGAGTATTCTTCAGAGACAGGAAACTTTGAACATGGACTTATGATGGAGAGTTGGAAATGGTAAATCTATCAACATTTGGCATGATAATTGGCTCCCTTCTGTTGGAAACTTTAAGCCTATTCTTGATTGTAGTGAAGAGTTTCATTTTAGTTCTGTTTCTTCATTGATTGACCAAAGCTTTTTTTGTTGGAAATTGCCCACTCTGCAGTAAATTTTCTTGCCTTTTGAGGTTTTTATTATCTTTTCCATTTCACTTTGTCCAATAATCGTTGAGGATATGCTGGTTTGGCATCATTATCCCACTGGAGAAAGTTTAGAATGGCTACAAAGCTTTGCTCCATGCTTGTCATTCATCTAGTGATGCAGCTTCCATTTCTGAATCTTCTTACTTGCGCCGATTTTGGAAGGGCATTTGGGCTCTTTGGGTCCCTCAAAGTGAAGCATTTTGTGTCAAAGGCATGTAAAAAATATCTTGTCCATTGCTTTTAATCTCTCCAGACGTGTTTAGTGTGATCCAAAGTATGGTGTTTGTAGGTTCCCAATTGAGGACTTTAGTATGTTCTTTTTCATTGTTCTCTGTCCAAATCAACGTGCAATAATTTCAGTTTTGGAGCTTGCTTGCTTGGCTTTCAGCACCTCTTATTTTCTGATATCCCAAGTTTTGTTTGGAATGAATTTTCAACGAGTAATGTTGTTATCTTTTGTCTGGTGTCCTAGAACCTTTGGCTTGCAAGAAATAGGTTTATTTTTTAGCATCTTTCCTCCTCGGCTGAACAGATGTGCTTCAGCATTGGCTGATGAATTTCATGCTGATTTGTCCGTGAGAAATTCTTATCCTTCTCCAAGCTCTTCCTTTGTGCGTTGGCTCCCTCCTGGCGATGGACAAGTGAAGGTTAATTTTGATGACGCTTTTGCTAGTTCCATGGTGACTGCTAGTATTATTGTTCGAAACTCAGCTAGCCAGATTCTATGTCAATTATCTTTGCGAGTTCCTTCTTACACTGATGTTGAGTTTGTGGAAGTTTATGCACTCTTAATGGAAATTCATTTTGCCCTTTTTAATGGCTTAAAGAATGTCATTGTTAACACGACTATCTAAAAATAATCTAAAAAATTACAGCTCATAGTCTTCACCTCTCCAGCCATCTTATTGGTTTCCATTTAAGATGTGTTCTATACTTTATCTTCATGTAGTGTTTCTTTCATTCGTAGGGATGAAAATAAAATTACTCATCTTTTTGCTCAACTAGGACTTGGTTTGCTTCACCCTTGTGAATGGTATGAAAATTTCCCTTCTAATGTAATTTTGGCCGTTCTAGTCGATTCATTCACTTAATGCAGGTCCTTTCTTTTAAAAAAAAAATTTTGTTAGAAATTATAAAATTATTTTAAAATTTTAAAATTAATTAATGTCATAATTTGATGAAATAATAAATAATAACGATGTATTTAAAAAAGATTAAATATATTTTTATTTGATTAATTTAAAATATAAAGCTTAATAATTATTTTAACAAGGATCAAAGGAATATATATTTAAAATATAAATAGCACTATTAAAATTTTGCACATAAAAAGTGTGTACATATTTCAGATCAATTCCGGACAGCAGGTAACGTAAATAATTTTGCACGGGGAGACAAGTGGTGTAATTTTGGGTGTTTCCCAGGAGAATTCTTGAACTCCCCAACATGGCTGACACACATTACTAAGCTAATTCAAAGAAACGCACCGTCATTTTCATTAAATAAATGGAATAGCCAAATCGAAGATGTCATGTGAGCTCAAAATTGTACTAACAGTAACAGTAGAACCCATCAAGCCAAAGCGGGAACTTTACGTCTCTCTTTCTCACACAACAAAACCAGCCAACAGTTATCTCATTTAGAGTGTGCGCTGTGCTGTTCTTTGATTGAATTTTGGCAGAAAAAGATTGCCGCTGCAAAGGGAGGTCTGCTCCCTTGCTAATTAATGTTTGAACGAAATGGTTAGTAAAAATTTCTCATTTGACTAGTCTTGGCATAATTTCGTTTTTCAGGTGTTGTAATTCTGATGCTAGGAAATATTGGATTTGCAGGTTTTGTCTCGCTAGGGTTTTTCGTTTTATGAATGAGTAGAAGAGATTAAAAGAAAATTGTTATTGTACACAGATGGAAAATGTGGTGGGGACTAATGGGGATGGTGATGATGATCAGGAGTGGAGGTGTAAAATGAAGAATTTATCAGTGGGCTGGAGGTGTAAACAGAAGGCAATGGCGGGTCAAAGTCTTTGCGAGAAGCACCATCGACGTCAGCTTCAAAGTTTAAGGCCAAGGACGCCAGTGATCAACTCGCCGGAACAGCAAGAAATCTGTGAGAGCGGAACGTCTGGTATGACCGTTGATGGTGGGAATGAGAGAGTGGGTCAGAAGCGGAAGCGAGGTAGGCCACTTGGCTCAAGGAGTAAGAAGAAAAATAAGATGCTTCTTGATGTTGAACAAGTTCAGCAAGGTCATCTTTTCGAAGCCACTGGAATCAAAGTTGGGGTGAGGGATATTCTTGGTCCCAATTTGGGTGAAAATGGCTGTAAGGGGACTAAAAAGAGAGGTAGGCCAAAAGGTTCAAAGAATATTAAAATTAATCTTGAAAAAAATAACAAAAGCCTGGGTGAATGTACTGATGGTGTTGGTATGCTTACAGCGCCTGCAAGGAAGATTGGCAGGCCAAAGGGGTCAAAAAACAGAAAGAAAATCCTTGCTGATGATGGTATCGGGAAAAATATATGGGGTGATGTTAGTAGCAAAAGTGGAAATGCAGATACGATTGTTAAGGATAATGAAGTGGAGGTTGTTGCAAGGGCTGAAAATGGGGGGAGTCTGGGCCAATTTCCTTTGGGTAATGAGCAGTTGGCATATAATGGAAATGAAGGTGCAAAAGTAAACAACGAGGAGATTGTTTCGATGTCTGAACAGGGTGGAATGGTTGGTGAAGTTGCTTTAGGTAGTGGATATGGAGATCTGGTCCTTATGAGGAAGGGTGGCCGTGGCAGGCCTAAGGGCACTAAGAATAAAAACAAAGCAACACTAGGCATAAGCAAGGTTTTTAACCTGAAAGATAGTGGGAGTAGGCGAGGAAGACCGCAAGGTTCAACAAGCAAGAAAAAGATGCCAGTGAGTGATGAAAATCAGGGAATGGCAGATCATATTGATCACCATAACTACGGAGGACTTGGAGTTGTCCAGTGTGATGTTAAGGTTGTTGCAAGGGCTGAAAATGGGGGGATTCTGGGTCAGTTTCCTTTGGGTAATGAGCAGTTGGCATATAATGGAAATGAAGGTGCAAAAGTAAATAATGAGGTGATTGTTTCAATGTCTGAACAGGGTGGAATGGTTGGTGAAGTTGCTTTAGGTAGTGGATATGGAGATCTGGTCCTTAAGAGGAAGGGTGGCCGTGGCAGGCCTAAGGGCACTAAGAATAAAAACAAAGGATCACTAGGCATAAACAAGGTTTTTAACCTGAAAGATAGTGGGGGTAGGCGAGGAAGACCGCCAGGTTCAACAAGCAAGAAAAAGATGCCAGTGACTGATGAAAATCAGGGAATGGCAGATCATATTGATCATCATATCAATGGAGGACTTGGAGTTGTCCAGTGTGATGCTAAGGTTGTTGCAAGGGCTGAAAATGGAGAGAGTCTGGGTCATAATCTTTCGGGTAATGATCAGATGGCATATAATGGAAATGAAGGTGCAAAAGTAGATAATGAGGAGATTGTTTCAATATCTGAACAGGGTGGAATGGTTGGTGAAGTCGCTCTAGATAGTGGATATGGAGATGTGGTCCTTAGGAGGAAGGGTGGCCGTGGCAGGCCTAAGGGCTCAAAGAATAAGAACAAAGCATCAGTAGGCATGAACAAGGTTTTTAACCTGAAAGATGGCAGGGGCCGGCGAGGAAGGCCAAAAGGTTCAAAAAGCAAGAAAAACATGCCAGTGACTGATGGAAACCAGGGAATGGCAGATGATATTGATCCTCATAACAATGGAGGACTTTCTGAACAGGGTGGAATGGTTAGTGAAGTTGCTTTAGGTAGTGGATATGGAGGTGCGGTCCTTAAGAGGAAGGCTGGCCGTGGCAGGCCTAAGGGCTCAAAGAATAAGAACAAAGCTTCACTAGGCATGAACAAGGTTTTTAAACTAAAAGATGGCAGGGGTAGGCGAGGAAGGCCAAAAGGTTCAAAAAGCAAGAAAAAGATGCCAGTGACTGATGGAGATCAGGGACTGGCAGATGATATTGATCATCATCATGACAACGGAAGACTTGAAGTTGTTCAGTGTGAGATTAGCTGTGGTCAGCCAAAAGGTTCAAAGAACAAGAAAAAATTTCTTGCAACTAAAGACCAGGAAATGACTGACCAAATTGTTTGTCAAAGCCTGGAAGGTCATAAAATACCTAAGGCAGAGACTGAGGTTACCAAGCCACTTCCCACAGATGATGAGAGTGGGGTGAGGTTTGATGTAACTGTTGCTTGTAGTGGCAGGGGGGATGAAATACTTCAGAAGAAGGATGGTCTAGGAAGGCTCAAGGTTTCAAAGAGTAAGAAGAAAAAGATGGCAACTGATGGCAATGAGGTTGTGAAGGAGAAGGTTGGATTTAGACTTGACACTGTTCATGTAAGGCTGAAAGGAAGAGGCAGAACTATAATCAGGGAATCTCAGAAAGCTGCCTGCAAGCCCATGGAAATAGCGGTGAGTTCTTTTTTCTGCTAACTCATTTTGGTTGATTGATATTTAGTTTTTCAAACGATGTTAATGCTTAGTTACAAAATAGTGGTAAGAGCCACAGGACCTAGTGCCATGTTACATAAAAGCTGACTAATTGGAATCTGAATCTGAATTTTGCATTAACCTTTTTTTTTTACTATAATAAAAAGCATGTGTAAAATTTGTATAATCACCATTTTGGGAAGAAGCTTCTAAGAGTTGCTGGTGGTTGCATATTGTATGGTTGACAAGAGTTCTGAAGCATATGATAATTGGAATCCCTCGGCCCGGCAAAATAACTCGTGATGAAAACTATATTTTGGATGGGCTAATAGCCAAATGCTAATTTGTTATTTAATGCTACACTTCTTTTTTCTCACTCTCGAATTTGAATTGTTCTTTTTTCTCAATCTCGAATTTGAATTGGATACTGTAATGGAATAATCTCTAGGAAGCAACAAGTTGGAAAGATCATGGAAGCATAGCATGTCACCAATGCAAACATCCGAAAACAGATGTTGTCTTCTGTTCAAATTGCAAAAGGAAGCGTTACTGCCCTGACTGCATTTCAAAGTGGTAATGAAACTGTACAACTTGAAAGTTTAGAATGCTTCATTTTGAAGTAGTTATTTGGTTCAGAATATTCTCCAATGCAGGGAGATTACTGCTCTAGAGCTTTTTGTTTTGCATATGTTTTGATCTATATGGATATTCTTTTTGCTGTTCTTTTATGTGAAATTCCATGCGAATGATGATTAGGTACCCAGGGAGAACAAAACAGGAAATTGAGAATTCATGTCCTTTTTGCTGTGGCATTTGCAATTGTATAGCTTGCCTTCAAGCAAATGTAATCATGAAGGTATGCTTCTTTCAATTCTTTGTTTCTTCTTTTAAAAACCTTCTCCTTTTAACTATAAAGATACTGCTTTGTTGTCTAATATTCCTGGTTGATGCAGGGCTTTGACAAAGATGCAGATGAAAATACCAGATTGGAAAGAGTGCTTTATCTTCTCACCAGTATTCTGCCTCTTCTCCAGCGTATCCAAGAGGAGCAGAAGTCTGAGCTCAATATTGAATCAAGAATACAGGGTACTAAACGTTGACGGTATCATCTAGGATGTGGTTGACCTTGAAGAGATTGTGTTTTAAAAAGTTGTAATTTTCATCTACACTCTATGATGTTATTATAGGTGCTGAACTTGTAGAAGAAGATATAGCGCAGTCACTACTTGAAGAAGATGATCGAGTTTACTGGTATACCCTATATGCCACTCAATTAAGGGCCCAATTTTGCTTCCTTTTTCCCTTTTTTTTAAAGCTTAAAGTTGCTAACATTTGATTTATTTATTTATTTATTTATTATTTTTTTGGGTGACTACAATTGTTTTATTGGGATCAGTACTTAATATTTGCTCATTCATTTTTTTGGCCTTACAGGGCCTAAACTAAACATATTTCTAATCTGCTTTTATACAATTTGTTAGAGTTTATGATTAATAAAATGTTTTTTCGTTTATTCTGTATTGGACTTCTTCTAATACAATTAAATTTTAACCACGGGTGAATCCCTTTCGAACAGTGATAATTGCAGTACATCAATATTCAATTTCCATAGGAGCTGCGAAAATCCTGCTTGCTCTTATGATCTTTGTCTTAACTGTTGTGGGGAACTCAGAGATGGTACCAAGATAGGCAGTGCAGAATCAAATGTATCTCCCTCTCAGCCTGTTGAGATATTGCCCAGTCTTGTTGCTGAGTTCAAGGAAAATTCTTTTGACTCTCATAGCAAGAGCTTAAATTCTGCAGATGATGGTCATGTTAAAATGCTCAGAGAATGGCGAACAAATTCTGATGGTAGCATACCATGTCCTCCAAAAGAGCGAGGTGGTTGCGGTTCTGGGATACTTTTGCTGAGACGCATTTTTTATGCTAACTGGGTCCATGAACTAATTAAAAGTTCTGAGGATCTTACTCTCAATTTCAAGTTACCAGAGATAAGTTTTTCACAAGACTGCTCTCTTTGCCTTCCTACTTTATCTGCATGTGATAACAATCATGTTGTAGCAAGACAAGCAGCATTCAGGGAAAATGCTTGTGGAAATTTCCTTTATTGCCCTAATGCTATTGATTTAGGAGAGGGCGATTTTGAGCATTTTCAAATGCACTGGAGGAAAGGTGAGCCTGTTGTTGTTAGAAATGCACTAGCAATGGCCTCTGGTCTTAGTTGGGAGCCTATGGTGATGTGGAGGGCATTCAGAAATGCAAGGAAAAAACTAAAAGAGGAAACTTTCTGCGTCAAGGCCATTGATTGCTTGGATTGGTGTGAGGTATGTGTTTAATATTTGTTGCTAATTAAACTAGAGTTTATGGGGCAAATTCATCTGCCTATGTTACCATATGCAAACACAGTGTCAACAAATGCTTTTGAAATTTTCATTCTTGGGAAGTTCATGATTTGGATGTATAGCATGTTCTAACATTTCCTATAGTGTAGCTGCCTGATGCTAGTTTTAGACAGAACTCTATTGATCATTAATCTGAAGAGGACTTCAAATCTTTTTTGAGAATACTACATTTTATGATGTGTCCTTTTTTATATTTTTGGGAGGGGGTGTGGGAACCATTAGGGGTGTAATAGAGTTGAAAAGAGCTGACTGTTCTCAAAGTGTTTCTAAGCTTGTGCTTGACTCAAAATGTAAATGGAGCTTAACCTTTGAAATCAAGCTCGACTGTCATTTAATTATTTTTAAAGCTTATTTATGTAGATATGTCTAACAATTTTACATAAACATAGAAAGCACTAAAGCTTGATTAAGCTTGACTAGCTTTCAAGCTGAGTTCACTGAAGATCGATCTTGACTAGGGAGTGTCGAGTGTACCCTTCTCTCCTCCAATTGATTTAACAACTTATTGGATGGAAAAAGTTGATAGAGGGGAAGTGATTTGTACATGAGCCACCTTGCAATAGATTTTCAAGACCGTGTATATGGGCTGATGCCTACCTGTGCTGCAATATCGAGGAAGTTTTTGACCTGGTGATAGGGGTGCCAGTGACCAAAGCCCTGGTGAACAGGGCTATAATATAACTGCATTGGGAATATTTCTGGGCAAGAAAAGGAATAAGTGGATATTCAAGGTCACCTAAAGCTAATTTATGAGCAGTTAATTTGCTACCTGATATGCTTATTCACAATCGCTCCAAGATATATGAAACATCTTTTATTAGTTAACTAAGAAATACTGAAAATACCAAAAAGGCAAAATATGCTCTTTGTCTGGTCTGCAATCTGTGTTTTTTGTGCTAGTTAAAAGGGGGAATAATTTATCCTTTCAACCTTAACCTGGAGCATGCTTAACCCCTTCATAACTTCCAATTGGCTAACTCTCTCTCTCTGTGTTGTGGGGGTGGTGGTGGGGGACAATAGTGGTGTCAGCATAATCAGGAGTCTGCCTTCTCCATTCCCTTCTAAATTTTCGTCTTCAAAATGCATGTAGATCAGGTCTTACATTCAACAGAAAGCTTGTAATATCAAGATCCACGGAACATTCTGTCAATTACTTAAACCCACAAAACTGGGGCAAACTGTATGCATTCAACTCATTTATGACTTGATCTTGAGCTTGAACTCAAGGTCAAGTTTCATTTTATTAATACACAAGGTTGTCTATGTAAATAGATATAAAAAATTATTAAGATAGAAAAACACTAAAACTCTATTAAGCTCACTTCCAAACTGAGACCGCTAATGCTCAAGCTTGGCTCATTTTATTAAAGCTCAACTCCAACCCGACTAACACAAGTTGAAACTGAGAAAAAACTTGAGCTTTTCACTAGGTAGCATGAAGTGTACCTTTCTCTCCTCCAATTGCTTTTACAACTTACCCTGATGGGGAAAAAAAATGGATAACGGGGAGATGGTTTCTATGGAAACCATTGTGAATTAGATTCTTTAGGAATATTGGTTGTCAAGAAAGGTATAAGTTGGAGGATTTGGGTCTCTCAATTTTAATTTTCAAAGAATTAATTTGCTTCCTGATATGTGTATATCCACACCCTCTTCAAGATATATTGTTAGCTAAGATATGCTGTGACTAGCAAAAATGCAGAAGATACTCTTTTGGTACTCTGCAGTCAATGTTATATTTGCTAGTTAAACAAGAGCGAAGTTTTACGTGTTCAACCTTAATCTGGAATATAGGTAATGCCTTTTTTTACTTCCAATCAGTTAAATCTTTTATTAGCAGTGCCTGCAAGGTCAGGATTTTGTCCTTCTGGGCTCCCCCAAAAATTTCCTCTTTTCAGAATGCATGCAAATCAGGTCTTTCATTTGACATAATGCTTGTAATATGAAGAACAATGGCAAGTTCTCTAATTATTTTGACCCAAAAAACTGGTGCCAAATTGTATCCATTAAGATGCCTTTTCTGTTTAAGGGTCTTGGGGTTGTTGTCAATCTAATAGGAGCTGGAAATAACTGCTTCCTTTACCTTTCAAACCTTGCATAATTGGAAAATTATGAGAGTAAATGCATGAATCATCATATTTATTTTTCTCTATCAAGTCTCATCCAACATTTTCTGGCTTCATTTCATTCCAACTTAGGAAGTTGGAGAGCCCATCTTCGTCATAGAACTCAGACAGAAAGAGAGCATGCATTTTTTACTCCTCCCTTCTATTATTTTCTTTGTCAGAAGTCCTTGTGTTTTCTGAAACTGCAGATAGCAGATTCATTTGTGCTAGAAAAATTGTATCTTGGAATTGTTAGCATTCTTGCCTAGCTGTTTATATGGTCCTGTATGCTGTGTATTCGCACAGCATTTTATTTTAATTTTTTTAATACATCAAGGGGAGGAGATCTGAGATGTGAATAAACCTAGAATTTATGGCCTGGTGAAAAGGGGTGCTTCTGACCAACCGAGCTACCACTTTGTCACATATTCCTAAAGCATTGTATAATGGCAGTTAAATCATAATTAGGTTAGAAATAATTTTGTATGTATGATTTTTGCCTGAGGATAATTTTCATTAAATTTACAGGTTGAAATTAACATTAACCAGTTCTTCAGAGGCTACTTAGAGGGCCGCAAGCATTGCAGTGGGTGGCCAGAAATGTTGAAGTTGAAAGATTGGCCACCAACAAATTCATTTGAAGAATGTTTGCCAAGGCATGGTGCTGAATTTATGGCCATGCTTCCATTCAGTGATTATACCCATCCAAAATCTGGTCTCTTAAATCTTGCAACAAAGCTTCCTGACTGGGCATTGAAGCCAGACTTGGGGCCCAAAACTTATATTGCTTATGGTTTTTCGGAAGAGCTTGGTAGAGGTGATTCAGTCACAAAACTTCATTGTGACATTTCTGATGCGGTATGCTTGTCTAGAGGATCCCTCGATTGTTGATCTAATTAATATCATATTTTTTTGAATTGTGAACCTCCTTCCCGGTTGGATGATATGGTAAAAATGCTAGACTGTCTGGATTTCCCTATTTTCAACATATATAGATATGCTTAACTATTTCTGCTTGGAGATAGTGAAACCAGTAGTTGCTGTTGCCCTAGCATATTGTCCTTTTATGTTTTGATAGATATCTGTGTGCCTTGAGAACAGAGCAAATGCAAGCTGGTAGGTGAATTCTTGCTGAGTAAGTTTATGACAAATTGTGAAAACATTCGGCTCGTCAACTATTGCGGCTTTAGAAAACTTCTGGATATTGATTTTATGAATTTGTTCAGGTAAACATATTGACGCACACAACTGATGTGAAAATTGCTTCATGGCAAAGTGAAATAATCAAAACCTTAAGGGAGAAATACGAAAATGAGGATGCAAATCAGCAACACAATAATGGAGATAAAGGCATCAGTGAATGTGAAATACAAATACTGAAGCAGCCTTACAGATCTGAAATCCTAGATTCTGGTGACCGCAAACAATGTGATGTCAATGCTAAGAATGCTTTGTTACCTGAGAACATAAACAAACAAAGGATAGAGGAAGAAGACAGGATAGGAACTGCAGATTCAGATTACTGGCAGCACATTCTGGAGTGTTCTACTGTAGGTGCAATTAACTCAAATATGGCTGACCAATCTGAGTCATCACCCAGAGTCTCATTTAGGTCAAATCACGTAAACGACGCTGGCAAGCCCATGTTAAACCTCAGCTTTGCCTTGAGTAATGGATGTGGTGAAACTAGCTCTTCATCTGGACTTTTAGCTCGCATGATGAGTGACAAGGCAGTAGAACGAGTCACGAGTATGGAAGGCAAAGCTGGTGAAATCCCGAAGCCTATATCATGTGATGGGTTAAATCTAGGCGGCATCAACAAAGCACAAATGATGGGAAGCTCAGCTATTGCAGGAAATTGTCTAATGAATAACAAATATTTCCCTGAGGGAGTGCGTGGTGGTGCTGTCTGGGATATATTCCGTAGGGAGGATGTCCCAAAGCTAAGTGCGTACTTGCTGAAGCACTGGAAAGAATTTCGTCACACAAACGATGCTCCTGTGACCTCGGTGGACACTGTTGCTTATCTACTTAATTTGATATGATGAGACTTGTTCTCTGTAGTGGCTAACATTTTTCTTCTTCTAGGTTGTTCATCCTATTCATGACCAAACATTTTATCTAAATGAGAAGCACAAAAGGCAATTGAAAGAGGAGTTTGGTGAGAATTTGTTTCGCTTTAGTTATTGTACTTTTTGCAAAAAGAACATCTCAGTCATTCAAATTTGTCTATTTAAGATGTTGAACCATGGACATTTGAGCAATATATTGGGGAGGCTGTCTTCATCCCTGCAGGATGCCCACATCAAGTGAGAAATACACAGGTGAAGTCTTTTTTCATTAATTGCGCTTGTTGGTAGTTGTTTTTGTGGGAAATTATGGCTGAAAGGTGTATTTTAGGAAAGTAAGGCTGTAAATATTGTACCACTAGAATTAGGGAAGTTTGACCCTTAAATTAGGGAATTTTGTAATCAGTGATTAAGAGATTTTGTGGGCAGTAATTAGGGGATTGACTTGGAGATTTTGTGAATCAATTTATTAGGGTAGTTGCCATATTTGTGCCTTAGGCAGCTTTTATATAATCAGCTCATTCTAACCTTCGAGATATATAAAAAAGAGATTATTCTCTCTCAATTTCTTACATGGTATCAAAGCGGTTCATCCTAGACTGCTTCTGATTTTTCTGCTTGTGCCTATCCTATGCTTCTTCTTCTTTTGCCGGCTGGCCTTAATTGTTGGTGGTGTTTCTTTCATTCTAATTCCTACGATCAGCCAGCCTTAATTGCTGGTATTTCTCCTCTATTTTTCTTCCTCGTAGGTACTATATAGCCGGCCTTTATTCCTGGTGTTATTTCCCATTGTTTTGATACTGATTTGTACTGAGCAGCTTTCATTGCTGTTATTTTCTCTTCACTTTCAAGCAACCTTCATTATTGCAGTCTTCTCTTTTGAGTAGCCTTTATTGCTGTCATTTTCTCTTTATTTTTCCTGTTTAGGCAACCTTAATTGTTGCAAATATTTTGTTTCCACCATGTTAACCTCCCAAACACAAGTTGTAAGAGCAAAATGTTGGACGCTTCATGGGAAGTCACCCAACCGAGAATGGGAACAAAATGGGGGACAATCCAAAAGTGGACAAGCCAATGTAGCAACTGGCCAAATTGCTGAGCCACCAAAGTCAGAAATTGTTGGTCTCAACCAAGATGAATTGGAAAGGGTGAGAGCACTCATCAGTAGTTTAGAAAAGCCCTCAGGTACTTGTTCTGTGGCATATTCAAGTAAGTTTTCACTTTCCAATGAATTAAATGTTTCGGATACAACCTTTTCCACCTCTTGGATCATGGATTCAGGAGTTACCGATCATATGACGCATTCACCAAATATCTTCACCACTTATTCCTCGTGCCCGAGCAGTAAGAAAATAGCCACTGCAGATAATTCTTTAACCACTGTGGCAGGAATTGAAAGTGTCTAGATTAACCCATTGTTAATTTTGAAAAATGTTCTCCATGTCCCTAAGCTAGTTACCAATCTGATATCCATCAAAAAATTTGCCCATGACTTACAATGTATGGTGGTTTTTCATTAAAGCAGTTGTGTATTTCAAAACAAGAGTTCGGGGACGATCATTGGACATGCTAGAGAACGGGGTAACCTCTACTTCTTTGAAGCAAATCAACTGACCATCTCCAAGGGTAAACAGTTAGTGTCATTTGTTTCCAAGTCTTTGTCATCTAATAAGGAGAAAATTTGGCTTCATCATCGTCGACTTGGACATCTATCATTTCGAGTTATAAAACTCTTATTTCCATCTTTGTTTCAACATTTAGATATTGAATCTTTTCATTGTGAAAAATGTGAACTTATCAAACACAAACGTGTCCCCTTTCCAGTGAGCAATAACAGAAGTTCCATTCCCTTTCATTTTAATCCATAGTGATGTTTGGGGTCCATCTCCTATTGCTAATATTTCTGGGACGCGATAGTTTGTTTCCTTTATTAATGACTGCACTCGCGTTTGCTGGGTTTTCCTTCTTAAACAAAAATCTGATGTCAGTATTGTTTTTCCAAATTTCTATTTCATGATTAAAAATCAGTTTGGAGTGACCATCAAAAGAGTTAGGTCTGACAATGCACGAGACTATTTTAATCAAACTCTAAGTCTATATTTTCAAAAGGAAGGGATAATTCATGAGTCATCTTGTGTGAATGCCCCGCAGCAAAATGGAGTTGTAGAAAGGAAAAATTGTGATTTCCTTGAAAAAACTCGAGCATTGTTATTTGAACATCATGTACCTAAAACTTTTTGGAGGAGGCTGTTCTTCCAGCAACACATCTCATAAACCGATTGCCATCTAGAGTCTTAGGATTTCAAAGTCCAGTGGATATATTGTCCACTTTCTATCCTAATTTCAACACCACAAATAATCTTGTTCCTAGAGTGTTTGGATGTACATCATTTGTCCATGTTCACAGTCACAACCGAGGGAAATTGAATCCAAGGGCTATAAAATGTGTATTTGTGGGATATTCGTCAACCCAAAAAGGATACAAGTGCTATCATCTACCCTCCCGAAATTCATTTGTTTCTATGTATGTTATTTTCAATGAACGTGAATCTTACTTTCCAAACTCTTATCTTCAGGGGGAGCAGTTTGTGAGAGAAGATGAAAGTTTGGGTTTTGACTTGTTATTGGATCTTTCAACTTCAAATCATCCTACTTCCTCATCTACTAGTGTTCCTGTCTCATCTCACTCTGAGCTATCTGAGTCTGTCACAATCTCCTTTGAACTTGTATTTGCTCAATTTGACACTGAGTCTGTTCCCAAGGATGTTAGATATGGCAAAGGAAAGATGTATACAAGAAAGAAGACGGCTGCCCCCAACTTTACGCAAGTCCAAGAGTCTAATCAGGTAATAACTTCTGAACCCACATTACAGATTGAAACAGAACCAAAGGTAGAGAGTGAGATCCATAGGAGTAGTAGTGACATAGACTTATCCATTGCATTGAGAAAAACTGCGAGAGAGTGCACTAAAAGACCTTTATACCCTCTTACACACTTACTGTCCTTTCAGCGTTTTTCTCCGTTACACAGAGCCTTCTTCAGTAACCTAGAAACCATTGTTGTTCCTTCCAATCTATCCGAAGCTTTGTTTAATGAAAAATGGAAACAAACTATGAATGTAGAAATGGAGGCACTGAAAAAGAACAAAACATGGGAGCTTGTGGAGTTACCAGCAGGGAAGAAACCAGTGGGGTGTAAATGAGTGTACACAATGGAATATAAAGTTGATGGTTCAGTGGAAAATACAAGGTAAGGCTGGTTGCCAAGAGTTATACTTAGACGTATGGAGTGGACTATCTAGAGACTTTTGCCCCAGTTGCAAAATTGAATACTGTTAGAGTTTTATTGTCTTTGGCAGCCAACTTTGGATGGGATTTACAACAGTTTGATGTAAAAAATGCTTTCTTGCATGGAGATCTCCAGCAGGAGATATATATGGAGATACCTCCAGGTTATGGGAAAAGAGCTGCTGATCATACAGTCTGTAGGTTAAGGAAGGCATTGTATGGGCTTAAACAATCTCCTCGAGCATGGTTCGGCAGGTTTGCCAAGGTTATGGTGATGTTAGGATACAAGCGAAGTCAAGGAGATCATACTTTGTTCATCAAGCATTCGTCTTTAGGAGGAGTTATGGTCCTCTTAGTTTATGTGGATGACATAATTGTTACAGGAAGTAATGATGAGGAGAGACGTTCTTTGAGTGAGTGCTTGGCAAAAGAATTCGAGATTAAGACACTTGGAAAGCTAAAGTATTTTTTTGGAATTGAAGTGGCACATTCAGAGAAGGGTATTTTTCTCTCTCAATAGAAATATATAACTGATCTACTCAAGGAGATAAGAAAAATAGCATGCAAACCAGTGAGTACTCCAATAGATCCAAATGTAAAGCTTGGACTAGCAGAGGAAGATGTTATGGTAGACAAAAAGGTATATCAACGTTTGGTGGGAAGGCTCATTTATTTGTCCCACACACGACCAGATATAGCTTATATTGTGAGTGTGACTAGTTAATTTATGCACAGTTCAAAAGAGGTTCATCTTCAAGCAGCATATAGGGTGTTGCAGCATCTTAAAGGTACACCAGGAAAAGGACTTCTTTTTAGGAGAAGTGGGGGCCTAATGCTTGAAGCCTATACAGATGCGGATTATGTTGGGTCATTGAGTGATAGAAGATCGACCACTAGATATTATACGTTCCTTGGTGGAAATCTTATGACATGGAGGAGTAAAAAACAAAATGTAGTAGCACGGTCTAGTGTAGAGGCTGAGTTTCGAGCGATGACTCAAGGAGTATATGAGTTATTTTGGTTAAAAATCATTCTACAAGACATAAGGATCAAGTTGGAGGGTCCAATGAGACTTTATTGCCATAATAAGTCTGCAATTAGCATAGCTTACAATCCTGTGCAGCATGATCGGGCAAAGTATATTGAAATTGATAGACATTTTATCAAGGAGAAATTGGAGAGTGGATTGATATGCACACCTTATGTGTCTACAAACGATCAGCTTGCTGATGTGTTAACTAAAGGGTTAAGTGGTCCAGTGTTTGAAAATATTGTATTCAAGCTGGGAATGGAGAATATTTATTCACCAGCTTAAGGTGGAGTGTGGGAAAATATGGCTAAAGAGTGTATTTTAGGAAAGTAAGGCTGTAAATATTGTAACACTAGAATTAGGGAAGTTTGACCCTTAAATTAGGGGATTTTTTTTATCAGTGATTAGGAGATTTTGTGGGCAGTAATTAGAGGATTGATTAAGAGATTTTGTGAATCAATTTATTAGGGTAGTTGCCATATTTGTGCCTTAGGCAACTTGTATATAATCAGCTCATTATAACCTTTGAGATATATAAAAAAGAGATTATTCTCTCACAATTTCTTACAGTTTTTTCTTAAGTTTCTGTTTCACCCAGCCATTTGTGTTAAATGCAGTTTATGAATTATTTGTCCTGTGATTTTTTTAAGAAAAATATTCAAGTAGGCTTATCTCTCTGTCTAGATGAAGGTGCAATGATGCAACTACTTATTTTGCATCAATCATACTTCTACTCTGAGAACCAATTTTTGCTTACTGATACTAGTTCATTTTTTTCTGTCTTGCTAGATCAAATTTGAGATGTTTTCTACAATAGTCATAATTATTCTTTTCATGATATAATATGGATAAAATTGTTATTTAGGTTGTCATATCAGATTTCATGTTGAGATCATCTATGAAGAAATGTGAAAGTTTTCTCCTTGCTGTTGAATGATTAAGGTCTGTGCTGCTTATGTGACATTGATGGTCTTTAATACTTTACAGAATACTCAAATTAATTCAACTAGAACTTTTTAGTCACCTTTAGTCTTGCCTTGTTTCAACTTCATTATTCGTTTATTTTTTTGATTCTTTCCAGTCTTGTACTAAAGTAGCTGTTGACTTTGTATCCCCTGAGAATATTGAAGTTTGCATCAAATTAACTGAGGAATTCCGTCTGCTACCTAAAGATCATAGATCTAAGCAAGATATATTGGAGGTAAGTTCATTGAGAAGTTTCTTGGTGCACATTAGTCGTTTTCAGTTTCCAGTAAAATCATGGGAATAGATGCATTTCAGCATTCTGTTTTTTTTTTTTTTTGGCATGATAGAACCGCATGAGTCAATCTTAGGTAGTCCGACTTCGGACCTGTTAGGTTTACAAGAGAAACAGAAAGGAATCAAAACAGAGAGAGAATAGACAATATGGATGATGAGAGAAGATCTTGCATCTCATATCTCTTCATCCTTATTTGTTGGATTATAAAAGACTAATTGCCTCAACACAGAATCTCACAGAGTATGAAACCATCCCTGTTACTCGTTTTTTGGGGCATATTACCTGTCATTAAGTGTTTAAATGTAAAAAGACTCCTCTAATAGCTCAAACTTTTACATGGGAGTACTTAGCACAATACAACAGCAGGAAGTCCTTTATTTAAATTCTTTCACGAACCATTAGTTGCAAAAAGTCTGTGCACTTGTCAGTCCTGTTGAAAAGTGTGCAAGCCACGAAGGAGTATGGTAAAAATATTTTTGAAATGTATAGAATATGGTACCTCTAAAAGTTTTAGGCTCTTAGAGAGGTGGTATTTAACTCCATTCATCCATTCACATATATCTAGAGTGTATTGTTTAAATTTGTCGTTAATCTTGGCTTGCATTTAGATTGTTATGGCTGCTATAAGTTAGGTGGTATAGGTAGGTCTTAAAACTCCAGAATTCTCAGTACAGAAAGTTGCAGTTGGAAGACTGGTGCATTATATGTGATATTGGAAATGATTTCTGAATATGCTTGTCTTTTTAATTTGAACTTGATTTGTTCATAGGTGAAGAAGTTGGCTCTATATGCTGCAAGGGTTGCCATTGATGAAGCCAGAAATCTGAGATTGAAAGCGTAAGTGTGGTCCTTCCATTAGCGACATATATCTGTTTCTTTGAGTAGTAGCATAATAAATTTGAGTGTACTAATAACATGATATTCCTTTTTCTTTTTGTTTTTTTTTTTTTTTTTTGAGAATGACATGATATTCCTAAAGACTTGTATATTTCTGTGGATAAGGTCCTATTGAAGAGTTTTCTTAGTGCACAAAAGGACCCTGTTACAAAATTAGAAAATGGCGATGGAAGACACAAAGTAATCATAACTTGAGGGTTCAAGTGGTGGGGGAGTTAAACAGCTTTTGCTTGGTTTGAATGGATCTGGGTGGAGCTTAAGGGTAGATTGATATCAGCAAAAAGCAGATCATTGAATGTTATTTTATCCAGCATATTTCTGGCAGAGGTTTAGAATTCTGAGTCAGTGAACAATCAGCAAAAATAATAGAAACATGCATACGGAGTCAAGAACTTAAAACTAAATTAAATATATATATATATATATTCAAAGTATAGTCTTGCAGCAATTCCCACCAGGGATGTATGAGCATGTTTCGGAATGTAGCACAAAGCACACATGCATTCTATAGGTTATCCCAAGTAGAATAAATGTTTCCTGTATCGAAGCTTTTGATGTGGTATGAACTAGTTGGAAATGCTTTTCCATTTTTTGTTGTTTTTGAAGATCCTCCTATTGATTGTTCATCTTCCCAGTGACAGCATTTCTCAATCACATCCTAGCCACTGAGACAAGCAGACAGGCAGCACTCCCAGCAAGCTGACATAGTTGAGGACTCTAATTGACGCAGAGAAATTGGCAAAATGCTCCACATATTACTTCTAGGATTACAAATATCCATGTTGTTTGGTATCCCTTTTCCTGTAGCGTCCAAGGATGAAGGATGCCTTGCTTTTTGTTGGTGTATTAGAAATGTAACTGTGCCTTGGGCATATGACTGTCCACATATTTACTGGATCAGTTAACACCATAGTTGAAATATAGTCATTGATATTGGCCTTGTTCAGACATCCAATGCTCTTTGAACTTTTGAAGCTTTTGTAAGTGAAATCATGCATTGTTTATGATTCTATTGGACTGGATGTAGAGCTTCACAGTCCAACTAGACAAGAGTTTTGGTTGCGCTAGTGTATATTGTATAGTGGTCATTTTGATTCTTAAAGAAGTGCATTCATGAGTATTGGCCATGCCATTGGCAATGTTACATGTAACTCAAATCTTATTGCGTGTCAAAAATCCTTTTTTTTTTCCCTTACTTTTAAAGGGACGAATAAAAAATCCTAATTTGACATTCATCCATTGTGCATATTTATTCCCTTCCTCTTTAGCCATTTACCTTTTGGTAACTAATAAAGAATATGAAAAGTAGAGAAACTATTAGAAAACCAAGAAAACAGAAAATAGAAGATAATTGCGGATAAAAATGCATTCCCTTGAAGAAGTTTTTCTCCCAAGAGAGTTTCGGATTTCTTTTTTTTTTTTTTCTTTGAGGAAACTTTTGGATATTTTGAGATTGCTTGTCCTGTCTGCTCATCAACAAATCTACAGCAATGTGCGTAGGTTCCGCAGAAATTGCGGCCCCCCATTGAAGGACGACGTCGTTCCTTGATCAAACAACTTTCAACAAAGCTACCGCCATGCCTACGATCTTAGCGTGCCCGAATTACATATTCCCGAAAGGCCCAAAACTTTGATATTGCAAACCAAGAAGTGGTAGTAGATGTGTCTGTCTTCCTTTGCTTTTAGTGTTCTTTTGTTGCAGTCAGTGTTCGATATTTTTCCCTCTCTTCTCTCCCTCGGTTCCATTCCTCGACTCCACCAATCTAAAAAGTCCAAGAAAGTCATTTCATTTCAATCCAGATTCTCTCAAACCCTTGAAAACTCTACAGAAATCCTGAAAGTCCTTTGCTGTCTTATCCAAAATATTCACTTCATTTCTCTCTTTAGATTTTCCGGGAAATCCCAAATCTTCAAATTCAGTTCACGCCCATGTCTTGCCTTCCTATTTGAAATTCAAAGGCTCTCGCTTTCTTTTCTTCATTCATTTTCCATCTTAATTTTGTTTGTATTTTATCATGGCTGCTGCTTTGCGGTCAAAATCTTCCAGAGACGCTTTGGTGGTTTCTCAGTTCAGGTACTTTATACTAAACCATATGCACGCGGGTCGCCTCACGTCTTTCCAGTGGAATTCCAGGAGTAAATGGGATGACAATTTCTTCACAAATTCTACATCCAACTGCAATTCCAATTTCACACTATTCAAGCCTTTCTCGCTTCGTGGAGGATTCATCAATAACCAATATGATAACCGGAAGAATTCTCTGACATCTACTAAAACTAGTAGAAGCAAAGTGGACACGTCCAACTCTTACGGTGACCCTCCTGAGGTTTGGCAACAACCTCCTGGAGGTGGAATTATGGCGACTCGTGGGGGTAAGTTCGTCCAGGTCGGAGAAGGGGAAAGTACCGGCACGGGCTCGGGAGGTGGTTCTGGTTCCAAGGATGGTTGCTGGGGAGGTTCCAATTTGGGGCCGAACTTTCCCACACCCAAGGAGATTTGTAGAGGGCTCGATAAGTTTGTGATTGGGCAGGAGAAAGCTAAAAAGGTTTTCTTTTTTGTTTTTTTTTTTTTCCTGAATCTTTGCTTGATGTCTTGCGCTAAAATGAAAGGGAAAATACATGTTCTTTCAGTGGTTCGGTGAACAGAAATCTATCTGCAATTCGTGCATCATTGAAGGAGCTGCTATTTGTATTCTTTAAATATTATTAGATGGTTATTGCTGCATTTTTTTGATATTTGCTTCTATTCCGATGTAAATTGATTTGTTTTATAGGTCCTTTCTGTGGCAGTGTATAATCACTACAAGAGAATTTATAATTACTCTTCAGAAAAGTGGTTAGTTCTCACCTTTCCATACTAATTAATTTGTTTGCTTTCCTTCTTTGATAAAGCCATACATTGCTTATTTTAGCATTATCTGCTAGATTGCTACAGTGTTCTGCATGTATGAAGCTCTGAAATTATCACTAAGCTGCTTAAGAGCATGAAACATTCTATGCAACTGCTTGGATGGGGATGGTGTCATATACCTGCCTTATCATTATTGTCTAGCAACTTTTATGGTTGTGCAACTTGTGTCTAACATTTTTGCAAAACAACTTGGAAAGTTAGGCCTGCTGGAGACTCAGGCAGTAATAAACCTGATCCTGAAGACATTGAGTCGGTCGAACTAGAGAAAAGCAACATTCTTCTCATGGGGCCAACTGGTTCAGGTAATTTATGGACCCTTGATTCTTATCTTTTGTATTGTTTGTCCTTTAATCTCATGTATAAAAGCTGAGTAAAGTGCTCATGCTTTCTTACTGAAAACTATTTGGTTATCATGTTACATGATGGAGAAAAATGCCTGGTACATTTCATGTTCTAAGCCAAGGGCTAAATGTGTTCATAGTTTGGTGAATATGCATTTCTGTTGGTTCTTACCTAGAAAAGGTCTTAAATGAGCAATTAATAAGAGTACTTCCATAGTAAGTTTATGAATATTTAGTAATCCTGAAGATACAATCTATGAATTTGCAATTAGCGTCTTTTTTTCAAAGTGTAGAAATTCTTTTCTGTGGCATCATGGTGTTCAGATCTAGAATTGCTTAATAATAGTACCAAATACAAACACGTATCTCTTCCCTTATCTATATCTCAGTTTCACTTCTGTGTACTTTGATGTCATTTCAAGGACAGGGAAGACATTACTTGCCAAAACCTTGGCACGGCTAGTGAATGTTCCATTCGTGATTGCAGATGCAACCACGCTCACTCAGGCAAGTCTTTGATTGAACATCTCAATGTGAGATTATATTTCTGATGAGGACCTAGAAAAAGGAGTTAAGTCCTGCCATTTGGTGTTACTACTTGTTAATTGCTTTCCTTGATTGGTTTTATACACGTATATATGAACAAATACAGGTTTATGTATTTCGTTGTTTCTAGTGTATCTGCTTTTGGGCGGTTAAATTTTTGCTGCTTTTTAAGTGATACGAGCTCATCTGCCTAATCATCTTTGCAGGCAGGATATGTTGGGGAAGATGTGGAGTCCATTTTATACAAGCTCCTTATGGTATGGCTTCATAAAGACTGTTGAATTTATATCGGGATGAAAATTTGAGTGGCTGCACTTCCCGTCCACAATTTGCTCTTCATTTATGTATTTGTATGGTCCATCTTTGAGACAATTGTTTGCTATTTGGAGCCTTGGGAACTCGTATATTATTCTACAATCCATCTATGAGACTTTGCATAAAAGAAAAAAGTTTTTCTAAAGAGAGTTAAAAATTGGTTTAATTCTTCATGGTAAGTTTGCAAAAACATTTGCTGTATCACAGTGTTTCATTATATGGAAACTGCATTGGGCTTTTGCTTTCTGTTCTTTTCTCTAACATTGAATATCAGGAACCAACGCGAGAGATTTGCTTGTTTTAAGCATTTAATTCCTTATTTTAATTTGTTAAAATTCTACTCAAAGAAAAGTACGTTGTAGGTGTTGCAAGATGTTTTTGCCTAAACTCTGTCTCTCTCTCATGCACACGCATGCTGATCATCTTTACCTTTCATATGCTTGTGCCATTTGTTGTGATTTGTACTCTTCAACAGGAGAGTGCTCTTTAGTACGTTGGTGACATTCTTAGCTTTGTAACTAGATCCTATCTCAGAAATTGGAGAAGCAGTCTTTCAAATGCAATTTTTTGTCATAGTAGAATACTTTTAAGTTCTTATTTTGAACAGTAATTCTTATTTATTTCTCATTTCAGGTTGCTGACTATAATGTTGCAGCTGCGCAGCAAGGCATAGTGTACATTGATGAAGTTGACAAGATTACAAAAAAGGTCGGCCATGACACTTAAGCTGGGGAATCGATACGACAATTATTCTTTAAAGTTGTGAACCTTAGGGATCATCCTGCTGAATTTATTTAACTTTTCTGCTACAGGCTGAGAGCCTTAATATTAGTAGAGATGTGTCTGGCGAGGGTGTGCAGCAAGCATTGTTGAAAATGCTTGAAGGAACAGTAAGTGCTGTATCTCATGCGCATCTGTAGATATTAAATTGTTTGAAGTATTCTCCACTATATTTCAAATGGCATACTCCAAGTATTATGTATTCCATGATGGTGGTCAGCTGGATATCTCATGTGAATGACAACTAATATATAATGCTTAAACCGACAAGCTTTTGACTTAAATATGTAACACAACGCTGAGTCCTTGTCTTTGAAACTAATCCAGTCAAATGGATTGTTTTAATTTACTGAAAGTTTGATCATTGGATCTCTTTCATGCAGATTGTAAATGTCCCCGAGAAGGGAGCTCGCAAGCACCCTAGAGGAGATAATATTCAGGTATAGTTGCGCTGCTTGATATCAGCATGTGAAACTTTTGAATGTTTCTTCTGTGATTGTGAAGATGGTTTGGTAGCATTCATATCTGTTGGTCTTGAGGTGAGCTCTCAGTCTGTTGTGAAGTAGATAGAGATTATAAAACTTGTATTTTTGCTGGTGTGTCCTTGAAGTTTATGTAACTATATATCGGATTGAAGACCTGATTAGTTTATGAACAGTATCGGCTTGATAATAGATCTGATAAGTCACAGCATTTGTAGGGAGAACTTACTCATCTGTTTTCTATGCAACTGTGGATGCACATATAGTTGCTGGGATTGAGGAAAATGAACTCCTTATGGTTTGTAAGCCCCAGATACTTTTTCTGTCACAGTAAATAATTGTGACAAAAAGAGCAAAAACAGCAAGAGGCACGATTCTTTTTTATTGGCAACTCAGTTTGGAGCAATTTTTGCCCCTCTACCCCCTCCTTCTCTTTCTCTCTTCCCCCCCCTTCTTTTTTGTGTGGATGAATTTGTTGCATTTGCAGATTTTGGTGAACAGGAAATCTCTCTTCTTTTGTGTTGCACCAAATTTCTTCTGATAAAAACCATTTTATTGTACTTCCGTGGATCAGTCTACACAATATAGTTGAAGAGGCGGATGAATAATTGAAAATATTCTTTTAATCATGAGACTCTAAGGTGTAATTAGAGTAATTAGGGTTTACTGCTTTAAGCAATGGGGGTAGATTCTTCATTTTTGTTAGCTGTCATAATGATTTTCGTGCTGCAATTCCAAATAAACTTTTGGAGCAAACTGTTGATTTTAGGGACAGTCTGTAGAGAATCAAATACATTATTGGTATATCTCTTCATTTACTTTCTTACACTGATCTTTAAGATTGGATGGAGTGCTTGAATAGATGTCCAGTTTTTAAGCTCTTGCTTGCTGGCTTCTCAATATTGGCTAATGCTTTGGACAAATTGGTGTATCTTCTTCTTTCATATAATACCTGAGAATTCTGTCCTTATGTTTTTACAGATCGACACAAAAGATATTCTCTTTATATGTGGAGGTGCTTTTGTTGATTTGGAAAAAACAATCTCGGAAAGGTTATACTACTACTGTTAGAATAAGATTGTGCTTGGTCTTAAGATAGTATTATATTTCTTCATCACCTTAAAAGTTTGGAGCTATGTTTTCAGGCGTCAGGATTCTTCAATTGGGTTTGGAGCCCCAGTTCGTGCAAACATGAGGGCTGGAGGTGTTACAAGTGCTTTTGTAACCTCATCACTGTTAGATACCGTAAGTGTCACTCCACCACCACTGCATTATCCTTCTTTTTTTTTCTCTCTCTCTCTCTCAATCATCCTCGGGCAATAGATAAAACTCGTTACATATAATGGGCATATGAACCATAAAATATGGCGATATTGGCATTATATTGAATCTTAGTTTCATCTATTATAATATGTCTGTGCGTATGTCTTTTGAATGCCTCAAATGATTTGTTATAACTTGAAGCATGCAAGTTTCAACTCTCTGAATTGTCTTGTTTTGCAGGTTGAAAGTAGTGATCTAATTGCGTATGGTCTGATACCTGAGTTTGTTGGGCGATTCCCAATCCTTGTTAACTTGTCAGCACTTACTGAGAATCAACTTGTGCAGGTAATACTTGGTATCATTCTAGACATCGGTTTTTTGCATGAATGGCTTACCCAACTAATCTCTGGAGTGTTGTGCGGCATGCCCTAATGGTGTCCTTATGATCCTAAAAAACTTATTATTCTTTGAATTACGTCTTGAGGTTTTTGTGTCATGTTCAGTATTTACATTCATAACCTTCCTGTAGGTTCTGACAGAGCCAAAAAATGCATTGGGCAAGCAGTACAAAAAGATGTTTCAGATGAATGGGGTAAAGTTCCTACCAGTATTCCTCTTGGAACTGTCTTAATGTAGAATCAAGTAGTTTACTGTGAAGTCGTTTTTTCTTCCCCCTTAATCTGTTTGTCACATGTTGTTCTGACTGGGAGCCATGTGGGGCATTTTTTAGACTTTGGTTGTTTGCCTTTCAAGTGCAAAATTAGACACATTTACTCCTTGTTCATTTTTCAGGTTAAGCTGCATTTCACTGAAAATGCTCTCAGATTAATAGCTCGAAAAGCTATAACTAAAAATACAGGGGCTCGTGGTTTGCGAGCCATATTGGAGAGTATTTTGATGGATGCAATGTATGAGGTATAGGTTTCTACCTAATTTCACCATCTTAACTTCTGTATGAAATCAAAGAGTCCGTACATTTTTCCTTGGAATTGGCATTTGGTTACAGAACAAATGCCTCAGGTCCCCAGAGAACAGTTTCATTTGAAATTGGTGGTTGATTGTTGTGCTGTTACAGTATAATATTTTTGCCTTTCTTGTCTTCCTCTCTCTTTTTCTATACTTTTATCTTCCTATCCTTCTCTCTTCTTAGCCACACCCTTTGCCTTCCCACTGCTATTTACCCCTCCACTTCTTATATCATTTTGTTGGCCTAATTTATATCTTTCATCTGAGCTGCGAAATCTCTCCCAGAATAGATTCTGTTGTATTTTTTTTCTTTTTTTCCCCTGTATACTGCCTTTTGATGTAGCATCACTGGACAAAGTCAAATTTCATTCTGTGACTTGTTTTGTGGAAAACTGAAATTGTTTCTATCAAGTCTAAAATGAACAAAGGTTGCGGGGTATATATGTATCTATAGATGTTCCCTAGAATAATGCGGGAGTTCAAACAATACTACCATTTTCAATGGACGTTGATTATTTACTGGCAGTACTGCTTTTACCGAGAGACATTTTGATTGCTTGTTAACTTTCTTCTAAAGACAGCACAAACTTTTGAATGAAGACTGGTAGATTGCATTTGTAAACTATGAATTAAATCTCTCTCATAATTTGCATCTCATTACTTTATACCTTGGTATTCCTGATTGGAGGTTTTGGAAGTCTTGCTATTAGCCTTGCAAATTCTGGCTCCTTTTGCTAACCATAATTTTCTTCTTTCTTTTCCTGTTTCTCACGTTCTTTGCTTTGGATTAGTTGTTTGGGGACAAAATGTGATTTTTTTTCCCGCCCATATTTTTTACAGATTCCTGATGTTAGGACAGGGAATGAAATAATAGACGCTGTTATTGTTGATGAGGATTCTGTCAGAGAGGACGGACGGATATATGGGGCCAAAATCCTTTATGGTGAGGGTGCATTAGACCGCTATCTTTCACAACATAAATTAAAGGATGTAGAGGTATGCTCCATCTGGTTTAGTTTTATCAAATTAATTTGGCTGGCATGACTTCACCCTGACAATGCTAGTTCATTTGCAGGCAACTGAGGGATTTGAGGGAGAACCCGAGGTGGAGCAAGAACTTCCTTCCATTGTTGCTCTTTGATCTTTTACTGACGCTCATCTTAGGTCTCACTCATGTACAGTATCTAAATTTATACGAAATGCATAATTAATAAATCACTGCATTTGTTGTACGTTAGTGTTGCATCAGCCCCAACATATACAATTTAAATTTCACAGGTCAGAAATTAGTGCCTGTATCCTTCTCTTCTCCTGTCCTTGTTTAGATATATGTCAGCTCTATCCTTAAAAGAGGATCTGGATGGCCAGGCTGGGCATGAGAACCATGAAAGCAAGACATGATTTTCATCTCATCTGCTCTCCTCTTCCCAGGCTGAGGTCCCCTCAGTCACTTATCAAAAATGAAGAATGATATACTAGCTTTCAGGTATGAAGTTGAACATATTGGCGATTCTCAAAATACTTGCAAAGAATGGCTGCAAGATTTATCAGATCATATAGCATGGTTTGTGTAAAGCTAGGTACTTGTGATCTGTTTGTCAAATGGGACCTGCAAAAAGGTGAAGAAGTTGGAACTTAAAGAGGCCCACTTAACATCATTTGAGCCAGTTGTGCTACTTTCCATGGTGTTGTGCCTTTCATTATTATTTACTTAAAGTGCGATTCCCTTTAGGCTCAAATATTCTGCATAACCTTTCATTCTTCCGGTAAAGCAAATATTGTTCTCCTTGCAGCACTTACGTCAGCCACTACCGTAGGGATAACTATAGGCTTACTTTAAAATATTTATATAAACTCGGTTTTATATCTTACTTTATTAAAAGTTTATCTTATATGACTTGTGTATAATGTCTCTTAGTGGTATAGTTAAAAATAATCATTATGTAATAACATTAGGAACCTGTCCAATGTACTTTTTTTTTTTTTTACTTTTAACCTTAATTTGTCAAAAGCTTCCCTGTTTATTGCCCCTTGTTTATGTTGAATTTTCGCTCCATCAATATCTTTCCTCTTCTAAGCGGAAACAAAAAGCTCAATTCAACAAGCAATAGTGTTGGTGGTTGCCAATTTAATTTGTGGAATTCATCGAGTAACAGTCTTGTTTGGAGACTGACGACGTAGGCAATGGAGCAACTCCGCGGGGCAGAGCAACAGTGAGTTTGCCTGTGACGTGGTGGCAAGGCATCACTCATCAGTGATCGTCTATAGTCTTTAGTCGCCGGTCGTCACAGAGGCGTGTGGGGTTCTGAAATGATTGCAAAATCATAGGAGAACCAGACTTTGATCTATAAATACATTTCCTCTGCAGTCAAATTGACGAGACTTCCCCCTTCCCCTCCCCTTCTCAAATACTGAAATATAGAAATGTAATTTATAAAAAAATAAGTTTTGTAAAAAATTATTAAAATAAATAGGATCGAGTTGAGTTTAAAAAAAGAGACTATGATATGTTGTGATTTGTATAGACTGATCAGAAGTAGTGGGAGGTGACATCTACCCTCAAAATTTTTAAAATTACCCCAAAATTTTTTTAAATTTAAAAAAATTAATTTTAACATTTTACTTTTTACAAAATTTTTTTAGAAAGTACAACATTTTCGTCCATAGTGATTTGTGTAAAGATAATCATATAAAGTAATAATATATTTAAATTAAAATAAAATTTTAGTTTAAAATATGATTGGATAATTTGTATTCACTTAAAGCCTTAATTATGGATGCCAAATCTATCCAGGAATGAGAAGAAAATCTCTCTACTTAAAGCAAAGCTTAACAATATAAGAGCTATATAAGGAAAGACAACTATAATGTTAAAAGTTTCTTTTTTAAAAAAATTTACTCTATTCAGAAATAAATGTCATATCATTATTTGATATAAAAATTTTAAAGTATTTTATTACCGTCAAGTTACCATCCTTGAAATAGTTTTTTTTTTTATTCTCAAATAATTATCAATTTTGTAGACTTTTTTTTTTTTGTCTAGTTGTTTGTAATTTATAAAATTAAGAATACATTTATTACTTTTTAATTGTATTCTTATTATTTATTATTTCATTGAATTATAATAATAGTTAATTTTTAAAATCAATGTATAATTTTAAAAAAGATAATTTGATTTTTTCTTAAAATTCTCACAGTATAGATAAATTCTGTAAAAGCTATCGTAATTTAAAGATAGTTTGAATAATTTAAAATTTTATAGAAATGAAACTTATTTTATTAAATAAAAGAGTTTTATAATTTCAAAATAAAATATAAATATTTCTAATTCTGATCTACAACATTCACATCTTATAACGCTGACCAAAAATAGAAACTAAAATATTAGTAATTTTTTTGAAAAGAAAATTATATTTGTACGATCCGACAAGCACGAAATAATGAATATGGAACCTCAGACAAATTGCTGGAATTGGTGCATAAAGTACAAAGGAAATGTAATAAAGATTTTCTCGAGGATTGGTTGACAATGGAAGAACGCAGGAAATAAAAAGAAAACAGTATATTATTATTGTTATTATTACTGTTTTCTTGACCAACAAATTCAAACAAAATTGTAGAAAAGGGAAGACCGTTGGATGAAAATCCGACTTCAATCGCTTTCATAATTCAACGGCGATCCATGTTTCTCTCTCCTCTTACAAACGCAAGAGAAAAAAGAGAGAAGAAAAGAACCTCTTTTTCAGAGGGAGGAAAGGGCTTTCCTCTTCTGTTCTCTTCTGTTCTGTTCTGTTCATCAGAATCGATCCCACACTGTTTCTCTCCCTTCTCTCTATCTCTTTTGATTCTCCATTTTCTTTCAAATTCTTTTGTTTCTTCTTTGCCCCCGGAGAAGAAGTGAAAGAAGGCGAAAGAAAATATCTATTGTGTTTGGGGTTAGAGAGGAAAAGGCTTCAATTTTCATTTGAAAGAGAGTCATTTCTCGGGGTGGGCAAGTGACTTTTGAAAAAAAAAAAAAAAAAAAAAGGAAATGGAGATGGATAATATAGAGTGCGTCTCTTCATCAGATGGGATTGAAGATGAAGAGATCCAATCTTCAGTATCCACGCATCATCCGAGCGTGATGCATCATCATCCTCATGGACCTCTTCCGCATCAATTTGCTTCTTCCAAGCCTCACAACATGGTTCAATCTGGAATTGCGCCCACAAGCGTCCATGAATTGCTGGAATGCCCTGTTTGCACCAATTCTATGTACCCGCCAATTCATCAGGTCTGTCCTTTTTGTCCTTTCTAGTTTCTAGGTTGGTTGTCTTTTTATTCTTGCTCTTTTTTTCCTTCTTGTTTTACCTACCCAAAGAAAAAGTTTTTTTTTTTTTTTTTAAAAGGCTTCAGTTTGGCTCCCATGTTTCAAAGAATAGATTTTGATTGAATGGAACTACTAGGTTGGGATGCACTGGTAATTTTTGTCCTCCCTTTCTTGGGTGGGGGTGGGGGTGCAGTTAGGGCACCCTGCTTTTGCTTTATTGTTGGAGCTAATATCATTCCATTTCTTTTTCCGTTCATAACTGCAGAAGGGTAATATTTGTATTTGATAACAGTTTTCCCTAAATAAAACCATAATCCCAAATAATGTAAATTGCCTCAGCTGTGTGAATACATGCCCCCAATAGCAGTTTAAAACTTCTGACGTCCCATGATACCATTCGTTCTTCTTTTCCTTTTGGGAGGTCTACTTTCCATTTTTGCTTGGAGAACATTTGGTAAGGGGGACATTGCCTACCCCCTCCCCCTCCCCGCCCGCCTTCCCTTCTTCTTCCAAAAAGAAAAGGAACGTGGTTTGTAGGCTTGCAACTAGAAATGGATGGATTTGGAAAAATGGGAGGTGCTACAGTGTTTTTAAGTCTTTCAATAACTTCAGGTCATGCTATTCACCTTAGCATTATAATGGCATGAGCAGACAAGGAGCACACTCTCCATATTTGTTGAATCTGTGCTTGCTTGTTAGGCATTTCGACTATTCAGCAGTCTTGCACAATCGAATTTGCATATCTGGATGTATTGCTGACCAGTTGTTAAATCCAAATTCATTCCAGAATCAACATACATTAATTTCTTCGCAGGAATTAGGTTTCTTCTATGTTGCATGGTACTCCCTCCGTTTCATAGTATTTGGCCTTTTGGCGATTTCTACACAGATTAAAAATGTTGAAATCAATAAATATTTTTTAGTTATATTTCAAATTTACCCCTAATAAATATAAGGATGAGTAATCATTTATGAGATTTTTTATCTTTTCATTAAATATAGTTTGACTAAACTTAAGAGTAATATTATAAAACATTAATCATTGATGTATAGAAATGTATAAAGAGCCAAATATTATGAAACAAAATACAAAGGCTAAAAGGTCAAATAATATGAAACAGAGGGAGTAGTTGATTTCTTTTACTATTATCTGAAGGAATGCTGTGGTGTTTGTCTCTTAATTTGATGGCAAGATGAAATATCTATTATGAGAACATGAATTAATCATCTCTACACTTTTGGATGTCTATCTCTGCCTTATGTGCAAGCTGGACTTACACTAGATGATCTTTTTTCGTTGACATGGAATAAAGAAGATATATTGGAGTGATATGCTTCTGGAGTGGATCTTGAGGAGAACTTTTGAAATCAAATTATTAAGAAAAACAAACACTTGAGTTGAAGAATGCGAGTAAAATCCAATAAGGGAATATATCGATGGAACCAGTTTCAATTTTACTGCTTAATTGATAGTCTTACCCCTTGTTGACAAATGGAGATGTTAATGATACTAAAATTTTCTTCTTTGCAGTGTCACAATGGACACACGCTCTGTTCCACTTGTAAAACAAGGGTGCACAATAGATGTCCTACATGCAGACAAGAGCTTGGTGATATTAGGTGCTTAGCACTAGAGAAAGTAGCAGAGTCACTTGAATTGCCCTGCAAATACTACTCACTGGGCTGTCCAGAAATATTTCCTTATTACAGCAAACTTAAACACGAGGCACTTTGCAACTTCAGACCATACAATTGTCCGTATGCTGGATCTGAGTGCTCAGTTACTGGGGACATTCCTTATCTGGTTGCCCATTTGAGAGATGACCACAAAGTTGACATGCACTCAGGATGTACTTTCAACCATCGCTATGTAAAATCTAATCCCCGTGAAGTGGAGAATGCTACATGGATGTTGACAGTAAGTAATCTTTTTTCTCTTTTGTGCAGATATTTTCAGGGGATCTAGGATACTTCTGGGCTGTGAATGTTGTTCTTTTCAACATTACAAGTTTTTTTAGCTGGAAGTTTTCAATCTGCTTTTAAGAGGCATATTCGATTTTCACCTCTTATGCTTAAATATACAACAGTTGATATTAAAGATAATAAAAATAAAAAGGGCAGTGGTGTTCAGTAACAGATTTCTGGATTTATTTGTCCGAGATGATTTAGTAACCGGCAAATTGGAAAGGTTCCTCCAACCCCTCCCTTTTTTGGGGATAGATAATGTGGTAAAAAGGAATTGACAATACTGTATGCTTTTCTTAGGTTGCTGGAAACAAAATTGTAAGTTACAGCTGTGGCTTTAGGCCCGGGCCCTTCGCGCTTGTAATAACTGGAGGGCACTGAGAAAATGCTTCTTGGGAATTGCTTGGTTTCATTTTGGAAATTCAAATTGTTCATTATAGCATGCTTTGTTTTGGAGTGTATTTTAATGATGCTTTTAGGAATTGCTTAATTTTCTTTGGCAATTCAAATGGTGTTTGATGGCACGCGTGAAATGATTTCTTTGTTAAATGGTTTCTCTCAAAAGGGTTGATGAAGTTTTGCTTAATGCCTCCAATCTCCTAGCATAGTGGAGACGTTGTTTATAAGTAATTGTTATGAATATATGCCACAGCATTCTCCTTTTTTTTGTAAAAACTGGTTATAGTTGGATCTTCTGCTTTTGTTGTCAGGTCTTCCATTGTTTTGGTCAGTATTTCTGCCTTCATTTTGAAGCCTTCCAGCTTGGCATGGCCCCTGTATACATGGCTTTTCTCCGCTTTATGGGTGATGAGAATGAGGCCCGCAACTACAGCTACAGCCTAGAAGTAGGAGCTAATGGCAGGAAGCTTATATGGGAGGGTACCCCACGGAGCATCCGGGATAGCCATCGGAAGGTCAGGGATAGTCACGATGGCCTTATTATCCAACGTAACATGGCACTTTTCTTTTCTGGTGGGGACAGGAAGGAACTGAAGCTTAGAGTTACAGGAAGAATATGGAAAGAACAACAAAATCCAGATGCTGGGGTGTGTATACCAAATCTCTGTAGCTGAAGTTTTTAATTTGCTTTTCCCCCTTGGAGTGATTTTCCTTTTCATTTTTGTTTTTCCTTAAAAAAGTGTGTGCGCGTCTGTGAGCAGCGCTCCGTGTATGTTGTAACTTAGCAAACTTGTTTCTGTAACATGTATTGTAACCCTTCATAACTCTATACGCTTACAATTTGGATTCTATCAATTGTTAATAAGAGCCCTTTTTTCCCATGGTCACGGAGTCTCTTTGTCCTTGTTAACCTTTTCTACGTTCTTCCTTGGCACTGCCAGCAACTGGGTTGCAAAATTTATTGCGAAAGTACTTTACAATGGAACGCTTCATTCTAGAACCACCAGTCAGTCAAATTTTTACTCGTTTTAACCTTTTTTGTTCCTTCATTCAACTCCAAGTTCGCTAGCCTGTCACTGATTCTTTTCTATCAAGGCCTTAGATTGTGTGGGAAGTTCGAATATATATCCAAAACAGAGTTTGAAAGACAAAAGGAGACTTCAAATGAAACCTCTCTCCTCTCCTCTCCTCTCCTTTTCCTTTCTTTCGGATTCCTTCCATCCAAACATAGGGTTATGTTATGGTAACGGAGGATATTGTGACCAAGAAGGCATCAGGGGATGAGAGGTACTTTGATTACTTGATGCTAGGACGGTGAGATTGTCTGGGTATGTCTGTCTCCTTATTATAGTAGTTCAAGGTAGCTCCAGCACTAGCAGCAAAGTCACCCCATCCTCTGCCGCAGCACGCCCCAGAAAGAGCAAATCGTTGGGTCCATTATGGGCTTTGAGCTTGACAGATTTGGAATACTAACTGGTCCACAGATTACGGAAGCCCATTGACTATCTCCTTTTGACAACTTGGCCAAATTCTCTCCAAACTGAACTACAATGGCCTAACTTGGGCTCTCCATGATCAGGCCCAAATCAGTTTGCTAGCAGTGGTCGTCATATTGGAAGGCACATTTTTCCCGTCGGGCCAAGAAATTAGTCTGGTTGAAAGATAATTATTGCATACAATTTATTAGTGTCACTCAACTTTTTATATGATTTGAAAATAATTATACGAGCGAAGCTTATCCGGGAGTTAGGATCGTGGCTGTAGGAGGGTAAGTTTAAAATTTTCAATTCTCAAAGAAAAATAGCTAAAAATTAATTAAAAGGGAAAAAAAAGATAAATTGACAAATTTAGTTTGTAAACTTTTTTTTATTGATAAGTTTAGTCTTTTATATTTATTTTTAAATTTTTTAATCCTTCTCCTTCTTACGAGTAAAATATTTAATTTTTCCATCCATTATATAATAGTCAATGCAAAGTTAACGTCTATTTTTAAGGACCAAACTTATCAATTAATAAAAGTTTAGAAATTAAACTTGTCAATTTACTAAGTATTGAAAGGTTAAAAAATGACGGTTTTTTTTTTTTGCGAATCTAATGTGTGTATAAGTAATAAATACAGTATAAGATAAATATTGCATAATAGACAAAGAGGAGTAAAGAATAGATAGTATTTCACTGATTTTTATATATTAGAGTAAAATTTTGAGATTAATGAAGTTATTAAATTTATAAATTTATTTTTTCAAAAAATTTTAATTTAAATTTTTCTTAATTTACTTAAGTTAAATTACGTAATTAATACTCTCTCTATCTTTTCTTTTTCACTTTGAAATATGTATAAATTATTATTATTATTATTATTATTATTATTATTATTATTATTATTATTATTATTATTATTATTATTATTATTATTATTATTATTATTATTATTATTATTATTATTATTATTATTATTATTATTATTATTATTATTATTATTATTATTATGATGATGATGATGATGATGTAAGTTTAAAAAGAGTTACATTTTTTGTTAATAATATTTTTTTATTATTTAAAAAATAAAAGTAAAACACAGCATTAAGTGTTAATATTAGTCAATCTTATATTAAAAATAATAAAATTAATTTTAAAAAATTTCATGATTTACTAGAATAATAATAATAATAATATTATTATTATTATTAAAATTAGAATTTTTTTTTATAATGACAAAAAGAGTTTTCTATGAATACGCTAATTTAGATAAGTAAGAATATTTATTATAATTAATTTATATATCAAATTTATTAAACCTTTCTAAGAGATAATTATTATATATTCTCATTAAAATTTATTTAAAATAACTATATAAATTATAAATTAATTATAAATTATGATAAATAAAAAATTGAGAAAGTATACTCTCAATCTAAAATTAAACATACGTATATTTTTTTTAATTTAATTATGTTAAAATGAATATTTATTTTTTAAAATAAATATATATTTTTAATTCCTATTAATCTACCAATAACCAAATATATATATAAGTTCATATGAAGATAATATTTAGTTGTTTAAAAATATTATTTATTAAGTAATAATTTTGTATTCATTTTATGATTTATAACTAATATATTAACAGATTTAGTTCTTTGTTATAAAATTTAGGTAGTATTAGAATAAAATTTATACACTACACACTAAAAAAACTTTAACTATTATTTACATAAGAATTTCTTCAAACTTCTCTCTTTCTTTTCTCTCACAATTTTCACAATTCTTTTTACAAAATGATGGTGTATTTTAAGTTTAGATAATAATTCTATTTATAGAGTTCTTAATTAGTAGAATACATCATCTTCCACTAATCTTAATTAGTGGTGTCTCCACTAAATGGTGGACATCCATAAAAATTCACAATTAGTGGAGCTTCCACTAATTCCCTAATAGTTCACATAAATCCATAATTAGTGAAGCTTCTACTAATATATTCATAACACTCTCCCTTTGATGTCTATCCATTACATAAAGAATATGCCTCGTTAAAATCTTACTAGATAAAAATCCAATAGGAAAAAAATATAGTGAAGGAAAAAGAGTACATTATTCTATATGTCTGTTTATTACTCCCCCTGATGAGATGATTCCTTTAAATCTTTGAACCGACACATACCAATTTTATATCTCAACTTCTCAAATGTTGCAATCGGAAAAGTCTTTGTGAAAATATCTGCAAGATTGTCACATGACCGAATTTGTAGCACATCAATTTCACCTTTTTTTTTTTGGAGTTCATGAGTAAAGAATAATTTTGGTAAAATATATTTTGTCCGATCTCCTTGAATATATCCTCCTCGTAATTGAATTATACAAGCTGCATTGTCTTCATAAAGAGGAGTTATAATATCTTTGATAGATGATAATCCACAACTTTCTCGGATATCATGAATTATGGATTGTAACCATACACATTCTCTACTTACTTCATGAATGACTATACTTTCAGCATGATTTGAAGAAGTAGCTGCTTGAAGATATTGAAGGACTTGTGTAATTCTATTCCAATGTTGCCGTATTGGTGAAAAACTAAATATTACTAATAAATTAACAGTAAAGGCAATATCATGTCATGTATTGTTAGTAAGATATATCAATGCACCAATTGCATTGAGATATGGTACTTCAGGACCAAGGAGTTCTTCTTCATCTTCTTGAGGTCGGAAAGGATCTTTATTCACATCTAATGACCAGACGATTATTGGAATACTCAATGGATGTGCTTTATTCATGTAAAATATTTCTAGAACTTTTGCTATATATGTTGATTGATGAAACTTGCCAAATATTCAATTTGTACACCAAGGTAAAATGTAATTTTAACAACATCCTTGATGTCGAATAATCAATTGTTTCTTAGAGCTCTTCAAGAATTCCAATAAAATTAATATCATTAACATATATCACAAATTTAGAACCAAATTTCTTAATAAAAACACATAGACATACCTGGTCATTTTTAAATCCCATTTTTAATAAATATTTACTAAGACGATTGAACCACATGCGCCCAGATTGCTTCAGACCATATAATGATTTCTGCAACTTGATGGAATAATTTTCACGAGAATAATGTTTATATGCTTCGAGCATGCGAAACCCTTCAGGAATTTTCATGTAAACATCATTTTCTAAATTTCTATACAAGTAAGCAGCGACAACATCTAATAGGCGCATATCTATCTTTTCATGTATTGCCAAATTGATAATATATCGGAGTGTAATACCATCAACAACAGGAGAATAAGTTTCATCATAATCCATATATGGTCTTTGTAAAAAACATTGGGCTACTAACCGTACTTTGTATCGTACGATTTCATTATTTTTATTGCGCTTTCGCACAAATATCCATTTGTAACCAACAGATTTTATACCTTCCGGTGTTCGGATTGCAGGTCCAAAGACTTCACGTTGTGTCAGTGCATTTAACTCCGATTGAATCGCATCTTTCCATTGTAACCAATTTTTTCTATGCCGACATTCTGCAATTGATATTGGTTCAGGATCATCATTATTCTGTATAACATCAAGAGATTATATGCAAACATATTATTAATCATTGTTTCTATTCGATTCTAACTTCTACTGAAAGTGGTATAATTGATAGAAATTTCAGTGTTGCTTTCATCAACTTCTGGTTCTTTTTCATCAATTCTCTCTTGGTCTTTATCATTCTTTTCTAATATGATCATCTGGATCCTTTCATCTTCTCTTCTTTCGAGGATTTTTATCTTTAGAACCAAGAGGTCGGTCATGCTTCTGGCATGCTTTTGGCTCAGCAGCTTTAGGTATAATTTTTTATTCTGCTGGAACTTCAATTCGAATAGAAGCATTTATAGTTGGAATATGCGATTTTGTTACTCTTCTGAAGTCAAAAAAAGTGTCTGACATTTGATTTGCAATGCGTTACAAATGAATTATCTTTTGAACTTCAAATTCACACGCGCTTGTACACTGATCAAGATAATTTAATGATGTTATCCAATCAAGATCTTTCTTATACTGTTTTTGTTCTCTCTCTAATTTAGGGAATAATGATTTCATAAGAGAATAAAGGAAAAGAAAAAGAAATGTAAGAACATGATGACAAGTAGGAAATGCCAATAAATCTATTATAAAAATCTCCTTTTTTTTACTCTTCCCGGTACCATCTTTTCCCCTTCCTCCTTGTCTTTTCTTCTTCTCCGTCCTCCGTCCCTCCACCTATTATTTACTTCTTCTTCTTTATCGTACAGATATATATATTTATATGTGTGTGTGTGTGTGTGTGTGTGTGTGTCGATATATTTCTCAATCATCAGTCATTAGTAAACATTAAAAAAATAAAAAACCTCAAAGCAGATATGGAGACTCGTAATTCATTTGAGACATGGTCAAATTTTGACTGGGTTTCTAATGCAGAAAATTTTGATGTGTTTTCTTTTCTAAGCCAACCGCTTCCGCTTAATTTCAGGTGAAATACCATTGAGGGCTTCATTTCTTTTTTAGTGTGCTTAATAATGAAATTAAACTCTCTTTTGGTTTGTTGTGATGTAAATCAGTGGTAGTTCTGGACATGTTGCTTTAGATTTTCAATTTCATCTACCCATTCAAGAGATTGTTTTTAATGATATTCCTCTGAATGAGGATATGCTTGTGCATGATCCTTTCTACTTCCTAATGTATTTTAAACAAAGCCCGAATATGGTTCCAGGTTATCGTATATTCAAACATGAATTTTGCATGGTATTACCTCTACTGATATTGTTTTTTCTTTTCTAGGAGAAATAATGGGTGGTCTTGGCAACGAATTCGGAGTGAGGATCCATGAAATGCATAATATCGAAATTCACGATATTATTACAGACGAAATTCCTATGGAGAATAAGAGGATTAGGAGGCAGAGAGAGGAGAAGGGCAATAGCTCCAAGACACTATCAAAAGAAACTATTTTGCAGTACTTTTACCTACCAATCAAGAGCGCGGCCAAAGAACTGAATATTGGTTTAACCTCTCTCAAGAACAGATATAGGGAGTTGAGAATTCATCGATGGCCTTACAGAAAGTTGATGAGTTTGGAGACCCTAATCAAGAATGTTCAGGTTCTCTCTCACACACACTTGTAATTTGCAAGTATGAAACTATGAAAAATTTATAAGTAAATAATGACTGGAATAAATGTATCTCCATCGATGATATCACTTCGATTTACAGGAGCGAGATAAAGACGAATGAGAACATATGGCTGAGAAGAAATTAAGAGAAGCCATTGAGATACTAGAACGTGAGAAGAAGTTGGTAGAAGAAAGTCCTGATACGCGGTTGAAGGACCAAACACATAAATTGAGACAAGCATGCTTCAAGGCCAAATATAATAAGAAACTTAAGGGGATGAGAAAATCCCAAGACTCATTGCGCAATAACTTCACAACTAATTCTGCTACTAGTCTAGATGTTGGCCCAAGGGAGAAGGAAGAGAAGGAGGATGTCGAAGAAGAGGAACTGAAGTTCATAATTTCTATCTGTTTGTCTTCCTCTAATGCAAACATGGAAAAATAATAATTACAAACATTCATCCTCAATTTGTCAGCTCTATTGAAAAAGAGCAACTACAAGCATGCATCATCAAGTTCACGTGAACACCAGTGAGATGAATGAAAGAAATACAAGTGAACACAAGACTTATGATTAAGAAGAGATAGATTTTTTTTCTGAACTGTTAGCAGTAATATAGTATTAATTGATATCCGAATGTAACATCTCAAAGATGTGATACTTATTATTAATGGAAATATCATTTTCCCTTATTATCTTTTCTATTCCACTTCAGGTGGCCAGTATTTCTCTGTATTAAGGGAAATATCAAGTGTGTCCATGACTATAACCACGGCCACTGCCACAATTACGACTATAACGATGGTTTCTGTTGGAGTTAACAGTATTCACTTCTGGGAGTGCTTTGAGTCAGTTTGTCTGGCTTCATGATTTCTCAATTATAACTCATTATTTTTTTTGCAATGGGGAGGGCAGTAAGTAAATATGTGTATACCATTTTTATCGATATTGTTATTACAGGACAATATTCGAGGCATGAAAGTGGAGAATGTCTTCTCCAATATATTTTTTTTCTCCGCATAATTTTAACTGAGATGCAATTTTATACATTGCAGAGTTATATTCATTTACGGCTTTTAAAATTTTACAACTTCAGGTGCAATCATTTATACCGTACACTTGGTAATACAACCATCTTTAGATGGTCAAATCTTTTTTTTTAGCATTTAGATGCATTTCTGTATCGAGAACCCATGACATATAATTTTTTCCAGAAATATCAAGGGTTACAAATTCGAGTTTAGTAAGATTAGCCATTGGGATCAATAACCTATCTTCTGACTTTGATAACGGTAGAAACTCGTGCTGATAACGTGTTATAAAATTTGGCTAGTGTTATAATAAAATCTACATACTACACACTAAGAAGATAATGTTAGAATAAAATTTACACACTATACACTAAGAAAACTCTAACTATTCTTTACACAAGAATTTCTTTAAACTTCTCTATTTCTTTTCTCTCACAATTTTCACAATTCTTTTTACAAAATAATGGTGTATTTTAAGTTTAGAAAATAACTCTATTTATAGAGCTCTTAATTAGTAGAATATATTATCTTCTACTAATATTAATTAGTGATATCTCCACTAAATGGTGGACATTTATAAAAATTCATAATTAGTGGATCTTTCACTAGTTCCCTAATAGTTCATATAAATCCATAATTAGTGGAGCTTTCACTAATATATTCATAACATTCTTAAACTTTTTTTAATTGGTAAATTTAGTCTATAAAAATAGATGTTGACTCTAAGTTGACTTTTACATAGTAGATGAAAGAATTAAATATTTTACCAAAAAAAAGATTAAAAATAAAAATTATGAACCAAATTTATGAAACGAAATTAGTTTGAAGATTAAATTCATTAATTTATTAAAAAAAAAAAGTGCCCGAAAGAAAAAAAACACGTGACTTGGATGACCTGACGGGTCGGCACCATCCATTGTTTGCCACTAATAATTTTTACCTTTTGATAGAAGCGTCAAGCATGCGAAACGTTAGAAATTGACTACGGGAGATGTCCAAATTCTAACGCTCCCAATGTAAAGTGACGGGTGCCCTCCCTCCTCTCTTTCCAAGCGAGATGGGAAGACCTTTTTCCTTTTTTCCACTAATATATCCAAAATAATCTGTTTGATGTTAAAGAAAAATCATAAATAAATATTCATTCCATTTCATAATATAAATAGTTAGAAATTATTTTTATTATTTTAAATTATAAATCGTTAAATTTTTTTATATTTATTTATTATTTTCTTTTTCTTTCTTTTTTTTCTCTCTTCCATTATTTTTAAAATATTTAAATAGGAGTATTTAAAGAAAAAAAATATAAAATCATTTTATTTTTAAGAATCTTAATATTATGTGTGAAATTAAGTCTAACGACTTATATTCTGGGATGAAAGAAATAATATGAATAAGTTTTAAAATTTTATAAATAAATTTCTTAAAAATCTAAGAATGATATGTACGTAAAAAAAATAAATGAATCAAAATTTTAATTGCCTTTGACCCCACAAAAAAAAAAAAGAAGCCCTGTGGAACCAAGCAAGACATATGGATGTGAATATTTATCATAGATTTTTTTTTTAATTTTTTAATAAAAGAACTCACAATCATTATCTAAAAATATGCAGAGTTTATGTTTTAAAAAAAATTAAATATAAAATGTAATATAAAAATCTCAACACTATTTATCTCAATCAATGTAAGGTACAACTTTTATCGTGGGTTTAAAATGTGGAAATTTACCAAAGGAAAAAATCTACAAAAGCAGTGGCAAAAGTGAGAGTTGATAAACGAGGAGAGACAATAATGGATGGAGACATCACAAATAAAAGATATGGATATGGTTTTGCAAAATATGTGGTTTCCTTAGAGTCAAATTTGCTTTTACTATACAATTGTGGAGAGAGCAGAGCAAGGAGGATGTTGAAGGTCTTGAACTAAACGTAATTTTAAAATGTCAGATTTTTTATATATTTAAATAGTAATTGAATTGAGTTAAATTTATTTAAATATAATAAAAATTATTAAATATATAAAGTAAATGTGAGATTTGAGTGAAATTAAAAAAATAACATGATGCGTTGTGAATATTTAATAATTTAAATAAATAATAAATTATATAAATTATTATTTTAAATTAATATAAAATTTTATTTTAAAATGTATTATTGTTCACTCACACTCTATCTAACATGGATCAAGATAGATAGATATTTCATCCGTCCTAAGAAAATTGATTCGTTTATTATTTGAGTTGTCTTAAAAAATTTAATACCTTCTTTAAAAGAAATTTTTTATTATATAATTTATTATAAAATAATTAATATACCTTATATATATATATTATTTATATATATATATATTTAAATTTGATATAAAATATTGTAAAATTCATATATTTTTATTTTTATTATATTATATTATATTATTTTTATATAAAATCTCATTTTAAATTAATTATTATTAATTTTAAAACGACAAAAAGAGTATAACTATATTATAACATAATAAAGCATGTGATTGATCCACCGGCCATTTAAGAAATTTTCTAAAAAGTTTCCCTCCTGTGTTCCATGTTATCACTGTCTTTTTACTGTTTGGCCTTTTCACTTTTTGAATAGTGAAAAGTATTTTTGAAAGAACAATCGATGTGGATTAAACAAACATTTCTTTTTAGCTTTCTGTTTTCTCTTTTGACCGCAGCATCCACAAACACAATGGATTTAACTGCTCGGTACGTGTTCTTCCTTCTCGGCCGAAGCTATAATGTCAATGAGGAATAAATTATATATAAAGATATATTGAAAATTTTGTAAAAAAAATAAAAAATAAAATACAAAAATTTCCAGATTTTTTTAAATTTTATTTTTAAGACAAATTAAAAGATTTTAAAAAATATTAGGAGCAGGCGTCTCCTAATTCCATCTCTATCCTCTTGATCTTTGTGCAAATCTCTCGCTGGCTTTTCCAAACTAGCCCTTAAAGCTTTTTATGCGAAATTTTTTTAATATAAATTAATATTTATAGATTAAATGTATTAATAATTTATATTATATATAATATAAATTATACGATATAATTTATTAATACACTTAATTTATTAATTTATAATTTATGTAAGAATTATTTTTTTATGCATTGGAAGACGACGGAAATTAATGTTGAATTTTTAACACTTTAAAGGAAAGAAAGTATGGCCTTATTTGCATTGAATTCCATCTCTACGAATTTTGGGAAAATTTTTATGTTGAGATTGAAAACTTACTTGGCTGATTTTGGAAAAACTTCTCACTATACATAAGTTGGTCCCTTGTGGCTTCTAAAATATAATTAACTCGTCACATCTAAAAAATAATAATAAATATTTTTATTTAAATATATTATTATGTTAATAAGAGTCAATAAATATGTGTAAATTATTTTATTTAAATAATAAAAATATATTATTGATATTATTATTGTTATTTTAAATTATAATACTGATTCGAGTTATAAAATACACGTACTTAATTATAAAAGTTATTGAAAAACGAAAAGAAAGTTCTAGCTAATGGCTATATTTTTCTTTTTTAATGAATACAAATTGCTAACTATAAGTAACAATTAATGTGCTGAAATTCTCAAGGAGTCACATGCAGCCATCAGCGCCCGTTCTAGGCTGCTTTGTACATTTTTTTTGACAAATTCAAGTCATAGACCGCAGCACCGCCTCTTGAACCCGGGCCCCTCGTGTGGTCTGTGACTCCGTGGTACCGCCTCTTGAACCAGTGCCCCTCGTGTGGTCCGTGGACGGTAGGTTTGTCATGCTCCGTCCGTATCTATAGATTTGAGAATGTGATTATAGATATGATAATATTTACAATTAATTATTATTTAATTATCGTTTTAATTAGACTAAAATAAATATTCTAAAGGAAAAAAATTATTTTATCATGTCAAATATAATTAAAATTCTACATTGTTATTTAAATTTTATTTTGAATGTAATTACTATTTGAATTATGAATTTTTTCTTATTTTGTCACCTAAACACCTTTAATTTTTAAATTAAGTTAATTAACATAAAAAATTAAATATAAAATAATATAAATTTATCATCTAACTAACTTAAAAAATAAACAAATAAATTATTTATAAATTTAAATTTTAAAAAATAGAAAACACTATACAATTGAACTAATTTAACTTAATTTAAACTAACTAATTTAACCTTTTTGTGATTTGAGTTAGTTACATGAAAATTTTATATTATTTTATATTTAATTTATTATGTTAACTAATTTAATTTAAGAGTTAGATGTGCTTGAACAACAATGTGAGAAAATATCTAAAATTGTTTTAGTATTTTTATTTATCCAGCTCCCACACCAAAGAAAAGAATGATTATCCGTTTTGATACTTAATGTCATACCCCATGCTCATTGATTCAGGAATGTGACTATAACTTGACAACACTCACGATTAACTATTTAATTACCGTATTTGTTGAGTCAAAATAAATATTTTAAGTTGATAATAAATACTTAGACTCATTTCTATATACTATTCACACCTCTCATGTTAATCTTATGTGGAATTAAATTATCATAGTGTTTATATTAAAAATATATTTATTATTTTTAAACAACAAATGTAAACTTAAATTTGAGTTTCATAAAAATTAAAATCATAAAATTAACATTATAATTTATTTAAAATAAATAATAAAATTTTATTATTTTTAATAATAAAATTCATTTTCTTTTTTAATTTGCCAACCCAACTTCACTCTAATAGTTTCATAGTGTACCTGCTACGTCTTGAACCGGTGGTCTTCAGCTTGGCCTGCACCCATTTAGGAACCACAAAAATTAAACTGTTAGCAGCGGAATCTTCATAACAACTATTCATATAATAATTTACGAAAATAAAATATCAGTATACTATAATTAAAGTAGTAATATTTCTATTTAAAATTATTATCTCTATTACTTTATAAAATGAGAGAAAATAAATTATATATATATATATATATATATCATATAAAGATAATAAATATTTTAGTAGTAATTAATAACGTATAATTAGAGAATTACTCTATATTTATAAATAAATCTTCTTCTTTACTTTATCTATCACCAGTCATTTCTATTAGCATTGTATTGTCCCATCACCGTGTATAAAGTATAAATAAGAGTTGTGAAACAAAATAACAAGTAATTTACCATAGATAATATAGTTTAATATTATGTTAATAAAACAATTTTCACGATATATTTATAAAGTATAGTTAAAAATAATATATTTTTAAAATTTTGTATTTTAATGTTTAATAATGTATTTATGTTATTTATAATCATTCATCGTCATAATAGGTACTGAATGCCTTTCGAACGCGGCTTCCTGTTCAATTGTTTGCATCCTGCAAAGCAACAAAGATTGATTTCCTTCGTGAGAATATGTGCTGAGCTTTCCTTCTCAACCCCTCCCCACCCCCATCCCATCTACTATTATTACTGTTAGGTGCATGAGTATTTTTTTTAACTCAAAATCGAAATTAATAAATTATTAATATAAAAATAAATAATTAATTATATAAAAAAAATACTCTATCCGTTTCAAAATATTTATTAATAAAATATTTTACACACATATTAAGGGTATTAAAAATAATACTATAATTTATATAAAGTTCATATTTTACCTATATTAAAATATATAATAGTTATAGTTGGTGAAAGTTTTTAAAAAATAAGAAGAAATAAAAGTTTTGAAAAGTTGTATCGTTGACTTAAAATAAATAAAGATAAAATAAAAAAATTAATCATTAATTTTAAAAATATGTACATAAATAAATATTTTAAAATAAAATAAAAATTTTTATAAATAAATATTTTGAAACATAAAAAACTAATAATTTAAAGTATGATCAATTATAATAATAATATGTGCAGTCAATAACTTAAAAGTGTAATCAATTATTGTGTTAAAGTCCAATTTGTTGTCTCATTCATCATACTTGCCATCCTGCACTCAATCAAGCCAACAAATTACATATGACAAGTCTCCGTCAAATTTCATAGCAAGTGGGTGCTTCCTCCGAATCTATTCCCTTAGTTAATCAAATATTTAACTAACCATAGCATATTATACAATTACTATACTCTATTAAAATGTTTAAAGCTTGCATCAAAATACACATTCGACTTTTCCTCTTACAAACTATTTAAACTAAATAATTGATTCACTCCTCGACAATTATAGTATATTTTAAATTAAAATACTTAGAGTTCGCATCCAGACTTGTATTCTTACAAATCATTTGAAGGCATCCATTGCTACCTATTTGTAATCGACCGGCCTGAGTCTTGGGAGACACCGGAGGATACAGAGCAACCTTCAAAGATGGCTGCCGTCACTTGGCATTTGTGATAAGAAGGAAATGAATTGGGCAACGTCGTAAAGCTATGGTTAACTGCATTGACTAATTTTGATGGGCGCAGAAGAAAGAGAAAGAACGCCTCACTCGTGGTCAAAGTTGTGCATCTTTTATGGTTTTGACAACGTAATACAAAAGCCGAAAATGACATGTATTTACTTCCACCCCACTCCGTATTTTGTGGTGTTCTGCCGTGGATAATACTCAATAATTATTATTTTAAATTAATAATACATTTATTATTTTTTTAAAATTCACCTCATAATTTTTAATATTTTTAATGTATAATTTTTTAATAATTATTTAAAATTCAAATGGATTGAAAACATTATTTAGAATTCAAATAGATTGAAAATTTTAATTTTAATTTATTTAAATATATTATTATTTTATAAAAACTATTATCTATTCACAACATATCATATTTTTTTTTAATTTACTTGATATTATATATTTAATAATATTTTTTATAAAATTCATTTTAATTGAATTATTATATATTTAAATCATTAAAAAATGTATTAAAAATAATATTAAAATTTAAATACAGTAATATATTAAAATCATATTTGGATTTAGGCCTTCTCAACCTCACTAGTGATAGGTACGTGATAAGAGAACCTGCAAGCAATCTCCATGTGAAAATCGCACCTAAGCCTTACCAACAACTGGCTTATGCCAATACAGTGATATATTAAAATCATATTAATAGCTAGTACTAATTGGTATAGTTATGACAAAATATTGCTCATTTCTAGGATGATTATTTTTCATTGGACTACGAGCCTAACAGGTACGGACTCCTACGCAAAAAATAGCTAAGGTGGAGGTCTTCGGGTTAGTTTGGCGATGGGGCGGCAGGCATGGAGGAACCAATTACGCAAATCAGCCATAAGAGTGGGACTCCAAGCAAGGACTAGTTCAAAGTTTCTCCTGTTCGGCTGTTGCCACTTACCCTGTCAATGGCTCTCGGATTATCAACAACTGGGAGAAGCAGAAAACGAAATCTGAGAACTGAAGATGCTATAAAGTGTACAGCCGAGATCCCAGAGGATTGAGAGAGACAAGCAGATTGAAAAATATACTAGGGTGGAGTATCAAGTGGCAACTCGTAGACTTATAACCATCCCATCTGTCGTGCTTGTGTGTGCTATCAAAATATCTAGCTAAATTCTTGTAGTGTTTCTCCTACTTGACCGACAGAGAAACAGGAGCTAGCTTCATTGTGTTCATTTGTGAATCAATATTCAAGAACCTACAAGAATTGCTGCATTCAACCGAAGATCAAGCATCGCCTCCTTTCTGATGTCATTTCTAAAGCCTCCACAGGTTTGGTTCCTCCTTATTCATCTTGTTTTTTTTTTTTTTTTGGTTCTACATTTCTCCTCTATTATTTGATTTTTTTTTTAAAAAGAGATTGTTTTTGTGCTCCAAATCATCATGTTTTCCCGTTCATCCTTGTGTTCTTGAATTTCGTTTTCTTACTGGGCAGATATGTGTTTTACTTTTTGACTTTGCCTGATGTTCTTTTGCATATATGGGTTCGACGTTTTTGAGTGAGTCTGATGTGTTTAGTTGAAAATTGAGCAATAACGAGTAGTGAATGTAAGAAGTCATAGAGTTGAGGAAGTGATTTTGATTATTGTGCATGAGCCAGAAAGCTTCTGCCATCGGCATTCTTTGCTTTCCTCCCTTCAACCTTCTCTGCACTACAGTCTGCATACGCCTGTTTATGCATGCCTCGTTCTGTTCCAAGATTGCGATTTTCTTTTCTTATGAATTAGCGGTACTGACTAGCAAAGCAAATCAACTCTTGGGGAAGATTTTCCTTCTTGTTCTGCTTGGGGCCACAGAATATATTGTGGCAAAAATCTAATTTGATTCCTAGGTCCTTTTTCGCCGTGGCTTCTAATCAGGGTCCAGAGTATCTGGGGTCATCCTTTATGTGCTAGGTTCCCATGCTTTTCTCATCAGTGTAGTTTGGCTTCTTGTGAGTTCTTTTTCTCTTTTTTTTTTTTTATTTGAGCCAAATGATCCTTTTATTTTAATTAGAATTCTATGGTAGTTCTGACTTGACTTCTCCAAAATATGCTGTCTTACACGATTTTCTTCTGTCTTAATCGTGTTACGTAGCTAGTTTTGATGTTTAAATCTGGTTGGTGTTCCATTGGTAAACATAATATTTTAATGGAGCGATGTAGTGAAGGTCAGATTTGCTTACGTTTAGCATTTTAGATTCAATATTTGAATTGTCCAACATAGATATATTTTATTTTCTTTGCCGGGTTGTCAAATGTTAAACTACTGAAATCCTTTGTATTATTTCGTAAAGCACCTGTCAAACTGGAACCACGAGAATATCGCATTTTTCAGTTCACTCACCAGAATTCGGACAAAACGTGTCTTGAAACGGAAAGTTTTCCAAAACAACAGGCAAAGCATTTGTACAAAATAATATTGGGAGCTTTCAAGGAATGCAAGCAAACTTTGGATGTAAAAACGCTATCTTGACTCTATGCTACAAACCTTGGAAATAATTCACCAACCTATACCTAGTTTTTATTACGTTTAATTTGTATTACTGCTCACAACTAGCAAAGGATTTACTCATCACGGCCAGTATAAAACTGCTTTATCCATCACACTATCGTGCCTCTATTTTCTTGTGTTCACTTTAAATTAATGTCCTCTTTCTCTTTTTGTTTCTTTCCCTTTTTAAACAGAAATGCAGAAATCTGCTAAAGTACAACGAGGCTATATCAATCAACCTAATTTCTCAGCCTTTTCCAGAACAAAAATTGAATCAAACCATATTTAGTGCTGCAGATGGAGCACAAGTCCATTCATGAACTTGCACATGTTCCTCTCCAGAGCTTTGGATGATTAAAGTATTCTTTGAATGTATTTGCCTGTAACTTTCTCATCATACCATTCCATTCTTCTTCATGAATGTGATAGATGTTGTCCTTATGTGTGCTTTACATGCAACCCTATTAGATCATTTTCAGTCAAGCCAAAAGGGTTGGTAAAGCTTCACGGGTGGAGTTGATTGATTGGGTTAATTTATCTTGTGAACCTGTTAATTGTGAACTATTGCATCCTATTCTCTGTACATTTCTCATAAATGATTCAATCAGAATTGTTGGTCATAAACATTGCCCATTAAAAGAATTCTACCTGGCATTACATATTTAGCCTGGCAACTCTGGCGCCAAACAGAGGAATCAAATTCTGAAAAGAATATTTGTTTGGAAGGTATGAAATATGGTACCAATACTCTGCATGAAATGTTGATTTCTTTCGGTGATGATTTAAACAGTTTCATAAACATCTTTATGCAACTTTAAGGCTTGTTGTTTACAAGCAAGAAATTGTGCTTGAATGGTATCTTGCAGTTAATAAGAGTAAAAATGAGTTTAACAATTCCCCGGTAGTATAAAGTCTACGCAAGTGAGGAGCTGTTGGTTGTCTTGAATTATTGTGGTAGACCTGAATTGTAATCTGACTCGTAATTTTGAGAGCATGACCCGGAAGGGAAATTCTTTAACATACGTGGTGGTAGTGGAAAGCCTTGAGCCCACCACTGATCTCTTTGGGCGGGGGTGCAGGAGGCAAAGCCCCTATGGTAACTTGTATTTTTTATAAATATGCAATTCGAGAGCTTGCAATGTCAATCCTCTCCATAACAGTTTTCCAAAAAGAAATAAGAAATCTCTTTCCCTATTCCCTATTCATGGACGTAGATTGCATTAACCAAACTATGTAAATTCTGTGTGTTCTTTAATTATTTTTGGTTTTAGTTCCTTCCATTGTTGCTGTTTTTCCATAACAGGAGCTATTCTAAAAATGCTATTCTACAATTATTGACAACTGTGATATAGATGATCAATCTTATATTCATGTCTGCAGGGGGGTTTCTGGGAAGTTTCTATGGCATGCATATACTGATTCTGGATAAATCACTTGAAACTAGCATCTTTGATGGGCTGCTTTCACTCGAAGAACTCCAGGCAAATTCCTGGTTATGAGGAGCCTACAGTTCTTGCAGCTGAAACACTTTGTGAGTATGCAATATGGATAATGATCTATTATCTTTTAGAGGTTTCTCCTTGTCTGCAGTTCCACAGCTACAATAGTCAAATTTGTGTTCCTATGACAGCATGTTTATGGTCATATTTTTTAGATATACATGATATGCTGCTTGGTTGTAGTAGCCGAACCATTTTTCTTCTGTTTTTTTGGGGTGAGTACCGGCATAGTTGTTGAAAAGATGAAATGCACTTGCCTCTGTGGTTATAACCTCAGGTTGTGTCAAACATTTGATAGACGGTCAATTTGAATTTGTAAATATGATTATAGAGTGCGAGACAATTTGGATAATCAAATTATCAGATGTTGATTAACGCGTAAGTAATTGTAGGAAATATTATTTAATATCATGAAGGAGAACTGACTTAAGCTCACCAACATTGTTCTACTTATCAATTTAACAGATTGTAACAGGAATTTCTGTGTCATTCATTTTTAGGGATTTGTAGATGCACTTGATACAGTTCATTCTGGCTTCATCTTGTTAATATTTGGACAATTATGTGCAACTGTAGACCGGAATATGTTTTGTTAGATTTTACTTAAATAATGCTTTTTGCTTTTCAGTTACAGTGACTGAAGTGGAGGCTTTATTTGAGCTATTTAAGAAAATAAGCAGTGCTATAATTGATGATGGGCTCATTCACAAGGTATTTTTCTAGCTTGCAGATGTTGCTCTGAATGATATTTTCTACAGTTGTTTACCCTATCACAGTTTGCACTATAATATCTATGTCTTCCTTTTATTAAGGTAAAACTTTCTTCCTCCAAGCAGAAAGGAAGTTTGAGATGTTCACTGAATGCGTTTTTCCATTTTTCTTTATTTTTTTGGGTGCAATTTGAATATCAGGAAGAGTTTCAACTTGCACTCTTTCGGAATAGAAATAAGAGGAATCTGTTTGCAGACAGGGTACGTGTTTCGACTCCTTTTTGTGTATTTATTGCTAAGTTGATTATTATCATAATTGTCTCTTCAGTTGGATTAGAACTTTGAATTCCTTATGAGTTAACCATGTCGTCACTTGTGTTCTACTTCACCGTAGTATATGTCAAGTCAAATATCCGGGGTAGAGAGAGGTTTATGATTCCTGAGTCTCTGGCATCTTATTGTGCAGGTATTCGATCTATTTGATCTGAAACGCAATGGAGTGATTGACTTCGGTGAATTTGTTCGCTCACTGGTTGTGTTTCACCCCAATGCACCAATATTGGACAAAATAACTTGTAAGAATTAATTTGATGATGTATATCATATATATTTTTGTAGCTTTGGACAATTTAAATAGCTTTGTTTCAAAAAACCTTTTGACCAAAGATTCTTTCATTAACCCCCCATTTATCTGCTGATGCGGATTCCTTCTTTTGGTGGCAGTTGCATTCAAACTGTATGACTTGCGGCACACTGGTTACATTGAGAGAGAGGAGGTAAAAAGTGTAGACTGTTCCGTAATGATTTCAAGTCCCATTCCTCACTTCCAGAGCTGATAAATTTGCTTCTTAGTTCTCTACCAAGTTATTCTAAGCTTCACATATTTAAAAAAAAAAAAAAAGATCCTTTTAGCTGAATTGAATTTATGCTTTGGCAGTATCTTAATTGCATTTATGTAGATTACCTAAACAAAAGTTGGAGTGATCTCATACCCATAATATCCACTGGCAGTTGAAAGAGATGGTATTAGCACTTTTGCACGAATCAGATCTTGTACTTTCAGATGATGTTGTTGAAACTATTGTGGATAAGGTGAACTTTTTTATGCCATCTCCTCTCTGTTTTGGTGTTTATATTTCCAGATCTAAAATCTGATAAATTTATTCCCTTTTGTAGACATTTAGAGATGCGGATACCAAAGGTGATGGAAGGATTGATCAAGAGGAGTGGAAAGAATTTGTATCAAAATACCCGTCTCTTATGAAGAACATGACCCTTCCATATCTGAAGTAAGTGCATCACGTTAGTTTCTTGAAGTAAGAGTACCAGTTAAATTAAAATGACAAACCTAGGCTTAAGTTGTTGATCAACTATTCTTTCCACGTAACCACGATACTTCTGTAGAATTCCCTGTTCCTTTTCATACTGCTGGGCTAAATTACTGCACCTGTTCTCCAAGCTGCTTCTGCCTAGACATATTTAGAACTGCTAAATATGAACATTTAGAACTGCTAGGAAATTATTCATGTTCACAATGACAAACTTCAGGGATTCTTTTGGAGGAATCCAAATTGTTGAAATATGGTGCTTTAGATGTTTGGAAATATGTCATATTTGGATATTCTATTGGGAATCAGCGGATCTTGTTAACAAAAAGCTTTGGTTTGTTCAGGGATATAACTTTGGCCTTTCCCAGCTTTGTGGTGAGATCTGAATTAGAAGATTCAGATATGTAGACTATCTGATATTTTGAACAAATTGTTGTTGGAAGCTCATCTTCAGAAAAACATATGAAGCTGTCTCTTTCCACCGAAGCAAGAATATAATGAATGCTAGTTGGGTGCAAAGCTATGGCATTGGCAGCTGCTCCAATCCTAAGCTTTATGGACCATACCTTATGCTGCAACTACGATCTATGGTTACGAAATTTGTTTGTTCGTCCAGCAGCAGCTGCTAAACCTGTATAGAAGCAAAGCTTTGGCATTCTAAAGTTTGGCTTGTCCGAGAACCCTTCCCGCATTGGTTTGAATTCCAGCTGGAGGAGTCTTTTTGCTCAGATAAGAACGTAGATGGTAGAGACTATCTGTAGCCTAGCCAGCTTCCCACTACAGAATAAGAACAATGAGAACGATTGTTTTGTTCTGTTATATGTGCGTTGCATACTTGCATCTTATGCTTAGTTTTCTGTATATTTTATGCTCACGATGGATCTTGAGTTGATCGATCGGCCCCACCTTCTATCTATATCCATTTTTGTTCTGTTTTATTTAGTGCATCGTCTCTCTACAATGTTTTACTTATCTTCTAGTTTGTTTTATTCTCATCTGCTAAGCCCTTCTCGGTACATCCGCTGAATTCTTGGTCAGTGACGCATATGGTGTCAGGTGGCCGGCCCGAAGGGATCGGAGGCCAGGAGAAGTATCCTCCACTGGTGCCAAAACATAGGTCCAGAAAGTTGGAACTAATAGTCTAGTAATTGAATTTGGGTCTTGATATCAAGAATTCATTCGTCTGTAAAGCATAAAACGACACAAGAAACAAGAAATGCTTGGTAAAACATTATCTTGAGCCAAAGACTTGTAATTTAAGCCCCAAGAAGTCTTGAAGATGTCGAATCTTTTTGCCGGGTTGATGATTTACAGCTTTCCAGATTATCAGGCTTGCGGCCTGGAACATCTCCTCCAAATAATTAGTCAAAGGTTAGAGGGGTGATTCATTCTCAAATTGGTCGCTACTAAGGTTTGTCAGCTTTCATATCTTAGCAGTGCCTTAATCAAAGCAAACAGAGGACAACACCTCAGTGTTATTAGATAAGGTGATAGATATAGTACTAGCAATCAAAGAGAATGGGTATTGTCAACTGTTGAAAATAGTTAATTTTGGGAGTTAATAATTTTTAAATCATGATTAGTTAGCTTAAAATAATTAATGGGAATTATTTTTGACATGTTAGAGATTATTTTGATTGTGGTAGAAGTCATTTTCATGGTGGGAATCCATAATTAAATGTTGTTAAAGTTGAGTGTTTAACCATTTGGGAACTCATGTTAGACATGAGTCTCACATGGAAAAAATAGAACAGTGTGGAAACCTTTATATACTAAAAGACTTTTTTATAGATTTAATAGAAAAGTCCAAGGTATGGGGATGCCACACGCGCGCCGCTCGACCCGGGCTTGGCTTGAGTTATTTACAAGGAATAGGAAACATAAGGAAATAATTCGAATATTACATTACGTTTGGCTTGAGTTATTTACAAGGAATAAGAAACATAAGGAAATAATTCGAATATTACATTACGTTTGGACTGTGAGGCCTTAGGGCCTACTCGTAGGCACCCAATTGTGTCTAACATCAACTACCAAGTCTCGGTTTCATTTCTTTTTTCTTCAAAAAGGCTCATCATGTTGAGAAATACTATTGATTTCATTTCTTCACCTCTTTGTTATTCACAAGGAATAGGTAACATAAGGAAATAATCCGAATATTACATTACTGTGAGGCCTAGAGCCCAACTGTGTCTAACATCAACTACCAAGTCTCGGTTTCATTTCTTGTTTCTTCAAAAAGGCTCATCATGTTGAGAAATACTATTGATTTCATTTCCTCATCTCTTTGTTCTTTAATTGTACTAGAATGTGTCCCTGTCTTAGAAATGGCAAAATGGCTGCTTTCTGTAGCCATAGGTGGCGCTGGCGGCCATTGTTATGCTTATATAAACTAGATGCTACACTTCCTCTAAATAGACGTGGAGCAATGATTATTTCTAATATTTTTTAATTAATTAAATTATTAAATAGATAATATCGAAATAAAATTATTATATTATTTATATATTTATTACAATATTTATAACTTTTATTAAAAATATTTACGAGTAAATCGTAATTAAATAATAAGTGTATATAGTACTTTCAATTTTAGGTAGGATAAATAATATATGTAAATAAATGTATTATAAAATTATTATATTATTTACATGATGGCCATGCTCGGCAGGTTGGTACATAAAAGTTAAAACCCCGCCGATCCCACCTAAATATGGTAAGTTCTGGGGAAAAAATTACTGCCAGTAATTGGTCTTAGTAAGAATATGATTTTTGAAAAAAGAAAAGCATAAAGCAAGTAAAAAGGCTCTTTCTATCCTTTGATTGCATGTTCCTATTTTTCTACTCTGCTTTTTGTAGGGGATTTACTCCTAGTCAAAAACAAAAAGACCAAGAACCATAACTCAAAAGTCGATTCGATTCGACAGTTTTGTCTTCTATTCGCTGAAATTAAGAAAGATTCAATCAAATTTGTTCCAGGAAATGAAGTTCAGGTTTATCTTGTTCTTGTGCTTTGAGGCCGATCGAATCCAAGTCCCTCTGGCTTAGAGGTTAGATTCCAATTCAACGTTTGCATTCGCAAGACACTTTCTTTTATCTACCCATTTAATCTTCTTCAAGTAAATATCATACTGTCTGTTTTGTTTAACTATATAAATTACAGGTGAAGTTTCATATCTGGGTGAATTAATTGGATCCTGGGTCGTTATCCTGGTTTAATGTCTTTTTTCAACTCTCTCTTTCTTTGCTGGTATGTTATTCGTAACTTTTCTTTTCTTTTTCTTTCTTTCTTTTCACTCCCCAATCACTAAAGTGTGATTTAAATAGAGGATATGAAGCAAATAAAGTGCCCTCTATCTTAAATTCAATAACTGAGTGGAAAAGAAAATTTTTGCTTTTTCTTTTGGCAGATTAATCACATTTGATTACTTTGTAATCATTATTTGAACAGTCCTAGTTTTTCCTCGTAAGATATCAGAATTCAGAACCAGTAGGAGTTAGGCATCTTGAAATACTCTGTACTTATTAATAACTCAGTTTCAAAGGGCATCTAATTTGTTTAGTTTGACTGTTGGATTTTTTTTATAAATATTTTCTACCAAATTTTATATAGAAGTAAGTAAAGGATTTCATTTCTGAATTTCTCGCATGCTCTGGTTTAGAATTTTATGGCATTGCATTTATCAGCCCACGTACACTATGCAGATTTGTCAGTTTACGCAGTTTGATGCGTGAACTGCTCAATTTTGGATTACTTAATTGGTAATGCAATCCGCTGATTCCAGTGGAACGGGAAAAAATTTGAAACGTCCAAGGTCATTTTCTCCCAACATGCCAGCCACTGATCCTGCCGTTGCACAACCTTTGGAAGACTGCCATCCTTTTCCCATTGAAGATGTAGTGCAGTATCCTTTGCCGGGTTATGGGGCTCCGACTTTGATTAGTTTCAGCCCTGATGATAGTTTGCTGACGTATTTGTTTAGTCCAGATCAAACTTTGAACAGGAAGGTATTCGTGTTTAATCTCAAGACCGGTAAGCAAGAATTATTCTTTAGTCCTCTAGATGGTGGACTTGATGAGAATAACTTATCTGCTGAAGAAAAGTTGAGAAGGGAGAGATCAAGGGAGCGGGGGTTGGGAGTGACACGGTATGAATGGGTGAAGACAAGCGCGAGAAAGAAGACAATTATGGTGCCTCTTCCTGTTGGGGTTTGTTCCCTTAAACTAGCCTTATATTAGTTTTGCATATTATCATACTGCAGTCAATAACATAAACTGGAATGCAGGCTTCCTTTTTGTGTGTTTATCAATAGAGATTTGTATTTCCTTTACATACATGGTGACATAATTATATTAAGAAGTTTAATGATACAGGATTGCATATAAGTAACCATGGCATTGTTTAGGAGTTCAAGATCCTTTAGAAAAATTATTATTGCTCCTCTGGAAAATCATAAGGATGATGGCTCTTAATATTTCAATAATGCACATTGATACGAAACTGGTGCTGTTGCAAATTCATTTAGGAGTGTCTCTAAATTGATCACATGGAGAAAATATCAAAGTGTTCAAAGACATATTATCCTAACAGTGTCCTCTTGGTTCTTTGGTTATTTGTTTGGCCTTTCTTAAGCCTGCTTTATGCATTGTTAAGCTGTAACCTTCGTATATCTCTAGAAGCAAAATTTTAAGAAAGCTACAGATTGGTGGATTGATTTTACTGGAAGCGATTGAATCACATAATTTTTCCGTTCACATGAAATATTAGCTCAAGCTTGCCACTGTTTCAGCGACTCCAGAATATATCTCATGAAATTACCTTGGTTTGTATATCTGAGAATGCTCTCATTTAGCTCCCATGTATTTAGTGCAAACATCCAAAAGACCTACCTCATGGTGCGCAAGTTCCGAATTTCTTGAGATAGTCACTATAAATTATGTCATATATCCCTCTTATTTTCTAATGTTAGTAAAGTTAGGCAATTAGGTCAGTATCAAGAACTTCAGTCTGTTGTCAAAGTTCCTTCAAAATTTGGTATAGTTTCCAAAAAACCATCATTCTCGTATTGCTCATATTTGTTGGTCTTATTTCATGATTCCCTTTTTTTATTGTTACCTTCTGGTTGAGTCTCTAGGGTAAAATTCATTGTCAGTGTGGACAGTTGCCATTTTGTCTCTACTCTCTAGATGCTGTGTAAACTCATTGTCAGTGTAACTAAGTTGCATTTTTTTTCATTTGTGGACAGATATATGTTCAGGATCTTCATCTGCAACCAGAGCTTAAGATTGCAAGTACGTCATCTTCACCTGTAATTGATCCACATATATCCCCAGATGGCACCATGCTTGCATATGTGAGAGATAATGAGCTTCACGTGTTAAACCTTTTGTACAACAAATCAAGACAATTAACATCTGGTGCTGATGGAAACAATACAGTAAGTTTTATGTCCCTACTGCTTGGTAGCTAGAATTTATCCTCTCTGCTGATAATGCTACATTCTGCAGTCAAAGATTATTATATCCAAGGTTAATGTGCTTACTGTAGGTTAGTCCATATTAAGATTGTTAGCCACTACTCTCAGAATAATAATTGATCAACAGTTCCGGAGATGAGCTGCTACTTAATTTACTTTTGGTATTTACATGTGTTGGTCCTGTTTATTGTGATTGTTTTTTCCTAGAGATTTTAAGACATGCTAAATTTGCTTTGTATTTTCAATCCAGAACAGTTTTGTGCTATAAAAATATTTTTGTAGACTATCTATTGTGAAATGACTTGTGAAGAGAAAGAATGAGACGCCTTGCTTTTGATATTTCGTCTGTGTCTGTGCATGTGCACATGCATGCCGGGGATGGCACTACCATGATGTCATGGTATTTGTTATTTAAGCCATAATGAATCTTACTCAAAGAAATGGAATCTAACAGTATTATATATTTATCATTTCCCTTGCTGTCTTTGGAGTGATTTTTTGAGTTTTTGTGCTGGAGTGGATGCATATCTGGCACTTGTAAGATTGATGATAAATAACTGATGATTTCTTCTTTTACTTTGTGCAGACACATGGTCTTGCTGAATATATAGCCCAGGTGAGGCCTTTCTTTCTTTCTTTCGCTGGATGTCTGAACATTTCAGTTTAGTCATGATTAGAGTAGCTTGTCAAATAAAAAAGTTGGTTTAGATTGTTGATTCATGGGTTGAAATGAACTATTTTGCTGGCTCTAGGAGGAAATGGAACGAAAGAATGGTTACTGGTGGTCACTTGATAGCAAGTTTTTAGCATTCGCACATGTTGATTCTTCTGAGGTACCACTTTTCAGAATAATGCACCAGGGTAAAAGTTCAGTTGGCTTAGAGGCACAGGAAGATCATGCTTACCCTTTTGCTGGGGGACCAAATGTCAAGGTGCGCCTTGGGGTTATTTCTGCAACAGGAGGCCCTGTGACCTGGATGGATCTTCTCTGTGGTGGAAAGGATCAAGTAGAAGATGATGAGGAATATTTAGCTAGAGTCAATTGGATGCAAGGAAATATTCTCACTGCCCAGGTTTTGAATAGATCACATTCTAAGCTCAAAATCCTGAAGTTTGATATTAAAACAGGTCACAGAAAAGTACTTTTGAAAGAAGAACATGGGACGTGGATCAACCTGCACGATTGTTTCACCCCTTTGGACAAAGGACTCAATAGATATCATGGGGGTTTTATTTGGGCGAGCGAGAAAACAGGGTTCAGACACTTGTATCTGCATGACTCGGATGGAGCTTGTTTGGGACCTATAACTCAAGGCGATTGGATGGTTGAGCAAGTCGCTGGTGTAAATGAGGCTGCTGGCTTTGTCTACTTCACCGGTACTGTAGACGGCCCATCAGAGGCTCATTTATACCGTGCTAAACTATTCCCAGATGCAAATTGTCCCTTGCAGTCCCCTTCAAGATTAACGCAAGAAAAGGGAAAACACATGGTTGTCCTTGATCATCAGCTGCAGTATTTTGTAGATGTTCATGATTCTTTGAATTCACCTCCCAAAATATCACTTTGTTCCTTGCATGATGGAAGGGCAATTATGTCTTTGTATGATCAACCACTCAACATACCAAGATTCAAGAAGCTCCACCTTGAGCCTCCAGAGATAATACAAATACAAGCAAAAGATGGCACTACTTTATATGGAGCTTTATACATGCCTGACTTTACAAAATTTGGACCACCACCGTATAAAACTATGATTCAAGTGTATGGTGGTCCAAGCATACAGCTTGTCTCTGATTCCTGGGTAAATACAGTTGACATGAGAGCCCAATATCTAAAAAGCAAAGGAATCTTAGTGTGGAAGGTGAGTTTACTTTTCAATGTCTGTTGATTCAGATTATTCCTTTCTTGCATTACTCTCCCAAATTATCAATGGACTTTTTCACTCAAGTTGTGATGCACCATGGGGACAAAATGAAGGGAAAGCCATTGCATGATCAATGAAAATGTGCATTTCAGGATTATTTCGTATCATTTTCTATACTTTCCTCTTCCTTGCACCTTCACTTGGTAATTCAGGAGATGCTAAATGGATAGCCATAGTCGAGAGTTTGAAATTAATAAAACTTCTACAATGCAAATTTTCTCTACTTTTAAAACTTAGGTTGAGGGAGAGGATTTTGATAAAAATTGCTCTTTTCTATGTAAGATGATTGCACACTTCATATGAAAATTTAACTACTATCACTGGGCTGTGTGGTCTGGAGAAAGATATCAGGATTACCCAAGGCTCCTATACTATTTGTTCATTAAGTTCAATGTCTTCACTCAGGCTCCAGACTGCAAAAGCTCATTGAATTTGAACTGTTCCTTTTTTTTTCCCCCTTCTTTTGTTGAAGGCAAACTTGAATTACTCATTTATTTGCCCATTTTCTACTGCTTTCTGGTGGCTTGTCATAATAGTATTATGATAGCAGCATGGCCTACAAAATCTTCATGTCTATATAATAGCAGCATGAGACACAAAATCGTTAGTTTTCTTAGTACTGAAAATAATTAAAGGAGAGTAATGTGAGGTGCAATCTCTTTGCCTCCTTTCCATTTTACAGATGGATAACAGAGGAACTGCTCGACGTGGTCTAAAGTTTGAAGGTTCACTTAAATATAGCTGTGGTTATATTGATGCTGATGATCAGTTAACTGGAGCTGAATGGCTCATAAAAAATGGGCTTGCAAAACTTGGCCATGTGGGACTATATGGATGGAGCTATGGTGGATATCTTTCAGCTATGACTTTGGTTAGATTCCCTGAAGTATTCGGATGTGCTGTATCTGGCGCCCCTGTGACATCGTGGGATGGCTATGACACCTTTTACACTGAAAAATACATGGGTTTGCCAGCTGAAAATCCTACAGGTTATTTCCATAGTTCTGTGATGCACCATGTGGACAAAATGAAGGGAAAGCTGCTGCTCGTGCATGGCATGATCGATGAAAATGTGCATTTCAGGCACACTGCAAGGCTCGTGAACGCACTAGTGGCAGCTCGTAAGCCCTATGAACTCTTGATATTTCCAGATGAACGTCACATGCCTCGCCGTCTCAGGGACCGAATTTACATGGAAGAGAGGATATGGGACTTCATTGAGAGGAATTTATGAGTGTGACCCTAGTTGTCATCTTCCCTTTAGTTCTCTCTTTGTTTTCTCTTTAGTTGGAGAAAAACTTTTCTGCCCATCTTTTCATTTAGCACAGCTTTTACATTCCTTAACCAATCCAAGACAGGTTTTTCTTTATTTTTGTTCTTGCATTTCCCGAAAATTTTTGTAATTCACTGTGTAATAAGCTCATGTACCATAGTTGCTGATGTACAAAATTTTTGAAGAATACTTTAAACCAAATTTTGAATAATTTTATTAGTGAAAGTTTTTAACAGTTGGTTCCTGGAAAATCTATACTCCTGAAAGCTGTCTGTCTTTGTAGAATGATGAGGAGTTCATTCTTTGCTGCAATTTTTTCTTTTTTCCTGGTGAGTTTTTTATTTTCCTTTTCTTATTGCACCGGAGTAAACAGAAAACGTTACATGTCAAAATTACCTTTGGTTCATTATTTATTAAAAAATAAAAACAACAACAACAACAATATTGGCTTGTTATTAAAGAAGATATCTAAACGATTTTACAGTTTTTAGTATATTCTTTAGTACACAATTAAAAATGTAATACGTGTTTACTAATTTAACATTTAACAGATTATCAATGTCTACCTGGGTTTTAGATATTCTAACACTTTCTACAATACTCTCTAATATACCATTAAAAATGTATGCATATTTATTGATTTATCAAAAATTTTACCCATTTTTATCTAATATAATTGTTGATTAGTATTCGTTTTTAAAGGAGACAAATATCATCTGAATATTATACTTCCTTAATTCTATTTTGTCAGTCGCATTTGAAGTTTTTTTTAATAATTATTTGTTATTTTTTAAATTAATAATGTATTTATTATTTTTGTTTAATTATATTTTTATCATTTACGACTATATTAAATCATAATATTAATTTTTTTAAATTTCATAATTTTTAATAAATATAATTCAAAATTTTCTTCTTAAAATTCTATAATATTAGAGCTTTCGAAATGAATATATCTTCATCATATTTAACAAAAAGTTGTTGAATGATAATAAGCTTGTGACAAGGTAATTCTACTATTATGTAAACTAAGAAAAATATTCATAGTTTTTGGAAATTAACTAATAAAAATTAATATTAAGGACTTAGAAAACATTAATGTTAAAGTATACAAAGAAAAAGATAAATAATTTATCTTATTCAATTGTCAGTCATAATCAATTTAACAATAAAAAATTTAAATCTCTCGATTAATATTATCTCTAAATATTTTTGTAATAAAAATTCAATAGATGTAAAGAAAATTCTTCATTTTATCATTAAATACAAAAAAAAAAAGGCAAGTTCATAAAAATTCTTTAATATGATAATAACTATTTTTTTTTCTGTAATTCATTTTATCTGATACACGAAGGAAAAATTTGGGAGTTTTTATTTTATTTTATGCATTTGTTCCAGGTAAACTTCTAGAACAGTAAAAGTAAAACCCCCCGTACCTTGCGGACAAAGACTAAACGCATTATAGGGTCCCACTTCAGAGCTTACGATATATACATGGGTGTGGCTCCACGTCAGTAGCACCAATGGGCTCTTCATCACTATCTGTTTGCGAGACCCCATTTGTGGAAAATCCTCCTCTCTTGGTGAAAGTTACATTACCGAGCAAGAAAAAGGCTTCCGGTAAAAGCTTTTGAGATGATGACACAGAGACGTTATGTTATGGAGTTTGGGTAGACTTTCAGATTTTCCTCCCGTGTTTCTTCCGAAAGATTCAAGCTTTGTTCTGATTAGCATTTGCTCTCTCAGGTAAGATTTTAGGTTCGATTTTCGAGTTTATTTTTTCTCTGTAGCTTTATTGCTTAAACCCTCTATGGTGACTGATTTGTCTATTGTTTAGGGAAATTTTTTTGCTTGTTGTAAGAATGCTTGTTTGAGATTAATATACTGAAATTTTGGTATGTGAAATTCTTAATTCATAGCTGAATCAAAGCCCTAATTCCTTTTTCCTTTGTTCAGTGCAGTTGCTATGGGTTTTGCCAGATTTGATGCATTGTACCTTTCTGTCCACTGCATTTCTGAATATTAATGCTTTTGAGGCATATTACTTGGTTTTTGCCTGTTCACTTTCCCGCAAGAATCAGTAGATTGCCAGGATACTGTTTGTTAGGGTTTTATAGTTGGTTGATCGCTGGTTTTGTTTCTTTCTAGAAGATTGGCCTGATTAGTTAGTGATCTGAAGAGTTGAAGTCTATGGTTATCTCAATTGAGTGTTTCACCATTTGATAAATACGGGAAGGAACACTCAACTCTCGGAGCTGCAATGTCGGTTGCCAGTGTGGCTCTTAGCCCTGTTTATGAAGATTATTGGAATTTCCCAGGTCAATCCTGGGCTCAGGATGGCCCCTGGTCAAAAGATTCTATCTTAATCTTTCTTACTGTTGGCGGGTCTGTTATTCCCATGCGTGTTCTGGAGACAGATTCTATTGCTTCTGTAAAGCTTAGAATCCAGACTTATAAAGGTTTCTTTGTGAAAAAGCAGAAACTAGTTTATGATGGGAAAGAGTTAGCACGCAATAATTCCCGTGTTGGGGACTATGGGGTCAGTGATGGAAATGTATTGCATTTAGTCCTTCGGCTATCTGATCTCCAAGCCATCGCTGTAAGGACTGTCTGTGGTAAAGAGTATGAGTTTCATGTTGAGAGGAAGAGAAATGTCGGTTATGTGAAACAGCAGATTGCTAAAAGGGGGAAAGGGTTTCTTGATCTTAAGGATCAACAATTAATCTGTAATGGTGAGGAGCTTGAAGATCAGAGGCTCATAGATGATATTTGTAGAAGTAATGAGGCTGTGCTTCACTTGCTTGTCCGCAAGTCAGCAAAGGTTAGAGCTAAGCCTGTTGAAAAAGATTTTGAAGTCTCAATCATAGCATCGGAGTTAGATGAGCTGGAAACCGCTGATCGAAGGGAATATCAGACAGAATCATTAGTTAAAGAGTTTCAGGTTGTTGCCATCAACCCTTTGGAGAAAGGTTTTCTACTAGAACCACTTATTTCGGATTCCAAAATTGCGTTATCACCAGTACTTATGCAACTTCTGCATGACACTTATGGTGGGCTAGAGAAGGGCAACCAACCAGTTAGGTCATCTGAAGGATCAGGAGGTGCATATTTCATGCAAGATTCATCTGGCCAGAACTATGTCTCCGTATTTAAGCCAATTGATGAGGAGCCTATGGCTGTAAACAATCCTCGAGGACTACCCTTAGCAATCAATGGGGAAGGGTTGAAGAAGGGGACACGAGTGGGTGAAGGGGCATTCAGGGAAGTTGCAGCATATATCTTGGACCATCCTATGGTTGGTTGGCGATCATTTTACAATGATGATAAGGGCTTTGCAGGAGTTCCCCCAACTTTAATGGTCAAATGTCGACATAAAGGATTTCACTATCCTGATGGCTATGATTATTCCTCCAAGAATATCAAGATTGGGTCCTTGCAGATGTTCATGGAGAACTGTGGAAGTTGTGAGGATATGGGGCCTTGTCTGTTCCCTGTTGATGAGGTTCACAAAATTTCTGTTTTGGACATCAGGCTAGCAAATGCAGATAGACATGCTGGCAACATCTTGGTGCACAGAGATGCAGAGGATGGTCAAATCAAGCTGATTCCAATTGATCATGGTTACTGCTTGCCTGAAAATGTAAGTATAAGAAAGTGGAGAGTATTTCTCCATAACATGTTCCTTTATTTAATTTGCCATATCCCTATTTTGTACTAGTGTTTTAAGATTTAAGAATCTAGAATGTATTGGGAATGGGGGATCAAAAGTTAGTTGACCTTCAATATGCACTGAAAAGCATCGTATGCATTTTAGTTTAGTGACATGGCATGTTAGCCACAGGACTGAGGCTTTATCAATATTCAAAGTATTTATTTGTCGGAAGACTGATTGTTTCTTTAAACCTAGATTGTCCGAATAAGCCGTTCTTGCCAGATGATTGTAAACTAGCTTTTCATGGGGTGATACTGCAAGACTAGGTTTAGAGACAGTTCTGTTAGAAAGAGTCTCCAATATATCTTGGCTCAGAATTAACCAGGATTGCCCTGGCCTGTAGACAATTTGATACCCTGAGGGTTCTTGGAACTGTTTGGTTAGTTTTGCTTCTACTGTTGACTTTTCTCATTGTTTTCTCCTTACTGCAGTTTGAAGACTGCACATTTGACTGGCTCTACTGGCCTCAGGCACGTCGACCCTATTCTGCAGAGACCATCGATTACATAAAATCGCTTGATGCTGAGAAAGATATTGAACTTTTGAAGTTCCATGGTTGGGAACTTTCATTTGAATGTGCACGTGTCCTCCGTATCTCCACCATGCTTTTGAAGAAAGGTGCAGAAAGAAGTCTTACTCCATTTGCTATTGGAAGCATCATGTGTCGAGAAACCCTGAAAAAGGAATCTGTTATTGAGCAAATTGTTCGAGAAGCACAAGAAGGTATGCTTCCAGGTTCAAGTGAAGCAGCATTCCTTGAATCCGTGTCATCAATCTTGGATCGTCACTTGGACAGACTCATTCTCCCCGAATGAAGTAAGTAAACTTGTAGATATCTAGAGTTAGAATATGTTAGCCTGGCACGTGAAATGGAAGATGGCTGTTCAAATGTTCTGTCTCTACCACCCTTGATAGATTATCATGTTCTCTACGTAGTGGTTTGTCCTTGAACTTCCGATCAGTCACCTTGTCCATAGTTAACTTTGTCTTGTAAACAGTTCAGCGCCACCCTGCCTTCTTTGCCATGAAAGGGTTAAATAAGTAGACTGTAGACCTGCATAGCTAAAACACTTGGGGGGGGGGGGGGGGTAATATTTTGACGCTCATGTTACTTTGAAACTGTTAGCTCAAACCTTTGGACCTTTCCCCTATACAAGAATATCTGCTATCCCCGTGATTCTCCAGTTCTGCTATATTACGAATTTTCTTTTATTCCTTTTTTATATCTGTTATACTGTCGGAACTCTTGAGGTAGTTAAAAATAAAAAAATAAAATAAATAATAATAATAATAATAATAATAATAATAGGCTAACTCAATTGCATTCCGTCTAGGATCGAATGTTTATATTTTTATTTAAAATAAGATAAATTACCTTTTAATACTTTATAAAATAACATATTTATCTTTTAGTACCTCAAAATTTTAGTACATATCTTTTATTCTTTTCAACTTTAGACTAAATGATAAAATTATTATTTATTTTAAAATTATTTATATTGACATCCTTTGATTTTTTTTTTTTTTTGGTATACTAGAAATATTCTCTTTTAAAATTTTATGCGGACTTTTCATATTATTACATTTTTGGTAGAAAAAAAATTAATTTTCTTTTCTATCCTTTAAAAAATTTATTTAAACAAATGTTTTCTACATACAAGTTATAAAAAAATATATGACAAATAAATACATCTATAGATTCATATAATAAATACGAATATATTTATTTGATAAAAATGTTTACTTAATCATATATAATTTTATTTTAACATTATTTTGTTGGTAACAATTGTATTATTCAATTTTTTGAAGATGAATTGTGTGTGTGTATATATATATATATATAAAGACATAATTTAGGATTTTTTAAAAATCATAATGAGTTTTTTTTATAAGCATTGATAATAAATAATAAAAATAAAAATATTATTTATGCAATGGTAAAAATAGAAGAAATTTTTATGTTGATATATTGATAAAGAAAATAAAATATGGATGTTTAAATTTATTTTTAACTAATTTTATTTTAACATGTTATTTTTATAAATTATCATGAAACTCATGTAATAATATTATATTTGTTTTATTTTAATTTTAAAATAATTATTTAAATAAAAATGTAGACTCATGACTCCTAATTAATTTTTTAAATTTCTAAAACAAAAAATTAGAAATATATAATATATTTATTTAATATTTAGAAAAAGTTAGTTTATAGTAATTTATGTTAGTAAAATTAAAATTTAAATAATGCAGTGATTCATGTTATATAAAAAAAATTAAAGAGAGGTTAATATAAATAATTTTAGAGTAAATTAATTGCTTTACTTTTTAATCCAAAGTTGAGAGGAATAAATGGTAGGTTTTGAAATTTTAAAGATTGGGTATGACAGAATATAAGGTAGGAAAAAATAGTTTACTTTTTAAAATATTCAACAAAATAAATATAGTTTTTTTCTTAAAGCTCTTCCATTCAAGGATTAGAAGCTCTATTAATTTTTAAATAATAAGAGTAATATAGTGATTTATTTATAATTAAATATTTTTAAAAATTTTCTGTATTAAATCAAAGTGTGACATTCAAATGTCCAGTATATTTATATTAGAATTAAATTAAAAATTTTTAAATATAAATATAATTTTATATTCATAAAGACTTTGTTAATTTAAAAATTAATATTACAATATACTTAGAATAAATAATAAAATTGTTAATATTTTATAAATAATATATTATATTTTTTTAAAAAAAGTTTGAAATAATATTATTTTTTGAGATTAGTAAAACAAGATAGGAGGAGGAGGAAGAGAAGAAAGTAAAATACGTCTGTTATCATTTTAATAATTTTAAATTTCATTTATATACTTTCATCCTTTGAAGACGTAGGGCTGCTCCATTTCTTTCATTTTTATTATTCAAAGTCTTGGCGTCCTGTCCTTAGCCGTTGCTTGGTTCGCAGAGGGGAAGGGAGATGGAAAGGAGAGAGACACTTTTTACTTCAATTAAGAAAGTAATATTAGTATTTATTTTATTTTGTTTGGTGTAAAGTGAAGAAGAGATGGAAGAAAAAAAAAATATCTCTTATTATTTATTTTGTTAAAATTTTTAATATTAAAAATATAATCAAGATTATTATTATAACGTATCCATTTGTTTTACATTTTCTTATTCATGTTTTTATAACCGCGTGGGTCACACACCATAAGACAAAAGTAGTTCTAAACATTTATTATATTCAATGCCACCGACAAAATGCGTCAATTATTGCACAACCAAACCTCATTCTCATTCTGTGCGGCCTGTCTCTGAATTGCCTTTCTGCCCATAAAGATGTCCTAATTTCTTAACTACCCACAATGTAAAGGACAATTATTATTTTCGTACTAACTGTATTAGGAGTTTTAGGACCAAAACAATTTCATTCGCTAATTATTACATTATGAAAAAAATAGAGCAGAAAACTGTAATTATATACCAACATGAGAAGAGAGAGCTGATAAATCCTCATCCGCCTAACGGTTTTGGAGCACAAAAGTTATAGGTATATCTGTACCATGCATAATCATTTAGAAATTTCAAGTTGATAGCCCCGCCACGAAAGCCACCCCAGTTGCTGGCAACCATGACGATCCAAATATGAATTGCCCCACCGTGAACTTGCTGGCCTCCGCCACAGTTGTTATCACATGATAGCCTGGCCATTTAACTCGCTGCCCTAGTGCCGCTCCCGGTCCATAGTTCATGTACTCGCCATAGTAGAGTGTGTCGAGTGCGAATGGGCCATTCCACTCTAGCCAACCCCTCGGGTGAATATGGTCTCCCATGTTTGACAACATGTACACGGTTCTCGAATACAGTTTCCACGGTCTGCCCAAATAGGTAGGGATGCTGCCTTTGGATGCCTGGAGATCTGATGTTGCTAGGATTCTGCAAGCATGGATTGATATGCCGGTGTTTTGATTAGGGTCTTTTCTGTTTTGGGCAGTGATGGTGTTCTTCTGCATGTCCATGGGTTTTCTGGCGTATAAACTGCAGTTCTGGAAAACAACTGCCGCATTGCCAAAAATGAAGTCCACTGTTCCATAAACGTCACATTCTCGGAAGAATTGACGTTGTGAGTGCACATATAATGTGTCTTGGTAGCCGATGATGCTGCACCGGTAGACCACCGCGTGATCGGCACCCACTCGAAGAGCTACTGCCTGATGCTTCTGTGGTCCTGCCCAATTCTCAAATGTGATGTCCCTTGCAATGAATCCAGCACCAGTTGCAGCTGCGGACAGACAAGTGAGAAGCAGAACAGAATCTAAGCCCAAGTACGAAAGGATCATCTTGAAATTTCCATCAAACATAGTTTAATCCAACCATATCATGCGACAACAATATAAGACCAGAAGAAGTTCGACTGCATTACTGATTGAATGAATTAGGGCCTTTTAATTAAGCAAGGGGATGGGATAAGTATGTCCCACCTCCAATAATGTGATCCTCTTTACTTTTTAGCCACCAGCATAGTATCTGTCACGTCACCATCCCCATATGCTATACCCCAATTAACAAAAAAAAAAAAAAAAAAAATCAAGATGACACGACTATATATGATCAATTTCAAAATGATGTATAAAATCAAATTTGGAATTTTTAAGAAATGCGTAATATTTTAAAATTTTGTAAAAAGGAATGTTATCGCCATTTGGAACTTTATCATAAAAAGAAATCAAATACTCTCTTTTATCCAAATTTAAAATTAACTCAATATAAATCTTTAATTTTAAACAGAGAAAATATTGCTTTCAGATAAAGAAACGGTTATGTTGAAAAGCACAACACTCTCCTCTGCACTATTGTGTGGGAGCTTAAAGACAAAATGCAATTGGACACTCGAGGAAAGCAATCTAACATATCTTTTGATGGTTGTGTGCAAATGGGAGTTTGAAGCATCATTGCACCTTTCAAGCACTAAGAACAAATCAACTTTTCAAAATTGAGGCAAAGAAATTTCTCAGAGCTTTCCTTAATTCCCCAAAGTTTTCACACTTTATGAATCATCTCCCACCCAACTCTATCCTACAAGTCATTTCTATTAGTTTCAATTTTTCCCCTTTTGCTATTATTTTTGAAGCTTATGCCGACCTACTAATAACAGCTTATAATAGCTTGAAGTATTGGGTTCCACCAAAGTGTCTGGTCAACCAAAAAAACTGATGGGTTCAAAATCTGCAATACTAATTAGGCAAAAGTTGAAAGAAAGGTAGGAAGGAGCGGGGTCTTTTGCTCTGGCAGAATATTAGCGGCTTCCACAAGGAACCCGAGGCTGGAAAGGTAGGAATATAATTAAATGGCAAAAGATGAAGCTCTGGTAGTAGCAATTCTTTAAAGCTAAAGTTGAAAGGCGGAGAGAATGACAAATGGGAAACTTTGTGCTAGTTAGGTATTAAGAAAATGGAAGCATGATAAAGCCAACTCCAGAAAAAGGGAAGGCAGTGAAATCCAAGAATGCTTTAAAGGCTATTTTGGCCAAATACTAAAGCTAGCGTGCAGTTTAATTACTGGTTCTACTAATGAACAAGATTCTACGCACGAAAAAGACCCGAGCATTGGGTGACCAGTGACCACAACCCCAGGAAGCATCCTTCAAAGCTAAGAATGACAGCCCACGTGCTTCTGAGACCAGCATGCATGGCCATTCCCCCCACTGTTATCCTCCCCACAAAAATACTAAACCCCAAAGACAAAATGAAAAAAAAAAACACCAAATTAATGTCGGTAAATTATTTTTTAATTTTTAATAATAAAATAATACTTAATTAGAAGGGAAATAATGTGGATGTTTACCAAAGGAAGCTGTGTGGAATGTAGTTAGATTGCTGGACACACTTTTGCCACCCGAAATTACAGTTTTGCCCTTTCCGTCCCCTATGAACATGATATTCGTCTTCTTCCTTCCAACCTTGAGATTTTCTTCTTCGTACCTGAAAGAGAATAAAGCACATTTTCTGTTCAACTCCATTCTTCGTTACGAGACCATTGCCATTATACCGTCATGGGCATTGCATGCTTATTTATATCGCTACTCATCCCTCCCTATGCAATTTCCTTCGTTAATTCACTATCTTTGTACCCTAAGATCTCGATTTCTACGAAAACATATATTTATAGATTATAATATTCGTTGCGTGATTAAATACAGAGATGAAGAAGGAGGCGGTGTTAGAAATCTTAGTTTTATTTTAATAAAATTAAAAATTTTAATATATCTTTTTATATAATTTATTTTAGACTTAAAATTTTTTATTTGATCTAAGCTTTTTGTTTCGTTTTTCAGACCCTTGTTAAATTTTATGTCGCATAACATCACGATGAAACCAGAAAATTGAAACATAAGGATGTTAAGCTACAATATTATTATTCTTTTTAAAAAATTTTAACAGATAAAAAGAAAATTTAGAAGATGTTTTTTTTAAAAAAAATTAATACTTCTAAAAAATATTCGATTTCAAGAAAATTTCAGGCCCCGCATGGCATAAACCATGCACGTGAAGAATAATCACGAGTCGTAATACAAACGCGATTATTTGAATGATGATTGGGGGATGTAAAATGATCATAGCACGAAGTAGTGAAAAAAAACAGTGATGGAGGGATAATTACGCCATTTCAGAAAGAAAATGAAAAGTGTGGATGAAAAAGGAAAGAAAATGAAAGCGAGTAAAAGTGGAAGAAAAGGTGTAAAAGGCTTGGCTTTTCCAACTAGATCACGTGAACTTACTTTCCTGCCCTCACGTAGATTATAGTTCGGCGATCACTGTGTTCGGGCGCCTTCTTAATTGCCTCAGCGATTGTTTTCACCGTTCCGTTGCCATTTGGGGATACGATTATATCGGCTTGAATCGACGTTATTGGCATGTCCAGCAGCATTCGGTCTCTCCTAGATAACCAGGGAGGGAAATTCTTGCGTTGTTCCACCGACAAATTATGGTCATCGGGTTGAGAACCCATCAACCTCCGACGATTCCCCACTGGGACACCGGAGAAATCGTCGTTCCCCTTGGAGGCAGCGTAAATTGCTAGACAATTGCTTACCAGTTCCGACAAGTCTTTTAACTTTGCCGACATTTGATCCTTCACGCTGCCTCCGTTCACCTCGGTAAATCCCTCCAAACAAGTGTCCTGGTTGGTCATTGCGGCGCTCAACCACGTCAGTACATTCTGAGTAGAAATGAAGGCTGACGTGGCTCCGTCGTCAGTGGGGGTGAGGGAGGTTAGGGTGAGGGAGCTGGCCAGGAGGTCCACTGAGTCCGCCAAGAGTTCCAGGCAGTCGTCGTAAGCCGAGCGAACGCTTGAGTCCATGATGACGTTGCTTAAGTCGGAAACGTCATAGAGCGCCTTACCGAAGCGTTGGAGGGTCATGTTTACTGCAATGTGGACAAGGTCTTTATCGGAAGCGGTTTGTGCTCCCGGAAAGTCGAGGAGCGAGTCCACACAGAGACTCGGGTAGCGAGTTTTGCTGCATGTATGGGATATGGAAGCGGACGGCTTGCGGTGGAGCGCGGGCTCCCCAGAAGCTCTAGTACGTAAAGCAACAACAACGCCAGCAGCAATGGCGGAAGCAACTAAAAGGATCCCTGAGAGTATGAGCACTGGTTTCAGTTTGCAAATTCGGGATTTGGAGGTCGGAATTTCTGACGGGGGGTTAGGAAGTATTTGGCTGGTGGAAGAAGAGCCACTGACCTTCTCGGAAACTAGCCTACCGTAACCCATTGCAGGTGGGCGATCAGCAATAGTAATGGAGATAAAATGAAGTGGGGCTAGATCATAGAATGCAAATGAGTTGTTTCTCCTTTCTTGGTGAAAAGGTGATTCTGCATTGGAGGAGAGTGGGGAGCGTTATATATATATATATATATATGGGCGGTGGAATTTGGATCCATGTCCATTGGAAATGGAAAGTTATGTGTTCTGTCATCCGTGTGTGGGAGAGGGTGAGTGTGTGTAAGAGAGTAGGGAGAGAGAGAGAGAGGGAGAGAGAGTGAAAGAGGGGAAGAAAGGAGGTTGGTGTAAGGTCCATGTCAATGGCAATATTAGCTGTCCTCTACTTCCAGCACTGCTGACTGGAGGAATGCCTGTGGACTGAAGACGATCTGTGTCCTCCATTCCTTTTACTTCTTTCCTTTTACTTCTTTCCTTTTTCTAGATTCACTTCTTTAGCTGTGGCTGTGAACTGTGAAGAAAAATGTAGAGAATTAATGCTAAGAGGACCATTTATATATATTACACACTTAGCGTGTAATTAGATAGGAGTATTTCTATTTCATATTATTAGTAGTTTTAAATTTATATACAAAAATTAAGAATTTATAAATTCTAAATAATTTTAAAATTAATTTTTTTAAAATATTTCTAATTATTTATCTAAATAATCAAAGAGAGTTATGTCATAATTAGTGAAAAGAAAAATATTACAGAGAAGAATAAAGTTGAAAAAAATTATAAAACTTCATAAAACGATCTATATTGTAAAAAAAATTCGAGTCTAAAACGATTTATAGTGTAAAATAAAAATATTAATTGAATTAAAATAAATTTATTTAAATATAATAAAAATTATAAAAAAAATATAGAGTCAAGTGAAATTTAATATAAAATTAAAAAGTAAGAATATAATAGCAATTATTGATAAATGAAAATATATAAAATAATAATTTTTTGAAGTAAGGTGATATTTTATATTAGAATGGATTTAGAAAAATCATTGCTTATTGGACCGTTATTATTGCTAGTTGGAGTAATTTAACTAAGTAGTTTACCCCTTTCCAACCTGTCTGTGTATAAGAGGGTAAGTAAGATCAAACTAGTTTAAGTGAGAATTGGACTGCCATTCCGTTGGCTGATTCCTTGGGGAGAATATTTTTATCATAATTGTGGACCCACTAAAAAAATACTTATTTTATGAGAAATTACATTAAATAAATTTTATTTATAAATTATTAATGATTTTGTTATTCATTTTAAATAGACCATAATACTTATTTTTTCCTTAGAAATTTTTCATACAATTTAAAATTATATTTACATTTTATTTAAAAAAAATTATAATTCCAAGTCAAGTATCCCGGGGAGCCACGCTATTGTAATTAAATAATATATAAACTACATATTCTTCAATGGGGACAGCGTGCCCTTTTTCAATGGGGGAGATTCGCTTCTAGTAAGTGGTAATTGAAATGATAACATGGATATAATGATTGATGGAGCTAAATTTAGTTACAGTGTTTTCGTTTTATTAATTATAATTAACCGTGAGTAACTTAATTAATTTGTAATAATTCTTTTTACCTTAAAGAGATCTCAAGTCTCAACTTCATTAATAGTCAAATGTCAAAAAAAAAAAAAATCATTAATATTCACCAACAAATTCCCTTTCCCCTACAACATTCTCTCTTATTTTTTAGGCAAAAAAAAAAATGGAAAACCCAAACAAGTATGCAAGGCAGCAAGATACTCCCTCCGTTCCATAATATAAGTCATTAGAGACTATTTTTGCTATCTCAAATTATAAGTCGTTGAGAATTTTTCAAAAAAGTTTTAAAGTTATTTTTACATTTTTATCCTTATTCATTGTTCTCTTTCTCTCTATTTTTTTTCTCATCTCTTCTCTTGTTTCCAAGATATTTAAAGATGGTGTATTTTAGAGAGAGAAAATATAAAGTTACCTTATTTTTAAAAATCTTAATATGTGTGAAATTAAGTCAAACGACTTATATTATAGAGATGGAGGGAGTAACATCTAAAAGTTATTTGATTATTAATTATGCCTTCTAAAGAACTGTCTGCCCTTGGGTAAGGTTAGGGTTTGCCACATCTCCATTGGGTAATTGGGCTTTTCATCTTGCAAGGGTAAATCAAAAGATGAAAAATGGATGTCTATTTGTGGAGAGAATATATTTATATTCATAATGGCCAACATTCTCAGTTTCCTTTTAGGATTTAATTAGTTAGTGACTGAGCATTGAGGTAACATAACTACCCCATAATTGGCTTATCCAATAAAGGAAAACATCTTCATCATCATAACCGCTAGGCACATACTTGGGTAGTTAAGTTCTTAATAAAATAGGGATAAAAAAGATTAGGGTTTACTAGGACTCAAAGTTGACTAATTACTAATTTTAGTTATTTTGGATTTTTCAAAATGATAGCGTAGGTATTTTGGTTATTCGTTAGAATCTCTTCCATCTGATTGAAAGAGTTTATTTTAAAAATTGGTGCACACCAAAATTTATGATTTTTTTTAAATAAAATAAAATTACTAAATTAACCTTCCCAATTTTCTAAAATGGGGTTTAAAAAAATTAATAATAAGGTTTTGTAGGATTATAAATGATAAAGATAAAATTAAAAAGAATTAAATATCTTCTTGATTCGTTATGATGAGATATAATTTGCATTAAAAAAAAATCTAAAATATAAATTCTATTTTCAACTTAATTCATTGGTGATTAGAGAATACGTCTGGCATTATTTTTACTGTGACCAAATAAAATATAAATAAATTAAAATTAAAAAAAATCATACTCTTCTCCTCCTCCCTTCCCATCCCCTCCTCCTTCCTAAACCAAACATAAGGTACAAGATGAGAATCTAGAAGAACTAATAATTTTGTACTTTTTTTTTTTATTTATATGGGTGTCTAGACTTTCGACCCGACTATTCCCCATGGGCCTGGAAGGCCATTATGTAAATCCCTCAGTATGTCCGCGGTGGGAATCGAACCAGTAACCTGAGAGAAGCCAGGGGTTAAACCAGGTTGAAGTCTCAACTCGCCCACAGCCCGCAGACAATAATAATTTTGTACTTTGTCAACCGCAATGGTAGCTCGCAGCTTGCAACTAACTATGGTAATCATTTAAAAAAAGAAAAAATGGCAACCACAACGGGTGATGCCTAATACATCTACGTCATGCTTAGGTTGGATTTGGCTCCCTACTCTATTCGATTAATTTGAAGTACCTTTGCAAACAGTCAAACAGATCACTAGTACATAGTCCTTGTAATAGCTATGCAAAGCTGAAATTCTAACGAGTGAATAGTGTTTTTTAGGGTATAATTTTTTAAAGTACACAATTTATGTAAACTAAGTTCATACAAAAATTACTTATGTAAAGATGTTATTATATGTAATTCTATAGGCCGTGCAATGCTATATAGCAATAGCGAAAACACTCATATAGACTTAGACTATTATATAAAGAATCGTGTTAAAATTTTATATTATATATATTATACATTATATTTTATAAAAGATATAAATTTTATGTGTCAATTTATGTTGCCTTATAAAAAGAGAAGTCGATAGAACTGTCGATCAGCTACTCTTCTGATCAGTGGCGAACCCAGAACTAACTCATTGGAGGGCCAATCGATACCTTTCACATCAAATTTTTTTAATAATTTTTTAATATATATTATTAAAAAATCTGAAAAAAAAAATCGTTTTCCATCTTATTTCGAGACTTGATTTTTACCATATTCATAATTGAAAAAATTGTTTCGTTGTAACTATAAAAACTGAAAAAGTAAGAACAACGGTTACTTCATAATATATATAAATTTTAAACTTCATTATCTTGACTATCTATTAACACAATTCAAATATAGTAAATAACATTTCAAAATCAAGAATTCGTACTACATAATGAAAATAATAAAATTGCATTTTTAATTGTATCATTTCACCTTCAATAAAATCTCACATTCAATAATTTTTTTTTTACTATTACATTATTGTAAAATTAATTTTATATATTTGGAGGGGCCAATTTATTTTAAATTTTAAATATATATTATACATACATATGTATATAAGTTTTAAAAATTCTTGGGGGGCCATGGCCCCCCCAATCCTCAATGTAGGTCCGCCCCTGATAAACATAAACAATACGATATAAAGATGAATAGTTGAGTTGGATATTTTAAAATATGTAAGTCCCTTGAATTTGTTATAGAAAAGGTCCAAAAAAGTATAAATATTACATGCGAAAGCACAATAGGACTGAACATAGTATATTTCGATTAAGACGATAAACGAATACAAAAAGATTGGAATTTGAAATCAAAGCCACATAAAACGGAAAGTCGGTAATCAAAAGAGTAAGAAAAACTGTAAAGAAAATATAAATAAATTTGTAAACAAAGCTGTAAGGAAAGTGGTAAAAAATGTAGAAAAAAAATTAAAAATTGGAAAAAATTTTGGTAATTTGGTTTGAGACGATTGTTGTTGGATTCTTCCATCTGAGATCCTTGTTTGTTTTATACTTGTTATGGCATGGTTGTCAACTTTTCAAACGTGGAGAGAATTTTGCTTTGTAACCCATTCTTGGCGGTTGAGAACGGTAGTATTTTGTCTATTGTATCGCGATATGAGGGTGACGGTTCATCGATTCTTAATTCCAATATTGACCTTGAAGGAATTTGAAAATTTACAGACTATGTGTAGTAGACGAAAATGGAGAACAAGAACATATCACGTTTCCCAGGGCTCTGGATATTTAGATCATCCGGACAATTACAATGGGCGATATAGTGTAGAAACTATCTTGTACAAATCTATCTTAACTAACTAGTCACACATACCCAACATACAAGTATATTGGCCATCCGATAGAACCTCAACTATAGTATATCAAAGCATATGTTTCCAGCTTCGCCTGACCACCAACTCATACTCAAGTCATAAAATATTAGTCCACGTTGTAGTAGTAATAGTCTAGATTTATACCATATAGTACTTTTTAGAAACCACTGCTACAGGTCCTGTTTTACGTATTTGAAATACACTTATGTCATGAAGTGACTGGACTACTCACTGACTAAAGGTAAGCCATTCCCCACTTGAAATTCATAACATAATAATTTAAATGTGATGAGATTCTCATTCGCATCAATCGGTTAAGAACAACTGTTTATGTGTTTAAATAACCTATGATCCATACCTTACTGTGAAAGACCACCATTCACATGGATCACTTATTTACATACAATGGGTCTGTTCCAAATGAAAATGTACACAAATAAAGAAAAATTATTTCACAAACGATTTCCGACAAATAAATTCTTTTATTAACATATTCGATATTGTCATAAAAAAACTAGTCTTAGAGGGCATATTCCCAACCGACCGAGTACAGCAACCGAAGATTTTCTTGACGTTATCATCCGTTTGACAGAATTTATATTGGTTTCGAGTGAAAATTACCATTGTAACGGGTCAACTAAAAATGACGTCAATAGACATATTAATTTTAGTTTGATCCTTCAAAAATAATATATTTTGCACTTAAATTTCTCATAATTCAAATTCTGCACATTGTATTCTTCAAAAGTTTTAAACTTCCCAATAAGTCCTTCTATCCATTTTCCAGTGGATGGACCCGATTTGACCGTTTAACTATACTGATTGGCAATGAGGAAAATAAAAAGGGACAAACGTGTAATCTCACCATTTATTTTCACTTTTTTTACTCTATTTTTTTCCCCTTCTTATGTCTTTCTCGTTTCTTCTTAGTTGCGATAAATTAATTTGTTGAAAATACATTTTGAGTAAATCTACATAATAGATTTGCACTTTTTTGGTAGGTCATCCATCCAAACAGTCACATATGAGTGGATTTATTAAAAAATAAATAAATAAAGAGATAGAATGTCTTAATTAAGAATTTAAAAATCTTGAAGAAATAGATTACTCCAATATGTTCGAGGTGTGCATAATTACAAAATGTCTATTTTTAAAATATTAAATTGAAATTAACCAAATATTCCAACCGAATCAAATCTATATAAATACTTTTATCTTATATTGATAAATTTATCAATTTAATTAGTATCCCCTAAAGCCTTTTGTTTCTGGACTCACGTTTTCTTAAGTCAACTTTGTGAAACATGAAGTAAACGTTGAAGAGCTAAGGGTTGGCCTTGGCCGCAGCCGTATATATATTTCCGTACATGCAAATTTTAATGTTTTTTTAATAGTAATAATAACGTGGAAAAGCTCGATGCTGACTGAGGTGATCATAGAATGTGATCCGACAGTGTCAAGAGAAGGCAAAAGGGAATGGATGTATTTGGATAGAATTTTTTTAATCTCATTTTAAATATATTATTAGTTTATATATTTTGTTATGAATTATTGGAATCTTTATTAATTAGTGGATGCTCCACTAATTATGGATTTATGTGAATTATTATAAAAGATTTTTATGAATACCACCATTCAGTAGAGACACCACTAATTAAGATTAGTGGAAGATGATGTATGCCATGATGTATTCCACTAATTAGAACTCTATAAATAGAGCTATTCTCTAAGCTTGTAATACAACATTATTTTGTGAAAGAAAGATTAGTGAAAGAAAGATTAGAGAAAATTGTAAGAGAAAAGAAAGAGAGAAATTATTGTGCAAAGAATAGTTAGAATTTTCTTAATGTGTAGTGTGTAGATTTTATTCTAACAATACCCTAATTTTATAACACGTTATCAATACGAGTCTCTGTCGTTATTAAAGCCAGAAGACAGCACGAGTCTCTGCCGTTATTAAAGTCAGGAGACAGGTACGCATTTATTGATCTCTATGGCTAACCTCGCTAAATTCGAATTTGTAGCCCTTGATATTTCTGAAAAAAAAAATTATATGTCATACAGAAATGCATCTAAATGCTAAAAAAAAATGAGATCCATATGTCATGTGAATAAAAAGAAAGATTTGACCACCTAAAGATGGTCGTACTATCCACTGCATGGTATGAATGGTTGCATCTGAAGTTGCAAGATTGTAAAACCGTGAACTCCATGATGTATAAAACTACATCTTAGTTAAAAATTTTGTGGAGAAAAAGTTACTGATGAAGTTATATTGGAGAAGACATTCTCCACTTTTTATACCTCGAATATTGTCCTGCAGTAACAATATCGAGAAAAATGGTATCCAAAATTGACAAATTTAACATGAGTTATTATTGAGAAATCATGAAGTCAGATGAACTGGCTCAACAACACTCCCAGAAGTGAATGCTGTTGGCTCCAGCAGAAGCCATCGTTATAGTCGTAGTTGTGGCAGTGGCCGTGGTTATGGTCATGGACACACTCGATATTTTGCTTATCACAGAGAAATACTGGCCACCTGAAATGGAACAGAAAAGATAATAAGGGAAAAAGATATTTCCATTAATAATAAGTATCATATCTTTTATTCATATCACTAGTGTTTATATGAACTTGAGGATACATGCTTATAGTTGCTCTTTTGTAATTGAGTTGACAAATTTAAGATGAAGGTTTATAATTGTTCTTTTTTAATATTTATATTAGAGGAAGACAAACAATTAGTAATTATGGATTCAGCTCCTCTTTTTCGGCATCCTCCTCCTTTTCTTTCCCCTTTGAGTCAGCATTGAGACTAGCAGCAGAATTAGCCGTAAAATTACTGCGAAATGAGTCTTGGGATTTTATGATTCCTTTAAGTTTATTATAATTAAATTTCTTATTATATTTGGCCTTGAAGCATGCTTGTCTCAATTTCTGTGTTTGGTCCTCTAACTGTGTATTAGGACTTTCTTCCACCAACTGTTTTTCACATTCCAGTATCGCAATGGTTTCTTTCAATTTCTTCTCATCCATATGTCCCCCTTCTTCTTTATTTTGCGTCTCTTGTAAATCGAAGTGATATCATCGGTTATTTACTTATAAATCTTTCATAGTTTCATACTTGCAAATTATAAGTATGTATGAGAGAGAACCTGAACATTCTTGATTATGGTCTCCAAACTCACCAACTTCCTGTGGGCCCATCGACGAATTCCTAACTCCCTACATCTTGAGACGAGTTATGTCAATATTCAGTTCTTTGGCTGCGCTCTTGATTGGTAGGTAAAAGTACTGCGAAATTGTTTCTCTTGATAGTGTTTGGGAGTTATTGCCCTTCTTCTCTCTCTGCCTCTTAATCATCTTCTTCTCCCCAGGAATTTTGTTTGCAATAATATCTTGAACTTCGATATTATACATTTCATGAGTACTTACTCCGACTTCGTTGCCAAGACCACTCATTATTTCTCCTAGAAAAATAAAATAATATCAGTAAAGGTAATACCATTCAAAATCCATGTTTAAATGTATAATAACCTGGAATCATATTCTGGCTTTGTTCAAAATCCATTAGAGAGTAGAATGGATCATGCACAAGCATATCCTCATTCAAATGAATAGCATCAAGAGGAATAGTATCAAAAGTAATCTCTTATAGGGGCAGATCAACTTGGTCCAAAGCAGTATGTTCAAAACTTCCACTGATTTACATAAAAAACAAACCAAAAGAGAGTTTAATTTCATTATCAAGCACACTAAAAACAAATGGAAGCCCTCAAAGGTATCTCACCTGAAATTAGGAGGAAGTGGTTTGTTTGGAAAGGAAAATATATCAAAATCTTCTGCGTTCGAATTAGACAGAAGCGGTTTGGAAAGGAAAATATACCAAAATCTTTTGTGTTCGAATTAGGCAGAAGCGGTTAGTTTGGAAAGGAAAATACATCAAAATCTGTTGCAGAAACTGAGTCAAAATTTGACCATGTCTCAAATGAATTATGAGTCTCCATATCTGCTTTGTGATTTTTGTTTTTGATATTTCCTAATGACTGATGACTGAGATATATATCGATACATATATATATATGTATATATATATATATATATCGTATGAGGAAGAAGAAGAGGTAGATGATAGGTAGAGGGTCGGAGGAGAAGAAAAGACAAGAGAGGAAGAGGAAAAGTCGGTACCGAGAAGAGTGAAAAAAAAAGGAGATATTTTTCTTGGCATTTCCTGCTTGTCATCATTTTCTTATATTTCTTTTCTTATTCTCTTGTGAAATCATTATTCCCTAAATTAGAGGGAGAACAGAAACAGTACAAGTAAGATCGTGATTGGACAACATCATTAAATTATCTTGATCCGCATACAAGCGCGTGTGAACTTGAAGTTCAAAAGATAATTCATTTGTAAAGCATTGCAAATCAAATGCCAGATGCTTTTGTTGACTCTAAAAGAGTAACAAAATCGCATATGCCAGCTATAAATGCTCCTATTCTAATTGAAGTTCCAACCGAACAAAAGATTTTACATATAGCTGCTGAGCCAAAAGCATGCCAGAAGCATGGCCGACCTCTTGGTTCTAAAGATAAAAATTCTCGAAAGAAGAGAGGATTAATGGTCCAGATGATCATATTAAAGTAAAGAATGATAAAGACCAAGAGAAAACTTATGACAAAGAACCAGACATAAATGAAAGTAACACTGAAATTTTTATCAATTATACCACTTCCGGTAGAAGTTGGAATCGGATAGAAACAATTATTGATCAAATGTTTGCATATAATATCTCTTGATGTTATACAGGATAGTGATGATCCTGAACCAATATCAGTTGATGAATGTCGGCATAGAAAAGATTGGTTGCAATGGAAATATACGATTCAATCGGAGTTAAATGCACTGACACAATGTGAAGTCTTCGGACCTGCAATCCGAACACCAAAAGGTGTAAAACCTGTTGGCTACAAATGGATATTTGTATGAAAGCGCAATGAAAAAAGTGAAATCGTTTGATATAAAGCGCGATTAGTAGCCCAAGATTTTTCACAAAACCAGGTATTGATTATGATGAAACTTATTCTCCTGTTGTTGATGCTATTACACTCCGATATCTTATCAGTTTGGCAGTACATGAAAAGATAGATATGCGCCTATTAGATGTTGTCACTGCTTACTTGTATGGAAATTTAGAAAACGATGTTTACATGAAAATCCCCGAAGGATTTCATATGCCTGAAGCATATAAACATTATCCTCGTAAAAATTACTCCATCAAGTTGCAGAAATCATTATATGGCCTGAAGCAATCTGGACGCATGTGGTTCACACGTCTTAGTGAATATTTATTGAAAGCGGGATTTAAAAATGACCAGGTATGTCTATGTGTTTTTATTAAGAAATTTGGTTCTAAATTTGTGATATTAGTTATATATGTTGATGATATTAATCTTATTAGAACTCCTGAAGAGCTCCAAGAAATAATTGATTATTTAAAAAGAAAATTCGAAATCAAGGATTTTGGTAAAACCAAATTTTGCCTTGATTTACAAATTGAACATCTAGAGAGTGGAACATTTATTCATCAATTAACATATACAACAAAAGTACTAAAAAAATTTTACATGGACAAAGCACATCCATTGAGTATTCAAATGATCGTCCGATCATTAAATGTGGATAAAGATCCTTTCCGACCTCAAGAAAATGATGAAGAACTCCTTGGTCCTGAAGTACCATATCTCAGTGCAATTGGTGCATTGATGTATCTTGCTAATAATACACGACCTGATATTGCTTTTGCTATCAATTTATTAGCAAGATTTAGTTCTTCACCAACACGACGATATTGGAATGGAATTAAACAAGTCATTCGATATCTCCAAGGTACAATTGATCTCGGATTATTTTATTCAAATAAAACCAGTCCAACATTGATAGGTTATGCAGATGCTTGTTATTTATCTGATCCACATAAAGCACGTTCTCAAACGGGTTATCTATTTACATGTGGAAATACTGCTATATCATGGCGTTCTACGAAACAATCTATAACAGCTACTTCTTCAAATCATGCTGAAATTATAGCCATTCATGAAGCAAGTCGAGAATGTGTATGGCTAAAATCCATGATTCATTATATCCGAGAAAGTTGTGGATTATCATCAATCAAAGATATTCCAACTCCTCTTTATGAAAATAATGCAGCTTGCATAGCTCAATTACGAGGAGGATATATTAAAGGAGATCGGACAAAACATATTTCACCAAAATTCTTCTTTACTCATGAACTCCAGAAGAAATGTGAAATTGATGTGTTACAAATTCGGTCATGTGATAACCTCGCAGATATTTTCACGAAGACTTTACCGACTGCAACATTTGAGAAGTTGAAATATAAAATCGATATGCGTCGGTTTAAAGATTTAAAGGAATCATCTCATCAGGGGGAGTAATAAACAGACATATAAAATATTATACTCTTTTTCATTCACTAGATTTTTTTTCCACTGGGTTTTTATCTAGTAAGGTTTTAACGAGGCATATTCTTTATGTAATGGATGGACATCCAAGGGGGAGTGTTATGAATTATTGGAATCTTTATTAATTAGTGAGGCTCAACTAATTATGGATTTATGTGAATTATTATAGAAGATTTTTATGAATGTCCACCATTTAGTTGAGACATCACTAATTGAGATTAGTGGAAGATGATGTATGCCATGATGTATTTCACTAATTAGAGCTCTATAAATAGAGCTATTTTCTAAACTTGTAATACACCATTATTTTGTGAAAGAAAGATTAGAGAAAATTGTGAGAGAAGAGAAAGAGAGAAATTCTTGTGCAAAGAATAGTTAGAATTTTCTTAGTGTGTAGTGTGTAGATTTTATTCTAACACTACCCTAATTTTATAACATATTTTTATTTTTTAAAAAGTATTATCTATTTATAACATACTATTATTTATATATTTTAATATCATATGACTTTATATATTTAATACTAATTTTAAATAAAATTTATCTAAAATTTGAAAATAGACTAATCTGGCTTACACATTAATTCATATAATTGCCAATTAATTATGCTCGAAAATAACGTAAGAAGAAAAGTCTTTTTGTACCAGAGAATTTGTCGAATAAAAAAAGACTAATCTGGCCACCGTCACCGTCAATAGAGTTTCAGTTGTCCACTCATTTCTGCTCCTTTTTCCTTTTCCAATACTACAAAACGATAAACGATGATAGAGATTCGAGCCACCACCCACCAATCGCCATTTCATGAGCAAACAGAAAAGTATATATAATTTTTTTTAAAAGAAAAGTATATATAAATTTACCTCTTGTCCTCTAAAAATATTTTAAAATTATAATTTTTCTTTATTTTTTTTTTAAATCTTGTAACTTTGCTCTCCAAGTTCAAGGGTATAGTTCCATTTCTAGTCCCATTCTTTTTGGCCATATGTCCAATTTGGGTATCTTTGATTTTCGTATTATTGATTGCATTAGTAAGAATTATTTTTTCCATAAGTTTTGTAAACAATTTTGTTCATTTTTTGTAACTTTTATATAAAAAAAAATCATAAAAAAATTTAGAGCTATCAAATTAATTTATTAATTTTTTGTAACTTCTATACAAAAAATTATAAAATATTTTAGAGTTATCAAATTGTGTAATTTCAAATTTATGATAGTATCACATACGCAATTATTATTATAGATAAAATATTTATAGTAACAGCATACCAAAAGATGCACGATGCCAAAATAAATAACTAAAATCAAACTATACATGATCTAATTTGTGATGATGAATTCAAATAGAGTCAAATTAACAATAATGAGATCCAATTGGAGGAGGTTGTTATGAGCAAGGATTGCACCAAATCCGGCCCGAAATATTGAAATTGGATCGTTATAATTTATGTACATATATGCATGGATGAGTGGTGGGTTGGGTGGGTGAAATGATCATACATATGAATGTTTTCAATCGCTTTCTGCATGTCTTTCCGGGCATTGATAATGTAATCTTTTAATGATATTCTGGTTTCTTATTCTAAAGGCATTGCTTTTAAAGCACCGTTTTGGGTAATCATCCTATTGCCGACCACGACACTAACCATTTTCTTAGTTTTCGAGTACTACAGTAGTATCTACCTTTTAAGGGGAAAAGATACTATTGAAAAAAGAACATTATACTCTTGATGAAGAAAGCCAAACAATCCTCTGCAATTCTAGAAATAGAATACTTTTCATCTGCATCCGTCTCTTCTCTGGAGGAAGGATTTGATCATAATTAAAATTTCTGGATTTTGGAGTTCCAAGGAGATATCTGGGTTTTAATTTTAGTTAAATTTGTCGAATTATTTAAAAACGACAGACACGGATGGAATAAGAATTTTGCTTTTCACGGTAAAGTTATAGAAATAAGAATCTTGGATTTGAGGGGCAACGTAAGAAAAACAAAAGTATAGGATAATATTACAGATTATTTAAAAAAAATTGAAGAGACAAAAAGTATAATTTATACAAAACGTTCAAAAACGCCAACAATATCTCTTTAAATTTGTCCTTGAGAAATAGATATTTAAAAACGAAAAAGGTACTTTTATTTGTCTCTTCCCTGAAGTAAGGATTTGGACCTTGTAGAATTTTTTGCAATTTCGAGTTTAAAATAAAAGGAAATTTTTGTATGAATAGTATATTTATGATTATATATATTAAAGAATTGTATTGTATAATTTTTATTATATAAAATATAATTTTTTAATGTTTAATTAAATTTATATTAAAATTTTTCCAAAATAAATGTTTGGATTTTAATTTTAGTTCAAACTTGTTGAGCTATTTAAAAGTGACAGTTAGAGACTAGATCATAATCTTAAACTTGGAATGTAAATATTAAAGAAAAAAAGGTCGAAAATAATTAATAAAAAATTTTAAAATATTTTAGAAAGCATAAGATAAATTTTATACAAAAAATTTCAAAAGAAAAAAAAATGTAGTTTTTAAAAAATTTAAGTGTCTGGCACCACCCTCGCTCTTCTATATCGTTAGATATTTAAAAATAAAGAGAATTTATTAGATAAGTTTCTTTTGTGCATTTATGTTTCTTACACGCTCGTGCTAGACAGCTCACGAAGCTGATGTACCATCCAGTATGTGATTAGACAAGTCCTCATTTGCCACATAAAATGGCTTCAGACATTAGTAAAAAAGGATTGACCCCAACCCTTGAGGGTCCCTGCCGCCTCGGCCTAAGACTGTGTGGATGATGTAAATTGAGGGATATGTCTTAATAGTCAATGCACTTCAGGCTGTCTGTACACCTCTTATTGCTGGAAGAGATTCGCCTAAGAGTCGAACCCCCACGCTCCAGCTCAAAAGTAAGACGGGCATCACATCACCCAAGACTCTTTGCCACTGAACTATGCCCGGGCGCTTCAGACATTAGTAAAGGTCCGCTTTCAAGACCTAAAAATAAATTCCCCTTAGAAAATTGAGGATAATAATTTGATGAATTATTAATGGCAGTAGCCAGAGATCACAACCATCTATTCTTTATGCATCTTTTTGTTTGCTCATTAAACGCGTCCACCCATCGCAGTCAACTGGGAAGACTAAGCCACGGCCGCCTCTTCTATTCTTCAATAATTCACTACTCCTTTTTGTACGGTTACTTATCGATTACTCCTGCCGTATTATATTATGTAAGCATTTTAATTATCTAAACATAAATAAAAAATATTAAAATTAATAAATATTTTTTAATTTACTCTGAACAAGTATAAGAATAGGGTGATAATCGCTTGCGATTTTTTTTATCTTTTCATGAATTGTAGAAAAGCATTATAGAGGAGAGAGAATATATATTTGATTTGGTAATTTTTCTGAGAGATGCAAAGATAAAAAAAGTTTTAAAAATTATTTAATTTGATTAAATTTGAAAATAACGTTAAAAAACATTAATAATTAATATATAAAAATATATAAAAAATTAAATATTATAAAATAAAATACAAAGGTTAAAAAATAAAATAATATGAAATAAAAAGAATACTAAAAAGGCAGAATGAGTATATAGGATTGGAGGATTAACTATAAAAAAAAATATTAAAGAATTTTTTAAAATTAAAAATTAAAAATATTTAATATAAATTTTTTTTTTATAAAAAATTCGAGGGTAGTAGAAAGGAGGGCGGATGGCCGGGGGCGGGGGCCGAGAGAAGAGAGAGAGCTGGGGAGGGAGTATGGGCCAGCCGGCAGCGAGCACTGTAGAGAGGGGAAGTGGTCTGAGGAACGACTGAGATATGCATGTGGACGTTTTTTAAGTCGGAAGAGCGGCCTCATACTACAGTGATAGTCGTGGTCGTGGAGGGAACACAAAAGCCACAAACACCGTCCGACCACATGCTTCTTCGCCATTTTATTCGAAATTAATTTGCTGCATATAATTATGTGGATATGAAAATTTCTGTGCCGGTTGTTAAACTATTAGGGTCAACACCCACATCAGAATGTCCCGACTTAACGCCGTCTCATGTGCTTGGGTTCGATCTTTGAATTTTCAACACAATTTTTATTTTTAGATAATTACTATTACTTTTAGAAAATTTATAAATTTTAAAAATATTTAATATTTGAAAAGATTTAAGAATTAAAAAAATTGAATTATCATTATTAAAAATAATATAAATTAGTTTTAAAAATATTATAGTTTAACTGAATAATAAGTGATGATAAAGATACAATTCAAAAAATAGGTATCTTTCACAAAATAACAAATAATTATAAATAAAAAAGCCCCAAAAATAATTATTATTTGAAAATGAAAATAATATTAAGTTAATTAAGTAATTGCTTGTGTTAAAATGTCGGCTTGTGCGGTTGGAGGAAATTGTGGCCAAGAATCCCAATGATATAATTAGGGCACGTAGTTTTGGAACTTTGGAATACATGATGTGATTGGAATTTGGGACTCGTAAAATTTGTGAAATTTTTTCAAATAAAAAGCACTTTATTATTTCCTTTTCTCTGTCTGAAATCAAAGATATATGTTTACTTTTTAACATTCTAAAATTTAAAAAATAAACATTCAATTCTGAATAAAGAAAATAATTTATAAACTTCAATATTACTATTAATATACCAAACCACGGAGGGAACAGTGCATCTCAAGACTTGATATAAAAAATGGTTAAAATGTGTTTTATTATTCTTTAACATCTGATATTATATTTTAAATTTATGTAGAAATATATGTACTATTTTCTTAAAAAGGAAAAGGAAACTTATAAAACAATACTACATAAATTGGGGCCGGCAGAGGATAACATTTTTGTTGTAAGTTTAGGACAGTGGGCTGCTAACTTGTGTGTTCATGGGTTCAAAAGAGGTCCTCTTATGCCCGATGAGTAGGTTAACTTTGGTACCCGTATACACATAAATCATCCGGTGGTCTCAAGGGCCGGAGTCGTTACTTTCGGTTCGTACCTAAAAGGACAAAATGGACGAAGAAGCCGAAAGCTGGTGTCTAGTGTACCAGTCTATTTGGCATACTTTTTTGGTTTTGTCTCTGAAATGATATGCGGAGTAACCCACTGTTTTTAATTTTGTTTCTCCAGTAAAATCAATAATTAAACCTTCATTGTCTAAGCAATATCTGTTAACTTTTCTTTAATCATGAGGATTGAATGGAGAGAAATAATAGGAAGATTCACACAATGAAGTCGGGGGCACTGCTAAATTAATAAAAGAACTAAGAGTTATAATAAGATACGAAAGATTTACTATCACAAAGGATAAATTATATAAAAAGATATATTGAAAGATAAAGTTATAATTTTTAAAAAATTTTTAATAACGAATGATAAAATTTAAGAAAATTATATTTAAAAATTTGGAAGAAGAATGCTATCTCATTCTATTAATTCTGTCACTGATCACTTTCATTATTTAGCAATCTTGGTCCTAGATATTTGTAACTCAATATTAGTAATTACGGCATCTTCAATGTTATCCAAAAGGAAAAAGGATTCTTTGATACTCAGAATTAGTGAATCAACATCGTTGTTGCAATTATGAGAGAGAGCGTTTTACTAATTAAACCATGTCTTCTCTTGGGACAGAAACCTGATGGCCAAACCATTGATATGATATCTGCCTGTCATTATGGGCCATCACTAAGCTGTGATTGCATTGGTTGATCGGACACACCATCTTCCACATGGGAGTCGAAAATTGTGTTCACAGTGAGTGTGATGGCCTCTAAATATGTTCAATGATGAAGTTAAAACGTCATTTTTTTTTTTTGCTAGATAGAAGTTAAAACGTCATATTTGTACGTAATTGTGCTTTTGTTTGATCTTTTAGAGTCTCTATCGTCCCTTCGTCCTCCATAAATGGAGTCCCTACCCAAAGGGAAGGCGGAGCTCCGCTACATAAAGCCTATTAGTCAAGTCCATACTCTGATGGTACCTACCGGCGAAGACGTACTTTTTGGTGGGCTTTATATTCTCTTGTTAAAAAGGACCTGTTCATAGGTTAACTTCAAAGACGTTTCCTTGGATTTCTTGTAATCTTTGGCAAAGCTTATTGCTAGTTAAATGAGCACACATGTCCTGTTTATCTTGGTTGAGGCTGTCGTCGGGGGTGGGGTGGGGGCCTGGGGTGTAAATCCTTTTTTCTTTTTTTTTTTCTTTTATATAACCATTTTGTGTAGTCGAAATTGCCAAAGGGCCGTCCAAGGTCCCGGATATGTTACTTGCTGAGCCCAAAATTAGTGAGGGAATGTCTGTGGACCAGGATTGAACATACTGGCCTGACAGAAATATGTTCATCATCTTCTCCCTGTGTTCCAAGTGTCCAAAAATATACCCAGAGCAAAAGGGGTCAGACGGATTAACAAACAAGAAAGGAAAATCCATGCAGATAATAAAATAAATGGATCATCTTCTTGTGGCCGCTCGTGGTGGTGATTGATGGCAGCAGCCTGTGAGCACGGTTCCGGTTGTTGGTTTCAACTGTAAACTGTGGTTAGTGATTTTTTTAAACCGTTGACAAAGTCGGAAACCACAATTAGGCCTAGGATTAACAAACAAGTAAGGAAAACCCATGCGGATAACAAATAAATGGATCTTCTTCTTGTGGCCATTCGTGGTGATGATTAATAGCAGCAGTTAGTGCTGTATTAAAAATGAATGAGGTGAGTATTATATTTTTGAGTTTAAATTATAATTGAATATCGTTAGAATTTATTCGTTTATTAATTAAATTTAAATTTGTTTAATTATTATTTGATAATATTTAAATTTAAAATTTTGATTAATATTCGAGTAAATATAATAAAATATTATAATAATTATAATAATTATTTAAGAATATATAATATGTTTATAAATATATTCAAATATATTTATTTATTAATTAAATTTAATATTTTATTTAAATTCATACACTTATTATTCGAATGAGTTTTATTTAAATATTAATGAGTTCAAATTAATTTTTATTTTACAATTCTGGTGGGGACAAGACTAGTCGTGAGGTAAACTACTGACAATGGGGGGAGACCGTTGATTATCCTTTCTAATGGCGGAGAAACATTGAATGGCGGATTAAAGAGTTACATTCGGATATGACAGCCAAACTTGGCCATATTTCTTTTCCAATTAGCAAGACTAATATCGCTGGGCCCAGAGAGTGTTCAGCTCGCTAGCATGCTGGAAGTAGGAGCTCGAGCTGCGGTAAAGGGTGCCCTAGTCTACTTGTGGTAGAACCCACTATTTTTAATTGTTTCTCAAGTAGAATCAATAATTAAAACTTCATTGTCTAACACTTCGGCATTTTTTTTTACTTAAATACTAATTATTTTAAAATAAATTTATTTAAATACAATAAAAATTTATAAAATATGAGAACTAAGATATAGTGCAAGTGAAATGAAAGAAAAATAATATAATATATTATAAGTATATAATAATTTTTAAAAATAAAAATTATTTAAATTAATATTATAAGTTTGGATTGAGATTCTTACCAATCTAATTACACCCTAATTTTCACATCGATTGAGATGGATCGCTAACTTCTTGGCTCATGCTTCAAAAGTCGTGTTAATCTTCCAGCACAATTTTGTCACAGAATTTTCTTGTCATTACTCCAACAAGGACATTTAAAGCTCACTATAGTTTTTTTCTCCCCTCCCTCTTTTTTCTTTGTTATTGTTCAATTGCAACCAACATTTTGGTAAAGAAAAATAGAACTTGAAGATATTATCCGCATGTGTAATAGATATGGATTACTCGGTAATTTCCTGATTTACAGTTGTTGAGTTTTCAGAGCAATGGATTTAAGATTATTTGGAGGACGTATTGATTGGGGAGAAGAGTGATGTTTTTTGTTCTTTAAAGATGGCTAAGCTGTCCTGTTTAACTTCAGTCACAACACAACACGTATTTTTTTCTCCATAACCGTGTTTGTAAATTGCATGTGCTTGCACCTATAAATTGACGCATCTTTGGTCAATGTCACTGCACAAACCAAAAGACATATATCTCATAGTACTGTAACATGGCAGGCTCTTTATTTGCATCACTATTAGCATCATTTTTGTTGGTTGTATGTTTTCTCAGGTCTTCACAGGCTACTGGAATTGCCATCTACTGGGGCCAAGACGGCAACGACGAAGGGAGCTTGGCCGATACTTGCGCTACTGGCAATTATCAATTCGTCAATATTGCCTTTCTAACAACCTTTGGCAACAATCAAGCACCGGTGCTCAACTTAGCCAGCCACTGTAATCCCAGTGCCAACACTTGCACCGGTTTAAGCAATGACATAAGAGCTTGCCAGAGCCAAAACATCAAGGTGCTTCTGTCTCTCGGCGGTGGAGAGGGAAGCTACACGCTTACTTCTGCTGATGATGCTAGGCAAGTGGCTAATTACCTGTGGAACAACTTTTTAGGAGGTCAATCAAATTCACGTCCTCTTGGGGATGCCATATTAGATGGAATCGACTTTGATATTGAAGCTGGATCAGGCATGTACTGGGATGAGCTTGCCAGGACCCTCTCAGGATTCAGCACACAGCGAAAGGTGTACTTATCTGCAGCACCACAGTGTCCAATACCTGATGCTCATCTAGACACTGCCATCAGCACTGGCCTTTTCGATTACGTGTGGATCCAATTCTACAACAATCCACAGTGTCAATATACATGCAACGCAGATAATCTTTTAGCACGATGGAACTAGTGGACTTCAGTGAATTCCAACCAGATTTTCCTGGGACTGCCAGCAGCTCCTGCTGCCGCTCCAAATGGAGGATATATTCCCCCTAATGTGCTTATTTCTCAGGTTCTTCCGTCTATCAAGAAATCGTCCAAGTATGCAGGCGTCATGCTATGGAACAAATTCTATGATCGGGGATATAGTTCAGCTATCAAGAGTAGTGTCTAAGTGAATGAGATGTTTTGAGTCCTCCTGCACGTGTACTTATTCTTGGAACCCCGGTTTCTAGCAATAAATTAGTAGCAAATAATGGACTCTTAAAAAAAATTTTGCTTGACACTTCTGTGATGAACTTTCAAAGTTAACCATCAAACATATGTGATAGGAGTACAAATTCTACGTTGGTTATGCTGAAGCAGCCGGCAGAAATACACTCATTTTTTAAGGCTTAAAATCCAAAATGGCCCTCGAACTTCTCAATTTTTGACAATGTTGCCCTTAATCCTTTTTTGGGATAGATTGCACTATTGAACTTGTAACATTGAGTACAATGCAACGCTCCTTAACAGAACCGTTATTAATAGAATGACGTAGTTGTGTCCATCCGACGTGTCAATGACATAGCATGACATGTTACACGCCAGACCCACATGCCAAATGCCAAATATACATCAATCTTTTTTCACATTTTGGGCCAAAAAAGGTAAAAAAAAAAAATCCATAAAGCTGCTGGTTTCTTCTCTCGCTAGATTTACATGCCAATAGAAACCAAATGTAGATTTCCAGCATTTCTTCTTTCGTTCCTTCTGATAGTGAAAGCACCGAGAGGAATAGGAGAGAAGAAGAAGAAGGAAACCCAACTCGATTTAGTTCACATCACCCCCTCCCCCACCCTCGTCTCAAATTTCTATTTCCTTAATTTTGTCATTCTCCATGGTGAATCGAACAGGGGATTCAAGTGTGAGTTCCTCACAAATGGAGTATATTGAAAATGAGAAAGACATCATTTGCGGCTGCAAACAGTTAGCTCCAGTGTTTACCTTATGGACAAATGACAATCCAGGAAGAAGATTCTATGGGTGTTGAAACTTTAAAGTATGTTAGTGAATTTTATTTTTAACTGTTGCATTCAAGGCTTTTTCTGATTTTGAAGGTTTTTTTTTTTGGGTTAAATTTCCTAGCATTTTGTAGGCTGGTGGCTGTCGATTTTTCAAGTGGTACGATGAACAGTTTCCTCAACGAGCAAATGAATTATTGGTGTATTTGTGAGATAGCGAGAGGAAGCTTGCAAAGGAGAATGAATTTCTGGAAAAAGAAAATGGCCTATTAAAGACCCAGCTTTTTTCTTTGGGGATTACGTTTGATGAGGTAAATTCAAGTAGTAGAAGTCAGAGGTTTGGAATAGGCAGCTCAAAAAGTAAAGTGGTTGATAAAAGAGTAACGGTGGTTCTTTTCCTATGCAACAAGTACACATACATTACCAAAATGACCAAAATTTAGGGCTGTTAATTATGACATAAGCACACAACCAATTTATCAAACCCACTTGCAGTGCTATTCTTAGCTCTAGGTTTATTTCGCTCATGTTTTTTTTCCAAGTCTTACACCTTTTGTAGCTAATTTCGAAGATTGAAACAAGCACACAAACCTTTTGTTGTAAAATCTCAGTAAAAAAGATTAATGCTCTTAACATAAAAAAGAAACATATATACCTGTTGTCCAAATTTCTGACTTCTTACACCCTTTTTTATTATGCCCTTCATCTCCACAATTTGAACAAGATATAATAGTCCCATTTCTACTAGCCAAACCAGAGTTAGGTTGCTTCTTGGGCTCCTCCTTAGTCTTCCTCCTTTTTTTTTTTTTTTTTTTTTTTGTCTTCCCCAAGGCTTCTTTGGCTATAATGGTGGCAAAATAAGTTCATAACTTGTTTTTTTCCATTCATGAGGCCCATTTATTGGATGTAAGGCATGATTGTATGTCTTTATGTAGGTTTCTTGATTGTAGTAATTATGGATGTAGTCATCAGACTCACCTCCACTAGCTATGCCAAACTGCAGCACAAGCATGTGGGCAAGGTATTCTAGAAATCTACCAATACTTACAAGAACATGTCCTCTTGCTCAAGTCAACCACAAACCTAATTTTTCCTCTTTTTATCTCACATCCATTCTCACCATAGTTTACCATTTGCCAACCAGAGCCTTCTTGCTTGCAAGCATCAAATTTTTGCTTCACTAATGGCCCATAGTTCCGCTTCTTTTTACTTCCAGCCTACCTTTTCTTTTGAATCCTAATCATTGTTTGCTCTCTAATCTCCTCCAACATGGTTATTATACGTTTCCTTCTTGCATCTAAGATAATTGAGTTGAAACTCTCGCATGCATTGTTGTCCACCCTGTCATATTTATAGTGCTCACCAAAAAAAGCCTTGGTCTACTGTTTAGGTTGCTTATTTTTCTTCATCAATTCTTCAGCACTGCCTTTATCTTTTTGTGCCAATTGACTGACTTTATTCTCCCACTCTCTTTCCGTTGTTGCTTTCACTATTTGCTAGAAACAAGACTCATAAGACTTGGCTTTTTTTCGTCAAGACCAATTGGCAAAAACATGTCTAGCACAATTTCTATGCTTAGCCTCTGGTATGATATTTTGAATAGCTAATCTCAAACCCTATAGCAGATAAAAACACACACACACACACACACACACACACACACACACACACACACACACACACACATCAATGTTAGTAATAAATGAAATAAAAAAAATAGCTTTTGTCTATTGAAAGAAGGACAAACCTTTTGTTGATCGGACATAATGGTGAAATTGTAACTAGCTCCGAAGTCTAGATCATTTTGCAAGATTTGTATAAACCACTCCCATGTTTGCCTATTTCCCCCCTCCACAATAACCCATGCAACAGGATACATTTGATCATTTGCATCCTTATCCACACCAGTTAGCAATTTACCTTTGAAAGGGCCCTTCAAAAAACAACCATCGACTCCCAATATAGGCTTACAACCAACCTTCCAACCACTCTTCATTGCCCCAAATCAAACATAAAATCTTTGAAAATGTGGTGGGGAATTTGGGTGACTTTTGCAACTTCAACTTTGACTGTGCTATTAGGATTCTTCTCAAGCAGCTCATTCCCATAATCCCAGAGAAGACTGAATTCTTCTTTCAGATTTCCAGCAACTTCATTCATTACCACTACCCTTATTCTCCTACATTTTTTTAGAGGAACATTGACATGCATCACATTACTAACCATTTTTTGGATCTCCTTTAGTTTTAAGCTTAGGTTATCCCCAATAAATTTATGTAACCTATCTGCTATAACCTTTGTACTGGCCAAACTGTTTTTGAAACCAACACAACAACAATGCTGATTAATAAAACTTTTCACCATGATACCTCTAGCTCTTTTGTCAAAACTAGCATATATTGACCAAGGACATTTTGTAGCTGCCTTGCATCAAACCCTAATTCTGTTCGGTTCATTTTTTATGAACTGCAACTCTCTCCTAAATACAACAGAATAATCTATGATGGCTCTCTTGAATTGCTAATTATCTAAAAAGATCATGCCTGTTTGAAACTCAGGAAATTTTTCATTAAGATTGTAATGGAAAAACCTGCTCTTTCTTTTCTGCGCATCATTATGGTCTTCATTTGATCTAACTAAGCTGCCAAAATCAGAGTTGTCATAGCAATCACTGTCTATATCTGAAGCATCTGAATTACATTCCTGAACTGCATTTTTCCTTTCACTAGCAACAGCTTTTGTATGTGTTATTTCATCATCACTAAGCTCGTCTAATAGGATAGAAGGATATTCAGCTTTTTTGCTTTCTCTGACCTTGCCAGCCTCTTGCCTGGCTTTTTCTCTGGCTGCTAGCAATTCCTTGTCATTTTCACCATCAGACAAATACCTTACTCTCACCAAATATTCAGCTTTAAGGTCCATACCAACCAAGTTTTCAATCTCGTCATCATCAGCCACAATCTCATCATGTAAATTGTCATCTTTACCCTCAAGAGTCATTGACTTATCCAACCCATCATTAAGTTCTCCGACTGGTCCTCCACTAGCTACCTGACTTAGACCATTTTCATAAAAAATCGACAACATGGGCCTCTCAGCCAAGCTATGTTGGTTGTCATCTATTCTTGCCAATTCAGGAGTATATGGAGTACCTTCCACATACAACTTTACTTCCTTATGCTCACACCAGACATTGAGCATATTAATAGTTGACGCATCATCCCATATCAATCTAATCCCATTTCTAAATGAGTTGCTCTTAGGGTTATAAAAATACACATGATCAATGTTCATATTTAGTGCTTCCCTCACTATTCTTTTAAGTTCAAAATATGAAACTGTATCGGAATCTTCTCTAATTCTAAGCAAACTCTCACCTTTATATCTAAGATCTCTAGCATTAACAAATCTGCCTTCATAGTATAAATCCAAGTAATACTCAATGGAACCACCCATCTGCACGTAATTAAAACTAATGAGCTTTTGAGCAGTCCATGTTGTAATGCTGCCAAATTTAAAAAGTACAACTTATACCTTAAAAAACACAGTGAAAGATAAGAATAAAAGATATAAGATTTATGTCCTTCAATTACTATTTCTAGCAACAACAGGCAAAGAAGTAATAATTTTTTATCTAATATTTAACAAACTATAGCAGACTAGAACAAATGCTGGTACTTTTTCAAGACTCAAAGATTCTTCATTTTAATTTTTTTGATAAAAAAAAAGGTTAACTGGTGATAATACTGCATTTTGAGTTTCCAGGAGCTTAATATTGCATTTTGGGATAGGTTTTTTAAATCATAGGAGCCTAATACTCCATGTTAAGACTCCTATTCGAAAGTTTTCTAATTCTTAAAGGAAAAAAAAAACTAAATTTTATGGATCGGAAGAGTCTAAGGGTGCATTATGAATAAAATACTCTCAAATCACTATCATAACTATTTTATCTTCATTATTGGAGTTTTTTAAGTTTTAAACCCATTTTACAAGAATGATAAATCCTAACCCAAACCCGATACACACAATAATCCAACAAATTGTAAAAACATCACTGTTACCTTTGGGTTTGTAAGAAGCCAGTAACTTTCTTTATCTTCGGCTTAAAACCTTTTAGTGGCAACTAATCTTTCACTTTCTCCTTTTGCTGTTCATACTTTGCTTTGTCTTTTAGAAAAGAATGCTACGGGCTTCCCTACGTTTAACAATTTGTGTTTTTTTTTCTTTTTTTTCCCAGAACTAATGAGCTTTCCGGCATTTGACAATCTGTCCTTCGTGCTTTTTTTTTTTACTCTTTAGAAAGAAAGTGATGTATATTTGGCATGTGACGTGTCCTGCCACGTCATTGACACGTCGGATGGACGCAGCCACATTATTTCGTTAATAACGGTTCTATTAAAGAGGACTACATTGTACTCAATGTTACAAGCTCAAGGGTGTAATCTATCCCAAAAAAGGTTCAAGGGCAACATTATCAAAAATTGAAAAGTTCGAGGGTCATTTTGGATTTTAAGCCCATTTTTTAATCAAATGGATAAACCCCGAATATACAAGTAATTCCAATCATTTCGAGAGAGTATTTTGAGGATGAACAATCTAAACTAACTGGAAATTAAGGTTAAACAATATGTAAACAAAAGCAATATGAAAAACACCAAAAAGATGAAATGAAAGGGACCGTTGTGATACTTTTTGGGTGTTCTGTGATGCTAATTCTCTGGGATTTGCCTACATTTTTATGTTTTTCCTTTCTCCAATTTCCACCAAATTTGCCTTCTCTAGGAGTGGTTCTTTCATCTATACGTTCATGGCATTATGGGAACTAAGCCAAATGCTCAACAACTTCTTCTTTGGAGTCCTAGGTCAACTAGGAGATTATTTAGCTGTTTTGTGATTTTCAACCGTTCTTTACCTTTCCATGATCGGCTAAAACAGCTCCTCTCATTTCTCGGCTTAGCCGGTCATTTTTAATTTGCCAACACTTTTCCCTTTTTTTATGTTTTGAGATCGACTGAGACTCGAAGAACAAAACATCTCTAGAGTTTCGACTTGACCGTTCTTGGGAAAAAAAGCTAATGATTTATCTAGCCAATTTTGAATTCTTTAAACTCAACAAACGTAAACAAAGTTTGGCCTTTACTAACTCTATTGTTTCATTACCCAAAACTTGGAATTCCCATTTCAAAGCCCTAATCTTCTTCTCTAACTTTCAATTTTCTTATCTTCAGCTATTCTCTAATCCTCACAATGTCGAACAACAACAACTCAGCTACGCTGGTCCAAAACCCAGAAGTGGCTAAGGAAGAACAAGCCATATGACCAGACCAAAGAACTATAGTATGTTTTCTTGACACCCACAACTATTGTAAACTGAGGGTAATTGATTAGAATGGCCCCAAATGGGGCCATTCGTCCTCGTCTGGCCTTTGTGTTGGTAGAAGGTCTAAAATGACAGGGATAGTGTCCTCATTTAATTAGAACGCTATTCATGACAACGTCCTTATATGGGAAGCTATCACTCCCATATTTCGTCTGCATCTCCGGTTCTGATTTTTCCCTCACCATTGCAAAATCGAAAATCTCGATATACTTTATAGTCGTCGTCAAGCACTACGGCGTGACTTCTCTACTAGTACAATAGCGTCTCCTCTGGAGATTCAACAGATTGCCATTCCCTCCGGCGACTGTAATTCTTTCCTGCCAATAGTTAAATTGAACTCCCTCCTAAATATAACAGAAAATAGTTGATTAGTTTTTTATGATAATATTGAACATATATGAAAAATTATTTCCATTTTTGGTTGTGTTTTGTGATATTGTTTTGGCGACTGAGATTGTGGATGGCAGTTCAATGATTGGGTTTCTTCTCTTTTATTTGTTTTTTTTTATTATTTTTCATTTTCATGGATGATCTATTCATATATAATGAGATCAACCATTACTTCAATATCTAGTTGTATACCAAAAGTTCAAAGCTAATGCCATTTAGTCGTGTAGAGAATTTTTTATTTTATTTTATAGAATCTTTAGAAAATTAATCATGCATGGTCTTTATTTTTTATACATGACTTTTATTTATTTTTATAAACAAATTGAATGAAAAAGGTAGTTAGAACCATCTTAAGATCATAGGAGATCATTTATTATATATGATATTTAACTCTGTCTTATTTGATCATAAAGGTTAAAAGAATAGAAAGAGTATAAAAATAATTTATTTTATTTGCACATATTTTATTCTTTTATTGGGAACAAGAAATAAATTGTGTTTTAAAGTAAATATAGTAACTTTTTTTTTAAAGTAAGATTCATGATTTATTTTCTTGAAGGATTTATGCTCTCAAGATAAGAAAATAATTTGAATTTAGGAATTTTAAAAATAAATTACCTAGATTGTTTGTTAAAAAATACAAGTAAAATTCTTTAAATAAAATATTAAACGGAAGAAGGATTTTAGTGGTCTCATGACTTCCATCCCATTCAATGATAAGGATTGTGAACTTGGTCGTATCATCCTGAGGGTAATCCTTTGGAGGATGGAATTCTATAAATTCAGTTTTAATGGATTGAATCAAACTAATTTAGAGTAAGTATTATATTCGGTTAGCCTACATTGGAGTTTACCAGATTGGCCATAATTGATGTAAAATAGTGACCAACCTATATTGGAATTAATTTCTAAAAAATGAGCTAAACAATATTTTAGTTTATGGTAGGTATATACCTAACCTAAAAAGTTATTAACCTTATTACAAAACTCTATCAAATTTTCTAAGAATCAAATATTAACATTTTGATAATAATTTAAAATTTTATTTATTATCAAAAAAAATATTATGGTCACTTTAAATGTTACATTGATACTTAAGGACAAAATGGACGAAGAAGCCAAAAGCCTGTTGTCTACTGCCCTAGTATATTTGGCAAGCTTTTTTTGGTTTCGTCTCTAAGAAGATAAGTGGAGGAACCCACTATTTTTAATTTTGTTTCTCAAGTAGAATCAAGAATTACACTTTTATTGTCTAAGCAATCTCTCTTAACTTATTATTTTTTTAGTTAATCATAAGGAATGGAAAGAAATTATAGAATGGTCCACATGATGAAGTCAAATAAAATTAAATTAATAAGAGAACTAGGAGCCATAATAATACATCACTATTGGAAATTGGGCAATTGACAACGGAAATCAACCACAGAATATAGGCGCAGGAGATTACCCACATAACAACGAAGGTTTAGGGACGGAATGAAAGACATTGGCGATTCGTTGGAGAATAAATTCAAACATTATTGAAAATTGTAAATGAAATATTCGTGGGTGATTCATCATAGGTGATCACTCACGGATCGATTACAGATATTTTAAAATTTTTTAATTATATTTATGAAATTATTTCATGGCTAATTTGTGGCTAATTTGCTACAAATCAGCCACGGTTGTTTTTTTTTTCACATTAAATATATTTATGAAAAATATTCGTAGTCGATCGGTGACTGATTGCCTACAAATCAGCCAAGAAAGTTTTTCAAATTTCTATTAAATTTATAAAAATTATTCATAGCCGATCCGTAGGAGATCGACTACCAATCAGCCACGGAATCATTTTGAAAAGGCAATCAATTCTAAGGACTCACCCACGATCGGCCACGGAAAGTTTAAAAATTTTAAATATATTTATGAAAATATTTCATGGTTGATTCGCAACTAATTTGCTACAAATCAACCACGGCTTTTTTTAAAAATTTAATTAAATTTGTAAAAGATATCCGCTACAAATTGGCCACAGATATTTTTATTAAATTTATGAAAATTATTCGTAACTGATTTTTAGGAGATCAGCTATGAATTAATCACGAAAATATGTTAAAATGCAATAGATTCTACAGTATAATTGAGGACTCACCCACGAATCGGCCACAAAATTTTTAAAAAAATTTCATTATGTTTATGAAAATGTTTTGTGGTTGATTCGCAGCTAATTTGCTACGAATCAGCCAGGGCTGTTTTTTCTAAATTTAATTATATTTGTGAAAAATATTCATGGTTGTTTCGCAACAGATTACCCACAGATTAGTCACGAATTATTTTATGTACAATTTTTGAATTATTTCGTGGCTGATTTATGTCCGATAGCTACGAATTAGCCACGATTTTTTTTCGTGGCTAGGGTACCCTTTTCAATTGTGAAACAACATTAGTCTTCTTCTTCCTCCGCTACACATTTCCTTTTCCTATGTTATCTTCTCTGCTTCTACCATGCCAGTCGTTTTTCACTGCGAAACAACCTCTCTCCATCACCCCAATTTCCCCCATAGAGGGAGCTCACCAGATCTGCTTACTTACCTCTTCCGCTGAACTTTGAGGTTGCCCTCACACCATCACCAGATTCTATTCAATTCGAGTTTTCAATATTATGGATTTTTAGTTTTTTATTATTTTTTGTATTTAAATAACAGTAATACGTTGATTTTTGGTAAAGCTCTATGTCTCTTCTCATATCTTTGAATCGGCATTTTTTTTATTCTAGTGTGTGCTACTGTGTGTAGAGTGTGTTCAAAGATGGGCATTGGGTGGCCTAACAAGTGCATGAACTTCTTGAACGACAATCAAAGGTAATTTTGCTAATATTTCACTAAATTTTACTTTTTCTAGTTGCTCTTGAAGCAAAGATGTTAACTTGGGCGTGTTTTTTCTCTTGTTAGTGTTAACTAATTTGATTTCTTGTTCGTTGCACGGATTGTTTCTTAAATTTGTGTACTCTAATAATTCAATAAATTTAATGAATTTATACCTTTATCTGAATTCAATGATGTCACGTTTATTGAAATTAGATAACCTTCATCTGAATTGATTTGAATTTAGATAACTTTTCACATTTCTTTTTATTAAAAAAAAATCATCTGAATTCAATACTATCATATGTTCATCACATTAACTTTTAACCCATGAGTTAATGTTATATATCTTTTCCAACTCAAACAACATAAATCTCTAATGTATCACATTTAAACTTAATAACTTGGAAAATACAGGATTTGGATGTGATCATATTAAGTATTAATTATGTACCCTATTTTTTTCAATAAAAAAATTTTATTTTTTTCCATTCCAAAATTGAATTTATTTATGAGTGCACCACAAATTTACCCATAGGAAAAAATGAAAAAAAAAGGAATTCGTGACCATGCTTCAGCCTAATGAATTAAAAATGTAGGATTTAGATTTTTCACTAAAAAAAATACTTGTTTTATGTATTTATTGTATTCATTTGTATTCAAATAAAATAAAAGAGTGATGTATTTAAATGATATATACTTATTTTATGAAATTTATTATTTTCATTTGTATTCAACTGAAAAAAATACTACTTGATTTATGCATTTATTATATTTATTATATTCATTTGTATGCAATTCTTGCAAACTATAGTAGCTTCTGGTTTGAGACACTCAGACAGCCCAGTGGAGGGGTAAATTATATGTTACTTACTATGCGTTGGCAGACTATTAAACCATGGTGAAGGATGATTTTTCTGGTATTGAAATTTGCATTCGCAACTTTCATCCCAAAAAGGAAATGGCAATCAAATGTGATTATAATATATTCCCAAGTAGTATGTTAAGTTGGACTTCATAAGCATCACTAATAATTCAAGATTTGATGCCTTTAATACTTTTTTCAATTAATCATAAATTTTAGAGTGACATTACCGAGATGAAATTAAGTGAAACAAAAGGGGGGGAAAAGAACAATGGAGACATAAAATGAGAATCCAATTTGTAGAAATGCTAAAGTTACATTAGCAGCGCAAGAATCAAATAAGAGCAAGCAGCTGAATTATTTATAATTTCAACTGAATTTCTCCTAATTCACAATGGATGTGATCTGTAACAATCAGTTGAGCACTATGGGGCTTTCACAACAGGTTGAGGCTTTGCATAGCAAAAAGGAAAAAATGTTATTGTCAATTGCAAATCCTAGACACAAAAAAGACCAAAATGGATTTCAATACAATAAAACTAATGCTATACTATGCCTTATTTTCAAATTTTTTGTCCAATAGATTCAAGAAGTGATCAAGATTCCTTATTGGCAATATTGGCTTTGTCCAAAAATTTTCGCACAATTAGAAATAAGCACTGAAAGCGTGAGAATTTAAGACAACAAATGATTTTAAAAAAAAAAATCAAAATAGAGACAAAAACAAAATCACAGAAACATGATTGAATCAAAAGCAAACCTGAAATTCCAATATCATAACAAAAAATGAGACCACCCATGGTTGCAACAATGCATGTGATGGTAAAAACGTGTGAAGAAATGGAAATGAAGGAAAGATTAGTTGTATGTGGCTTTGTTTGGGGGGGATAATCATGTGTCCAACAGATTCAAGAAGTGATCAAGATTCCTTATTATAAAAAATCACTACAAAAAATTCAGGCAAATACGACGGCAAAAAACCTTCGTATTTGAGAAAATACCATCATTTTTGCTATACACGATGGTCAAACGATGATTTTTTTACCGTCGTATATAATGGCATCGTTTTTATTAAAAATGACCGAAAAATCGTCATGTTTACCTAATGCGACAGTATAAATACGATGGTCAGGGAAAAACATCACAATTACTCACTTGGATTGAGATTCTCCAAACCGTTGCATTTGATGAAAAAACCGTCGCAATTGTTTCGTAAATACGACGGTTTTAAACCATCGCAAATACTTATTAATTGCGACGGTTATTTGCAACGGCCCTAACCGTCGCAATTACTGAATATTTACGACGGTATCCAACCATCGTAATTATAACCATGGCAATAAATTTTGGAGCAATTGCGACTATTATTAAAAACGACAGCTTAGACTTGTTAGGATTCGTAGACTCCTAAAAGCGAAAAATACCCACGAATCCCTTCCGAGGATCTAAGTAAACGATTAAGAAGATCTAAGGTTTACAGAATTACTTCTATTCGGCGTAGTCGAGATCTTTCGATTCTGATTGTGCTGTCGTACAAGCAACTCGAACAATCACCAGACGTTGTAGTGTGCGAACGTCCTCTATCGGATACACACGGCGAACTGACTCATTACCCCGAGAGTGCTAGCGCCTAGGGTTTGAGAGGGTTTTTTTTCTGGTGAATGGAGGTACGAATATTCTCAACAGAACGGGGCTATTGAGAAGACAACTAGGGTTTTCTTAAAAACCCCCGAACCTCTTAAAGTCCAATTCTGATAGTATCTTATCATATTTTAATTTAAATTCAAATTAAATTAAAATTGATATGATATGATTCTGTCATTATCTCGGTAATTTAACTAATTAATTCATCAAGTCAAATTCTTATAATCTGGACATCATCCAGATACATCGAATGTAGATATATTTCCAGATTTATTGTATCTGATAAATTTTCTAAATTCGATTAACTTAAACATATTTTCAAATTCATCGAATCTGGTTACTAGAAAAATAACATAATAAGTTAGCTTATTGTGTGACCCTATATGTTCATTTAATACTGGCAGTGTGCATAAATCATATTTAAATAGCCTACAAGTTATAAGCAATTTATAGCAAAACATTATAACTATCCAGGTTAAATGAAGATCAGTGACCTCTTTGAACCAAACTACAATTTTATATTTAGTCCTTTTGTCACACGATATCCAGATTAAGCATAAGGCACGGAGCATGTCATCCTTATTAAGTTTAATCAATTATTTATTGATTTCATAATAGACTGTTCAAACAAATAATATCAATATCTTAGATTGATATATTTGAGTACGGTCATATATTTTAACAGTCTAATTTATCAAGGGGCTCATGGACATCTCTCCCATAATTGAGAGGAACAAATTCCTTCATTATCAGTCATATTTCTCTTACTGATTTATTCTATATCTAACAGTAGTCTAATTTATTATCTAGTTAAAGACAACTTTAGACAACGTCAAAATATAGAATTTATCAAGTAAAAAATTATGATGAATTTAGGTCGAAGGACTTTTAATATCATTATGACTAGAAAGTACTTATGACATGTTCCATGAAGTATTCTCACAATGGGTCATGTCCAATATAATGTTCTCTAACATTTATTTATATTTTAACTTGATATCACAAATATCCATGACCAGTAAAACATAGTCATTAAGTCACAAATATACTAATCTTAATTTATTATTGTTCCAATAATAATAATCGATCAGAGACAATTTTAAAATAGTCATTGTATTCATTGTTAAGTTTTACTATCAAGTTACGTACTTGATAACCACAAAACAAAATACACTATTTATGAAAAGGAAAACCTCATATTATTATATAAAACATAACGACAATAGTATAAGTACAAATTGACTCTAGGGCATATCTCTAACAAGACCATCGTATTTATTTTGTTAAGCCATTACCACATTTGATAACCGTCGTATTTGATTTTTTTTTTTTTAAAAAAAATAATTGATTGGAGTTTAGGCCTATCCACCTGCAATTTCAAATCAAATACAATCCGTTCAACTCATTCAACACTAATCACAATAAAATACAATTTGCTTAATACCAAACAAATCAAAATCAATCTCTTGAACATTAAAATCATAAATAATCCTTAAACTCCACAAGAGAAGTAATACTACATATATAACAAGTAAGAAATGCCAAGAAATCTATTAAAAACAATAGTACATGTAAAACAAGAAACAAAATTGAGTACGTCAGTCCTCCCCGGTATTATCTTTTCCCCTTCCTTTTTGTCTCTTCCCGGTATCATCTTTTCTCCTTCTTCCTTGTCTCTTCCTCTCCTCAGTCTCGACAAAATATTAATTTTTACCCAACATAGCTCAAGGTAAGTGGGTTGGGCTTTAGAATATCTCCTTATCTGCATAATATAGAAATCGGAGATCAGTCTCGATAATGAAATGATTCCAATAAATAGAAAACCACCGCATCATGTTTAAAAAATTAAAGTACAAGTAATTTAGAATATTAAAACGTAGACATATACCGACATAAATTTTTTAAACTATGAAACTAATATGCATATTTTGTAACAAAACCCAATTATATTTAAAGTCACAACAACAGAAAAATGTCAATGCAGTGCAATTAAAATATTTTGCGCACTAATGTGGCTCCAATAAAAGACAAGGCAACACAATTAAAATATTTTATGTAAAATAAACAAACCAATCGTCTTTTCCCCTTCCTCCTTGTCATTTTCTGTAACAAAATCAAATTATATTTAAAGTCACAAGAACAGAAAAATGTCAAGGCAGTGCAATTAAAATATAACCAGTATTTTGTATAATGCATCCATGTAGCCAGTCAAAATCCCCACATATATAACCAAAGATGAGCCTTGTCCTGAACCATATGTTACCATATGAACAATTATCATTTTGATGATATCAAACATCCTAAAAGTACATAAGGAAATCTTAGATAAGAACTTAACAGAGAACTCAAAAATTGACTTTTCCCCTTCCACCTTGTCTCTTTCTCTCCTCCCCTATTCCCGCACATAACCTTTCATCTCCATTTTTCCCTTCCTCGTTGTCTCTTTCTCTCCTCAGTCATCCTTCCCCTATTCCCACACATAACCTTTCATCTCCCTTTTTCCCTTCCTCCTTGTCTCTTTCTCTCCTTAGTCATCCCTTCTCCACCTGTTATCTACCCTTCCCCTTCCTCCTTGTCTTTTTCTCTCCTCAATCCTTCCTCCCCTCTTCCCGCACAGATATATATATCCTTTAGTCATCAGTCATTAGTGAAAACCATAAAGGGACCGGGATTTTTTATTCGATTCTCTTTCTCAAAGATGGATAGTTGTAATTCATTTAAGATGTGGTCAAATTTTGAATTAGCTTCCAATCAAGAAAATTTTGATGTGTTTTCCTTTCCAAGCCAACCACTTCCTCTTGATTTCATGTGAGATACTTTTCAGGCCTTTTTTTTTTGGAGGGTTTTCACCCGTCTTCTTCATTTGGTTTAGTTTGTTGTGTTATAAATCAATGAAAGTTATGAACATACTGCTTTGGATTTCCAATTTGATCTACCTATTCAAGAGACTATTTTTTATGTTGTTCCTCTGATGGAGGATATGCTTGTGCATGATCCTTTCTACTTCCTAATGGATTTTGAACAAAGCCAAAACATGGTTCTTGTGGAGGAAATGCCTATTTCGAAGTTTCAGTGGAGAAGAAGGTAATCAGGAGGTAGCGAAAAGAGAAGGGCAGTAGCTCCAAGACACTATCAAGAGCAACTATTTCGAAGTACTTTTACATGACACTTACTCGGGCGGACAAAGAACTGAATGTTTGCCGAACTGGTCTCAAGAAAAAATGTAAGGAGTTGAGAATTCGTCGATAACCTTACAAGAAGTTTATGAGCTTGGATACCCTAATCAAGAATGTTCAGATTCTTTTTCACACACACTTGTGCATGAAAAACTAATAATTATATGGCCCCAAAGTTAACAAAGAAATAATAATTTGAAAGCTTCCATTTGGATTTGCAGGGTTTGCGAAATGAAGAAAAATAAGTACATATGGCTGAGAAGAAGTTGATAGAAGAAATCTCTGATGCAAAGTTGGAAGACCAAACAAAGAGATTGAGACAAGCATTTTTCAAGGCCAAATATGAGAAGAAGAAAACTCATGGATCTACAAAAAATTTTTGATAGATCTTCCCCTATAAACTCATGGAGAGGATCTTGGAGGATTGGATCGACTAAGAAAAAAACTTTTAAAGTCAATGGTAATTGGTTGAAATATTATTTTGGAGAGGATCTTAGAGGATTGGATCGACTTGATGCCACATTCCATGAAGGATAATATTCTTTGATCTCTAGGGAGTTATTTCTTTCATTCGATCTTTTTTTCTGTTCCTTTTCTTTATATTTTCTTTTTTATGTTAATTTTAGTTTAATTTTCATTTTATACTTTTATGGTGTATTTTATTTTATTTTGTGCATTATTTTTAGGTTGTAAAATACTTTTGTCAAATACAATAATCCTTTCTTGAAGTAATTCAACTATCTAATTTCTCATGATATTTATGCCTTGGTGATGAGACTCCGCTTCATCATGGAGGTCAAGATAAAGGAGGGGGAGGTGTGGCCATGCAAGGACAAGGGCCGGTGATAAAGACGGACGAAACTCGTCCAAAAAGGAGGCCACCAGAGGTCGGCCGGCGCCGGCTGCAAGCAGCTAAACTGGCGCCGGCCTCATTCTACTCAACAACGGGTTCATTCGTTGTTCAACCGCCCGAAGACAGAACACAGCCGGCGCCGACTGTGATGTCCAAACTGGCACTGGTTCCACCCTGGGCAGCCGCCGACAACTCCGCATTTTTAATATTTTCTCCAATTTTCTTCAATTTTAATTGCTTGTAAATACTTATTATAACCCTAAATTGTAATAAGATCTTAGCGATTACTTAGTTAGGGTTAGGATAGTATAAATAGCATCTTTAGTGATTTGAAAACACAATACACTTCACTTTAACTCAAATTTGAGAAGAAAATCTTGAGAGGCTCTAGCCTCCTTGTTCATCTTGTTCAAGACCAAGCTAAAAGGTTAGTCCTCCTTTTGTAAGAGTCTATAATTTTTTGGATAATCCAATGTTGTTTCTTTGAATGGGTCTTATTTGCTTTGTTCTTCTAAGGTTTGTTTGAAATCTAATATTTGGGTGCCTATTTTCTCTATTTTATTTGTTCTTGTTTACCTTTGTTACTTCAAGGATATTAGGGTGAGATTATAGTAAAATTTTCTACTCATTTTGAGGGTCTTTGAAGCTTTGTTCTTCAAGGGTTTGAAAAAGTGTATGTTGTTATTGTGTTTTCTTCCTTTTTGTCACAAGAACTCCTATTTTGGTCCCATTGTTTGAGCTGAACACATTCCCAACTAAAACAACCACAACACCAAGAAAAGCCACACACAAGAATTCGTATCACTTGGGGAGTATTACCTCTTGGATATGCTTGTATTATTTTATATTATATGTAAGTGTTAATGTATCTAACTGTTAACACTACAGTTCCCTTTCACCATACTTCAATAACACTACAGTTCCACAAATCAATATCAACTTCCATATATAATAACACTATAGTTCCACAATTCTACAAATCAACATCAACACTATTGTTCCCTTTCACCAAAAATCACAATGCCAACACCAAATCTCCACATCAACTTTTCAACACCCCAACAATTCCACATATCAACATCTAACAATTCAACAACAAAGAATTTCCAAAAAAAATATATAACTATGTAATCACTGAAGGATTGAACATATTTACAGAGCATGCATCAGTGGACGAAAATGGAAGAACAAGAATATAAACCAGAGTATGGCAGCATCAAGGTGGGCTTGAAACATACCTCTTGGAACCTTTAAAACTTGAAGAATGAGGTTGAATAAATTGAAGCTCAAAAACAGCTTCTTCCTTCAACGTCCAGTGCACTGCATCCATGAACACCAGTGAAGCTTCCGTCCATTGTCTTCCTTTCTTCCGGTGGAAAAATGAATGCCAAGCTTTTCAATTTACGGAATATGACCACTGCCTAAATTCGTTGGTGAGCACTCAATTTGGATGAAGAAAAATGACCACTCTTAGTTTTTTTTCCACTGGTTTTTCTCCATCTTTCACTTGCTTCTTCAGTGTCTCGTCTTAGCTTTTATAGACAACCCAGAAGAAGTAAATCCAGTGAACCGATGGCCCTTGAATTCACTTGATCTGACCAAATCCAAAAGCTAGAAAATCAAGAGGCACATGCACCCTTTCGGTTGGCTTTCACTGATTTAAATGCCAAACCAAAAGCCAGATATCCAAGAGCCATGCGGGAAAATTTTATTTTTTTCTTTTCCTTTTATTTTATTTTTTCACATAGAAAGCCTAGAGTCATGAAACCAAAAATAATTATTTTGATAAAAATAATATTCCCGGGATTTAATACTCGAATATTATTTACAAAATAAATTTTGGCTTCAACCTAAACTCTTCTAAACTGTGTCTGAAAAAATCCTATGGTCCAGGCTATTGGGCCAAAATAATATTTATTATTTTTCTTGGACCCGAAAAGCCCAAGATAATAAACATTAATTATTTTTCTTGGGATTAAATAAATAATAGACCCAAATGAGCCAAAAAATAATTAAACATTAATTATTTATTTCTTGGGATTTAATTAAATAAATAGCCTAATAAATAATTAAGTAATAATTATTTTCCTCTAGGTTAAGTCTCAGTTAATTTTTCTAATTATTCAAACTGGACCCAAATTCTGAATAATTAATTAACCAATTAAATCAGATAATAAATTTCTGTCCATTTATTTATTCCAGTCTAATAATAAATTAAACTTCCTGAATAAAATAAAACTCTCTCAACTGAAATCATTTTCTCACCCCATAAATTAATTAGGACTTACGGGCTATTCCGAGGACCAAAAAGACACATCGTCTTGACTACTAAAATGACCAAAATACTCCTACTATATAAATAGATGTATTTTGTATTTTAAATATTTCCTAATATCACCATAAGGAAATATTGACCCCAAGGACAATGCTGCATTAGCAGAGTCTTCGACCTACAAGTGAAATGACTAAAATACCCCTCTACATATCGCCGTACATCTAGAGAGGAAGAAGTGTACTAACACTTCTCTAAAAGACATCTACCATCCTTAGACCTCTAGTCCAATGATCAACGACTTCCTGAAGTGTTTCCGCTTTCCAAGGGAGCTACCCTTAAACAAACATCCAAGTCATATTTCCCAGGATCCTAGATATTTAGATTATTCGGACAACCACAAGGAGTGATATGGTGTAGAAACTATCTTGTACAAATCTGTCTTAACTAACTAGTCACACATACTCAATATACAAGTATATTGGCCCTCCGATAGAACCTCAACTATAGTATATCAAAGCATATGCTTCCAGTTTCGCCAGACCACCAACTCATACTCAAATCATAGAGTACTAGTCCACGCTGTAGCGGTAGTAGACTAGGTTTCTACCATATAGTACTTTTTTGAAACCACTACTACAGGTCATGTTCTACGTATTCGAAATACGCTTATGTCATGAAGTGAGTGGACTACTCATTGGCTAAAGGTAAGCCATTTCCCACCTGGAATTCATAACATAATAACCTAAATATGACGAGATTCCCATTCCCATCAATCGGTTAAGAACAACTGTTTATGTGTTTAAATAACCCATTATCCATACCTTACTGTGAAAGACCTCCATTCATATGGATCACTTATTTACACACAATGAGTCTGTTCCAAACGAAATTATACACAAATAAAAAAAATTATTTCACAAACGATTTTCGACAAATAAATTCTTTTATTAACATATTCGATATTTTTATCAGAAAACTAGTCTAAGAAGGCATATATCCAACAATCACAATGCATATGAAGAATATAATAATATATAACTATATCATCACAATGCATAAGAAATATATAAAGAAAAAATAGGTGTAGGAAGTAGTAGAAGAGCAGAAATTCAAGTCCAGTGGCACCTTCTAAGTAATATATAAGCATAAGAAATTTCAGTTATTGCAGAGACATTCTCAAAAAGTTCAACATTCCCAATAGAAAGATTCATCAATAAAAAGTTACAAAACAAATGACAAGCCTATTATAATACAAAGTCAAATCCCAACAATGATTTTAGTGAGGATTTCTTGCAAGTGAAACTCTATCAAGCACCGAAAATCACATAATTGTATCTCAGGATAATGTAAATTCTTTCCACATCATTGTTTAAGCAAACACAAATATAACAGCATCAAAGGAATATAAGACACATAAATATAAACAATCCCAGAGAGGCGCAAGTAATTGATAAACAATCCCACATCAACATAAAATCAAAAGTAACTAATTTTAAGCAACTGAGAACAGGCCCATCATATTAAAAAAAAGAAAGAAAGAAAAAGAATTTTTAATTGACTTGGTAACAAAATTAGGAACATTAGTGTCCTCTATACCTGCAATTGTTTTTAACTTGTAACTAAGAAAAGAAAATAGATAGATTTATCTTTAAATTAATAATGATCTAAGTTTCAGGAACAGTTTAATATTTCAATGAATCGAAAAAAGAAAATCAAAAGAAACGAAATAATTCTAACTCAAATTCATTTCCATTTTCTCTTTATCCTGACCTTCATAAAGTTGAATATTAAACAAGATCGAAAATCAATTTTTCAAATAAGAAAAAAAAAAAAAAAAGCTTACTGTCATACTCGGTAATGGAGTTCGGGGCATTCTTGGAGGCGCTTGAATTTGTTAGGTTGCTCGAAGTACTTTTCCATCATATCTTTGAACAAATCGTTGTCCTCGACGGAGCATCTCAGGTCTTTCGCTACCAAAGCTCTGGTTTCCGTTAGGGTTCGATTCTCCTCCTCGCAAAGTCTCCTTATTTTCGGATCCAGACTAGACGAATCGGTTTCGAACCCCAGCATCGATGAGATCTCCAAGCACGGACCTGGCAGGGGGTGGCGCGCTGGCGGGGGGAGGCAGGAGGGGGAAGGCTCTATGGGGAGAGGGAGCGCGTGAGGAGAGGGGGAGATCTGGGGTAGGGTCGAGCGGGCTGGGGGGGAAGAGAGAAGGGGTTGCACGGGGTGGTGGCAGGAAAGGGAAGGCTCTGCGAAAGGAGGGGGTCATCGGCGTCGGGGGAAGGGGATGTGGGTAGTGGGAAGAAGAAAGAAATTGATGAGAAAGAAGTAGGAAAAAAAAGAAAAGAAATTGGTGGATGGCTACTGGGCGGAAACAAAGAGCATGATTGGGGTGAGATTCGGACAAAGAAAGTGGTTACTATTGCTAGAATCAACAGACAAATTGAACTGCGGTTACTATTGCCAAATTTGGATAAAGTAGACAAATTGTCTTGTGGGTCCCACAGTAGAATCAAAAGACAAAAAGTGGTACCACATATAATGCTTAGATGAAGTGAACGAAAAGACAAAAATTGTACTATTTATTAATAGGTAAGAACATGAAACCATTATCCAATAGTACACAACTATTGCTATAAATGTTGAAAATAGTTACTATCTAAGAACATGAAACCATTGCTATAAATGTTGAAATTTTTAATTAATGAATTAATTTAAAAAATACTAAAAAAAAACCTTGCGAGGATCGAAATACTATTGGACAAGTATGATAGAAAATACAAATTAATATATGGGAATAATTAATAATAATTAAAAAATACTAAAATTAATTCCGGTGGGAATTGAAATATTATTAGAGAAGTATGACGAAAAATACAAGATAATGTATGGGAATTAAAAATAAAAACCAAACCCCCAGCGAGAATCGAACTTGGGAACTTTTGCTATGCCAAATGTGTGCACTATATAGGTTATAGGGGTAGATAGCCAAGAATTTGCATATATATAATCTATACATATATTAAAACTTTAAACATAGTTAAATAAAAATATACTATTAAAAAAAATTCAGGATACTTTTGAAAAAATTAAATATAAGATAATGAATTTTAATAATATTAGTCATAATATATATACACACATAACACACACACACACACACATATATACATACACACATACATATATAACAAACAAAAGCAACAAAGGAAAAAGAAAATCGGTGGGAAACAAACACCATTAGACAAATTGAAGAAGATAAATGAACCAAATGCATTAGGATGCGGTATATCTAGCAATAATGTTCTACTATTTTTTACTATTTTTTTTATAACTTTTTTCCAATCACCATTAGAAAATTATAAACATATGAAAATAAATAATGCAAGTGACGTAAATTAAATGAATATTTTTAAATCAACAAGCTATTGTATGAAACTTTTAAAGAAAAAGATTAAGAATGTTACTCCCTCCGTCTCATTAAAATTGACAGTGGTTGACTTGGCACGATATTTTATGCAAAAATAAAAATTAGAATATAATAATAATATAATATAATATAATATAATAAAAATAAAAAATATGTGGGTCCCATAATACTTTATGTCAAATCTAAGAATATAAATATAATATATGTGGGGTATATTGATTATTTTATAATAAATTGTATAGTAAAAACTTTCCTTTTAGGGAAAGTGTCAAATTTAATGGGACATCTCAAAATAGTAAGTAAGTCAATTTTAATGGGACGGAGTGAGTATAATTTAATAAAATAATAAATGATAAAAGTCCATTAAAAAATAATGAACATATACTTGATTTATTAGGATAATAGATATTTAGTTTAATAGGGTAATTATAGTTTTTTCCTCAAATTATTTTTGATATATTATTTTAGTTTTTAAATATTTTGTCGACCTATTTCTAGTAACTCATGCTAGAGAGAAAGGAGAAAGTTGAGGAGAAATAGAAGAAGAAAATAAAATAAAAAATGTGCTAAAACTATCACATAGTTTTTTGGAAATCTTTGCGATGGATTTTTCACATTCAAAATTAGTGTCACGTATTGAGAATGTATGCAAAAATATTATTACTTTATTACTTAATTTTTTAATAAACCATAAGTTTACCATAATTTTTAATGCATAATATCTTTTCAACAACGTATTTGTATGGTAACGAAATATTAATGATATATTTTATTAACGAAAAAAATTATAATTTTTACTTTATTTATTATGTAACAATTATTTAAATTTAACATAAATGGTAACGAAATATATAGATAGAATGTCTATATATATAATTAAATGTCATAATCAAGAGATAGGATACTCTACCTAAGTATATATGTACACACATATATATGTTCGTAATTAAAAAATTGTTTATATTATATAATATATTAATCTAATACTCACTAACTAATAAAGATATATTATACTGTATATAAATAATATATATATATATCTATATCTATCTATCTTAGAATAACTAATTATAATAATTAAAATGAAATTCAAACTCTTTAATATCAATATATGAAAATTTAAGATGTAAACAAAAATGTATTTGAAAATTCAATTATCTAACAATTACATGTATTTATAAAGTTAAAACAAGTTTAGTGACCAAATTCAAAGGTCATTCATTTTATTTTATCACATTTGTACAGTAATATCTATAAAATAGAAAGATATCTTAATATTTACAAGTATAAAGATATCAAATTAACGATCCAACCATTAAATTTATTATAATCATTACCAATAGTATTGTGACTAAATTTAAAAATAATCAAATAAAATTTAAAATAATTTTGAGAGGTTTTGTTATAACTAAACGATTACAATAAACCGTCGTATTGGTATACTCTATTGCAACAGTTACAATAAACCGTCGTATTTGGTCTATCTATTGCGTCGGTTATAATAAATCGTCGTATTTGGTCTACTCTAAAATAAACAAACACAATTTGCCCTACTCTATTGCGATGGTTAAATTAAATCGTCATATTTGGCCTACTCTATTGCGACAGTTTGTATAAACTGTCGTATTTTGCCTACTCTATTACGACGGTTTGTATAAACCGTCATATTTGGTCACCAAATTGGCATTAGACAGTCATATTAGGTCTATCTATTGCGTTAGTTTCAGAACTGTCGTATAAAGTAACCTACTACGACTATTTTTTTACCGTCGTATTTGTCTTCGTCGCATTTGTTCCATTTTTTTGTAGTGAATTGATTATAAAACGTAATTAATTAATTAATTATATATTATATATTATCAAATATAAATATTTAATAAATTAATTTAAACTATTTAATTAAGTTATAAAATACGCCCTAATTTTTCCATAAAATTAACCTTTTCTTGTACAATTGCTTACTATAAACAAAATCAGATAATAGGAAATCGAAAATACCTTTCCTCTTTCCTCAAGAATCACACCTTTCTCACGCTCAAGTTTCTTCTCATTAAAAATTAAATTCTGCAAAGCATCCGCCAGTATCTCAATCACATTCTCAACATTATTCATCATTACTTTCATACTATATTCCATTTGCTCCCTCGTAGTACACGTAGCAATGACACTTGGGTCAGCCCGCACGATTTTGGGTCGGGCCTAAGGACCGACCTGCAGGGTGTGCGGGTCAATCCCCAAGCAAGGCGGGCCGATCCGTGCCAGTCCCTGGACTAGAAGCCCTGGGCCCGGCACGAGCCGGCCCATGGGCTTATTCTCTTCTTTTTTATTTTTTTCCCACTTAATTCAATTAACAATTTAATATTCAACTATTTTGTAATTTTTTATTATTATTTAAATAACATGATTTTTTAAAATTATAAAAAAGCCACATTGAAGTTGTGGGGGGTTTGGTTTGAATCCCTACCTGTTTTATTAATTAATAAAACAAAGATTACATAAGATGGGGATTTGATGTCTAAACCTCTTAAAAATATTACAATAATCAAAATTTAAAAATAGAATAAATATCCTAAAAATAAAATTAAATATATAATATTACTTATCCTAAGTTTCTAATTATAAGAATACTAAACTAATTACTTGGCTCACCTCATTCATCATCTGAGTCATCATCAATAATCCACAAATTAGCCGTCCTATTTTCGGTTTTGAACCAACCACTATAACACATTAACATCTCTAAAGTATGAGGAGCCAATCAAAATCTTCTTTCATTGATTGTTCTAGCGCTTTCACTTAAGACGCTTTCCGATGGTACTGTGGAGATTGGTGGTGTCAAAAGACCACGTGCCATTTTTTACACTTCATAATACCCCATGGATTAAATACTAATAAAATTGAAGAGGTAGATTTTCGTGGTGGTTGAAAGTGACTGCTAGATGATGATGAAGCTTGCTTACTTAAACTAGGAGAACCAGAATACGAAGACTCAAACTCATACAAATTATACATGTCAGATAGAGTTTTAGCCATTTTATCTTTTATATCTTTTATCATACATTGCCTAAGTGTTTGAGATTCATCAAAATCTAATATTTCATATAAATATTCAATAACATTATGAAATTCAGCCATTTTTACTCGAGGATCCATATACAATGCCATACAATATTATAAAATAGAAAATTTTCATAATATTTTTTATATTTTTCAAACATACTTCTCAAAAAATAACCATATTAGGGATGGTCCATACACTCACAAAAAATATGTGCTACCTTAGTAAGTGTTGGAAGAATATGATGAGTAGTGGGATAATAAGATCCCGATAAAAATTCAGTTGCTTCTTTGAAAGTAAATAAAAATATTAAAAGTGTAATACAATTTTCAAAATGAGTTTCAGTTAATTGAGGTTGAAAATTGTTACTATTACAAAATTCAATAAGTTGGTTTTAGAAAGGTATAACACTTACAAACATATCTAAAGTTGAGTTCCCTCTAATTTTACAATCTAATTTAAATTTTTTAAAAGTTACATCTAGTTCTCGGCATAATGCCTTAAAATTTTGTTGCCTAATTGGGGAGGTTTTAATAAATAAAATAACATTTCTAATTATATTAATAATATCATCAACATATTTATATCATTCTTTAACACACAAATTAACTATATGACAAGCACACCTAGTATGAATAAAATACCATCTAGCATAGGATTTATAATATTTTTCAAAATTGCTATGGTAGAATCATTATTTGAAGTGTTATCTAAAGAAATAGAAATAATTTTATGTAAAATCCTATATTTACGACATGTTTGAGTAATCATTCTAAATATACTATTATCTTCATGAAGATATTCAAATAATTTAAAACAAATAGTTTTTTTTTGTACTAACCAATCATGATCTATCCAATGACATGTAATGCACAAATAAGACTCATTAGTAATTGCAATCCAACCATTACAAGTAAGAATAAAATTTTCAATTATAAGAATCAAACATAGCAATTAAATGTTCTTTCATTTCTTTATATATCTTTATTATATCATTTTTAACATTGTTCTAAGAATCATTTTCCATACTGGTTGACAATTATTTTGCATATATTGTTCATAATGCGGATTTTCTGCAAAATTGAAAGGTAATTTAGTTTAAACAATCATTTTAGCAAATCCATTTCTATTTTTTCTATGATAATATTGAAAATTACCAATAATTTGACCTCTTGTAGTATGTATTTGTTGTTGTTTAAGTAAACTTTCTAACCAATCATTATGTGACATTTTCATATATCTAACTAACGTTCTCGTCCCTCATCCCTTCTTATATGCATATACCACCCTACAAATTTTACATATTGCCCTATCATTATCATTATCCTTTTCAAAAATATTCCAAATCACAGATGTTTTTGCTTTAGCTATAACATCCGCTATTTCAACATCATTCTGACCTATATTAAATTCGTTAGGATTAATAGTTGGAGTTGGTTGTAATTGTAAAACACTAACACTAAGCCTACTAGGGCCTTCATCTTCATTACCTATTTCATTATTTATTAAATTCAAGGCTGGATCTATATTGAAATCAAAATGTGCAGATGATTGTAATGAAGAAAAATGATGATATTGATTTGGATCCATTATTTCTAAAAAAAAATAAGCAATCAAAATTTAAATAAAAGTTCAAAACACAGATAATAAAGTATTAACAAATAATGAAATAAGAGAATTGAAAAATATAAATAACAAATTAAGTTAAAAATTAAACAAATAATTAATTAATAAAGTTAAAAAATAAGAATGTAAGATTAAGAAATACTAACTAGTTGATGATCAAGAACAACAACACTTTGTAGAGCTTTACTTCTTGTATCCACTATTCCGCCACTCAACAATCTTTCAAAATATGAAGACTTTCTTGAAGAATTAAAAAGTATAATACAAAAATAAATTCTATTCTAACACTTTTTGTAAAAAAAAATGAAGAGATTTGAGAATTATGAGAGAAAGATGAATGAAAATAGAGAGTTTGAGAGAATTAGAAAGTGTTTGATGAGTTTTAGAGTGAATTGGGAGGTATTTATAGAATTTTGGGAGTTAGGAGGGAGAATATAGCCGTTAGGGACTAAATTGAAAAAAAATAATAATTTTAGCCATTTTAAAGACTGAAATGTAAATAATAAAAAAAAAACCAACGGCTCTCTTGTGTGGGCCGGCCCATGGCGGGCCAGGGTTTTCTACCCCTGGCCCGGACCGAATTGGGACCTAGGACCGGCCCGGTGAACAGTGGCCGGTTCGGCCATCGAGCCTGGCCCACTGGCCAATGCTAAGTACACGCATTCATAACCCCACCCATATTCTCAACCTCTTCACCCAGTTTCTTTTCATCCCTTTTCGATGTTCCTTTAAAGATCATATACTCCAGCAAATGCGCCACCCCTGCAGCATTATCAGCCTTATATCGCGACCCAGCATCAACCCATACCATAATAGCATCAGTCTTGGAAGCAAGGTTCGACTCGGTGGCAACACGGAGGCCATTCGACAAACTGGTCACTTTAGTTTCAAGGGCACTGAGAATAGTACTGTAATCACTGACGATCAGGTGCGGCAAGGCGCATTAAAGAAACCTCGAATCAGGATTTTCTAGGCGTTTGAGCTTCAATTTTACTAATTCAGCTAAACGGTTGTAGATCATGGCAGTATGAGGTGGCGGAGTGGGCTTCAATGGAGGAGTGGAAGCAAAAGGCGTAGGTTGGGTGGTGGACAATCGACCCGTTTGGGTCCATACTAATGGAGTTAATATGGGTTGGGTGCGGCGAGATAGAGAGAGAAAGTGACCTGGAGGCATGGTTCGGTGAGCGCTATAGAGGGAAAAGATGGAGATTTGACAATGGCAATGTATAGAGTTGGGAAAGAAGGGTGGTGGAGCTGGAGTTTGTTTTGAAATATATAAAACTTAATTAGTGAGAGAACTATTTAAAAATGAAAGAAATTCGAAAAGTCAAAGTGATTTTGACATTTTGGAAATAAACTTAATGAATAATACTTTTAGAACTCCCAAAAGGATAAGTAGTAAATGAAAGAGAGCATAAATCTAAGAGCTTCGTATCTATATGAATTTATTGAATTTAGATCATTTTAATATTTAAAATAAAAAAAAACTCTTCATATTTCATTAAAAAAAAACTTCATATAAACTAAATGCTACTAAGTGTTAGCACATGACGGCGCCAAGTGTCGCATCAAGAAACTTACGCAGCTACTTTTATATATATATAGATTTAGTGATGCTTATTATTATTATTATCATTTTTACGGAATTGTTCTCATGCATGAATGTGTTTGGATAAATAACTAACGGTTGCTATTTCTAATTAGTTTTCTAGCAAAATCTCTTTTGTTGGTCCCGATACTTGTGATTTTAATGTTTTAGTAGTATTCTGTTCGATAAATTACATGGTGTTGTATGTGTTGGCCACTGTGTAAATACTATATGATTCCAGATTGGTAGAACAATTTAGCCCTTCTTACTTTTGGATAGACTAGAATGATTCCAGACTTGCTCTGTGTGTGTGTGTGTGTGTGTGTGTGTAAGATGTTAGGATATAAGTGGTTTGTTGTTGGGGGATTTTGCTTCTAGATTGGTTTGTGCACAGTGTTCGAATGTGGGCATTTGTTTGTGTAGTGTGTGTTTGAAGGTAGGCATTGGGTGGCCTCTTTGTGCTACTATTTTTTGCAGTGTCCATAAGTGGAATAGCATTGGCTCTGGTTCTTGAGTTGGTCAAAAGTATAAAACTAGATATGTAATTCTTTTAGATTGAAAACAACTTTTGTGCCCTTTCTTGATACAGTTCTTTAATTCAATATAGCGGTTGGACCATTTTAAGTAAAATGTCTTTGTCTTTGTTCGATAAATCTTTGAGTCAAGAATTAGATATCTTCCCTTCTGTTATTCTCCAGTGGTTGATTGTGATATTTATGAACCTAGTACTACTATTAAGTCTCCAGTGATTGATTATGATAGCATTATACTTACAGCAGTTACTAGTGTCAAGAAAGGACATATCTCCAACCTTGGTTTAGCATGTCAACCTATCTTAAGTATAAGGTCTGGAGGTACATATTTTGATCACAGAATCCTTTAGCAATTGCATGAGGGTTATGGTCACAGAATGCAAGAGGTGCAAGCAAATCATGATCAACAAATGTCTCATCAGGAGCAACTCATACTTGAGACTTGTCGTCAGATGGATGAGATAATGGACATAATGCGGGTGCACTTAGAATCAGGCTCATCTAGAGGAGTTATAGATGCTGAGAGGACTCAGGGTGATGGATGTGATGTATGATTATGTAGCCTTGGATAATTGATCTATGTAATAGATTCTTATGATCAGGTATTACAATATACTAAGTACATTGGTGATGCTTTATTACTATTTTGTGGTGGAATACATTTGTGATATTTTATTACTATTTTATAGTGGATATTATTGGACTTTATTTTATTTGATATTCTATTCTTGTTGGTATCTTGTGGCTTAGGTGTTTGTTGATTATAATTGTAGGATTTTAGTAAAATGTTTGAAATATATACTAGAAACAAGTTTAAAAATTAGATACGTAATACCCATCAAAATTCGTGGCTGATTTTGGCCAAATCAGCCACATAATAGCCACGACATTCCGTGGCTCATAACAAAATACACCCATGAAATTTGAATTTGTACTACGAAATCTTCCGTGGTACATCACCCACGATAATTATTTTCATAGCTGATTTATTTTTCAATTAAGCAAATTTCATTATTTGAAGTTAAATAAGTAACGCTGAACTTTAGCTATGAAAATTTCATGGCAGATCACCTACGACAAGTAATTTCATGGTTGATTCCCTTTTTCAATTAAATAAAATTTAATTAGTCGAAATTAAATTAATCACGAAAGTTTATTTTCAACTACAAAAACTTTCGTGGCCGATCACCCGGGAAAAGTAATTTTGTGGCTAGTTCCGTTTTTCAATTGAACAAAATTTAATTATTTAAAATTACATCAGCCACGAAATTGTACTTTCAACTATGAAAATTGTCATGGCTAATCACCCACGAAACGTAATTTCGTGACTGATTCCTTTTTTCAATTAAACAAAAATTAATTATTTAAAATTGAATCAGTCACGAAATTTAAATTTCAATCACGAAATATTTCATGGCCGATTACCTACGAAAATTATTTTCGTGGTTGATTAATCGACAACGACAATTTCAACCACGAAATTTTTTCCATCGTTGTTCCGTGGCTAAGGTCAATCAGCCACGAAATTTTGTCAATCACTCACAAAATTTGTTGTGGGTGATAGGTTAGATTTTAATAGTGCACGAAGGATTTACTATCTCAGAAGGATTGAGAAGAGAAATGATTTGAAAGATATACTCCATCCGTCCATATTTATCTGTCACAATTAAAACGTTTTGGTGTACCTTTTTATCTGTCACATTTAAAAAAATTTAGGTGCCATTAATGTTAATTTTACGGTTATACCCTTGTATTAAATAACTTTGAAAAATAAAAGTGCAATAACTTTAAAGAGAGTTAAGCAAACAAAGCAAAAAAAATAGTTGTGGAGAATATTAAATTCAATTGTACTTTTGGAATATATAAATAAAATTGTATGAATTTAAGAGACTAACTAATTTTTCTTAAACTGTGTGAAATAATTAATTGTGACAGATAAATAGAAACGGAGGGAGTATTAGATAATAATACTATAAATTTTTTTTAAAAAATTCAAGAAAAGATAAAATCCAGGAAGACTATATTTAACATTTTTAATTTTGTTAAAATTAATTTTAAATTTTAAAAAAATTGAGGACAAAAACTATACCCACCCCTTAATTCTGTCATTGATGACTTCCATTATTAACTATTAAGGAGTCACTTTACACTTCAATGCATGTTAACCCAAGAACTAAGCAAGGCCAAGCAACAAGGATTTAACTTTTGCCAAACCAAAGAAGGGAAAATTCTAGCATGGACCAGCTGTATTGATGAATTATATTGCGTATAACATAAGTTGTACGGTACTAACTTATCAATTCAGTTGGTTTACAGGTCCACGGTCCATGTAAGAATTCCTCCCAAAGAAGAAGAAAGAAGCCAAAGAAGAGCATGATACGATCCTATTTGCTGAGCAAAACCAAAGAAAGAAGGAACCATCGTGCTTTCTTATTACCCTCCCACTCCAGAACTGCCACCCGAAACACTACTACCCTCAACATTAAGCACAGAAAATGCTATCATGAAGACACCTCCATGAAACTGGAACTGGTCTTCTTTTAGGCTTACGGTGAGACCTAGCAAGGCCAATCTGGGAAGCCAACATGAGATCCATCATCCAAATGCATATGCAGTAAAGAAGCCACTGATGATTGTATTCCATCAAACTTACTCATATTCAAACCCTTCCAAATGATCCATCAAAAACCAACAAAACACCTCCCTTGACCCCAACAGGTTGTGGTAAATTCCCCCAGTAACTGACAAAATGTTGCAACCGGAAATTATGTAACCCAACCTTCCAAACACCAGGAGTCCGAGCCAAAGAACTGCAGACAGCAAGGGAAATCGGACATGCAACATTTTGTACGTAATCGTGCTTTTGTTTGATCTTTTGGAGTCTCCATCGTCCCTTCGTCCTCCACAAATGGCGTCCCTACCCAGAGGGAAGGAGGAGCTCTGCTACAAAAAGCCTATTCGTCAAATCCATACTCTGATTATAACTGCCGGCAAAGACCGGTTAACTTCAAAAACGTTTCTTGGATTTCTTGTAATCTTTGGCAAAAGCTTATTGCTTGTAAAATGAGAACGCATGTTCAGATTATCTGAGTGGAGGCTTGGGGGTGAATCCTCTATCTCAAATGGAAAAAAAAAGTAAATGGACTAGTTTTTGGACCATTCTGTGTAGTTGAAACTGCCAAAGGGCTGTCCAAGTTCCAGGCTATGTTACCTTCTTAGCCCAAAGTTAGTGTGGTAATGCCTGTAGACCAGGATCGAACATACAGGCCTGACAGAAATTTTCCATCATCTTCCCCCTCTGTTCGAAGTATCCAATATCGCAAACCTAATAGCATTAAAGAATTGTATTATACTCTTTTCATCTTAAAAAAAATATTAAAATTTTTTATTTTTATTATATCAAAATATTTGTTAATTTTATAAATTAAAAATATATTTATTACGTATATTTTTAATTTATCATTTTTTCAATTACTTATTAAATATGTGTATTTCTAATCTAATTAATAAAAATTTATTTTTATTTAAAGATATAATAATTTTTTATTATAATTATATAAATTTTAATAATATTTTAATATATATATCATTTGCTAAATTGATATTTTAAAAAAAATATATACAGTACTTATATAAATAATTCTTCAAAATTATTGATTCACGTTAGCCTAATTCAAGTAAGAATATCCCATACAATATACACAGAGCAAAAGGGGTCAAATGGATTAACAAACAAGTAAGGAAAATCCATGCAGACAATAAAATAAATGGATCATCTTCTTGTGGCCATTCGTGGTGATGATTAGTAGCAGCAGCAAGACCAAGCGTCACGTGAGGTAAACTATGGCAATGGGGAGACCGTGCTTCAATTTCTCGTTCCTTATCCTCTCTAATGGCGGATTAAAGAGTATGTTCCGAGATGATAGCCAAACTTGGCCATATTCTTTCCAATTAGCAAACCAAATATCGCTGAGAACGTCCGAGATTAAAGAATATGTTCCGATAAACATTTCCAGCGCCCGCTTTGGCAACAATGTTGGGAACAGCGCGAAAGCCATGCTGGAAGCAGGGCCTGCCGTAAAGGGATTTGCCGATGCACCCTCCCCCGACATCTTGTTGTGAAAAAAAAATTCTATTACTCTATAAATTATTTTTAATAAAAATAAAAAAAATAGCCAAATAATCATATAGAAAAATAATAAGACAAGAATTTACGTAAAAAAATTTAAAATTAGAAAAAAAAATACGGTCGTTATTAAAAGATAACTGAAAAAAATATTTATTATGTGAAAAATTATTATAACTATATAATATAAAATATAATATTTTTTTCACACTCAAAATTTAAAAAAAATACCTAAAAAGTACCCGAAAATTTTTCCAAACCTTTTAACCTTCATTATTTTCTCTCTTGGTGTTGCTATTGTTGTTTTTCGTTGGTGTGATTGCAATCCCAACATGCCTATTTATAGATATACCAGATGATTGTCAACCATACATTTTGCTTAAGCAAAAATGCATTTACGTTCTTCAATCAAGCATCACAATTTTTGTTCCATGACGAGGGACCACAACAATTTATTTTTAAATTAATTTTTAACAATCTCCACTTTATTTAAAAATTTTTGCTATCAAAACATTGTCTAATACCGACAATCATAATTCTTAATTTTAAGAATTATCATATTTCACTATAAAGAGTATATCCACTTGAAATTAATATCAATTTCAAAAATTTCACCTCGACCCATATCGGAAAAACTTGTTAATTATGGTACAATTTCCATGCTGATTTTTTTGAAGTTCAATAAGTATCGCCATTCCTTTATTCCACTACACACCTTACATAATCATCATCCAATGCCCGTGTGTAAATTCGTGGATATACTACCAATCATACCTCCTCTTGCATAGCATCTTCAGTGGCAACAATCATGCCATGAGGATATATATTTTTCTTTAATGAAATTCATCATCTCCCTCTTTTAGGAAGACGACATTTGTAACATTATCTTTTTCTTTGGAGTTATTGGTCGAACCAACTCTACCCTTATTGTAATTTTTCTTTATGCGGCCCGTTTGTCCACATCCCTAATACACAATTTTCTTTATAGAATTCTTTTTCTTCCCGTGCTTACAAACAGTAAACATTGAATTTTCTGAATGTTTGCTTTCTCATTTTAATCTTCTTTCTTCAGAAATTAATTTACTCGCCACCTCTAAGTAAACTACAATTTCCTTCCTATACATTAAAATGGTATGCATATATTTGTAAGTAGATGGAAGAAACAAGATGAGTCGTAGAGCTTTATGCTCATCATCTATTTTGACGGTAAGAGTCTCTAATTTAGAAATAATCTTATTTAGGATATTTAGATGATCTGAAATTTTTATACATTTATCCATCTGCAATTTATAAAATTATTCCTTCAAATAGAGTATATTTTAAACGCTGTTGGTCTGGTATAATTTTTCAACCTTATCCCAAATTTCCCTTGGTGTAGATAGTCTAACCATATTGGCAAGAATATTCTTTGCTAAATTGACTGTAGCTCTCATATCTAACTCCTCCCAATACTCATCGCTTATTGTGAACTTTCTTGAATCTCCACTACTATCATTGAACACTTCTAAATCTTTTCTACTGGTCAAATGGATTGGTCTTCCCTTCAAAACTTTGTACAATCCAAACTAGATTAACAAATCCTTGACTTGTACTTGCCATAAGACAAAATTAATTTTTTCATCAAATTTCTCAACATCAAATTTAATTGTTGATATTTTTCCTATACTTTTATTTTAGTGTAAAATATATACTAAAACTCTACCGTATCAAAAGTACTTGTAGGCTTAATAAAAAAAAGAAGTAAATAATAATCTAACGTATTTTTTGATATGGAGGGTCCACCTTAATGGCAACCACATAGTATACGATAAGTAGATATTAATACCCCAATAAGACTCTGATACCAATTGTTGTGAAAAAAATTTCATATTACCCCACAAACTACCTTTAATAAAAATAAGAAAAATAGTTAAGCAACTACAGAGAAAAATAACAAGACAAGAATTTAGCCCACAAACTACCTTTAATAAAAATAAGAAAAATAGTTAAACAACCATAGAAAAAAATAACAAGATAAAAATTTACGTGGAACACTCTAAAATTGAAGAAAAATCACGGTCGTTGTTAAAAGATAATTGAAAAAAATATTCATTATATGAAAAATTATTACAATCACACAATATAAAATATAATATTTTTTTTACATCCAAAATCTAAAAAAAATACCTAAAAAGTACCTAGAAAATTTTCTCAAACTCTCTAACCCTCGCTATTTTCTTTCTTGATGTTGCTGTTGTTGTTTTTCGTTGGTGTGATTGCAATCCCAACATGCCTATTCATAGGCATACCAAATGATTGTCAACCATACATTTTGCTTGAACAAAAATAGATTCACCGTTTTTTCAATCTAACGTCACAACTTTTATTCTATGATATGGAATCACAACAATTTATTTTTTAATTAATTCTTAACACTTCTGTCCTGCTGTCTTGTTCTGTGACGATGCTTCTGAGGGCAATGACATACTTCGGAGGAAATTATTGACTACTTAAACAATTGGAACAGTAATTATAAGGACCTTTAAACTCAAAAATGAAGCGAAAAAATTATAAAAATCATCGGTGTCAAGGCCTGAGAACGGTTCAGTTATGAAATGCAACCGAGTTATGTTAACAGTGTTTTCAGAGCCCCATGACATGTGGAATGATGAGTTAAAAGAATCAAAGATCATACATAGTTGTGCTTTTCTTCAAGTTCATTAAGATTAACTATGGTCCAAATTCCAAATATAACTCTTAGCAGCAAAGACACAGGCAAGTTAACTTCTTCTAAACCATATTTGGGTTCTTTTAGCAATCACAGCAGACTAATCGCTGTTCAAACGAGTAAGCATGCCCTTTGTTGATGCCATCCCATGAACGAGACCATTAATTTTCATCTGAACTTGTATAGTTTGTAGTTCAGTTGAATATCTGGTCTCCACCATTGTTGAACTCCATGAGCTTGCTTAAAATCAAGGGAAGGGCTAAGATTGGTGGTCAGGTATGCACTAGGAAGCAGATGAAATGCTTCAGAATGATTCCCTCTAGCAGCTGATATAGTACTCAGAATGGAATTCTGTCCTGACAGCCTTCCAAGTTTCCCAGTACCTATTGCCATCATCTTCTCCCTGTGTTCAAAGTAACTGGAATACTCAGAGCAAATAGGGTCGGATGGATTAACAAATAAGTAAGGAATCCATCCAGATAAAACGGCAAAGTGATCATCTTGTTTTGGCCTTTTCTGGTAACGGTTTACAGCTGCAGCAAGACCAGCGGTGATGATACTATTGGCAACGCGCACTCCCTGCCTCAATTTCTCATACTTAATCTTTTCTAGTGGCAGAGAAGTGAATGGTGGATTAAAAAGATATGTCTCAATATGACAACCCATCTTCACCATATTCCTTCCGATCAGTAAAGCTATTGCCGAGCCCAGAGAATGTCCTGCTAACCATATTTTTCCTGCTCCGGCCTTAGCAACAAAATCCTGAACGGCTCGCAAGCCAAGCTGAAAGCGGGAGCTGTGGTGGAGACTGTTGAAGATCCACTTGAGATCCAACTTTAGATCCTGTGACCTGGTATCTGGTTTTGTAACTGTGCCTCTGAAAGCAATAACATACTTTGGAAGATTTTGATGACTCACATAATTACAATGAGGATATGGGATTTTCAGTTCATAAACACAGCCAAAGAATGATAAATCATCAGGATCCACCAGCACATGAATTAACTGAAAATTGAAGAATTCCCACCAAGGAGGAGCAAGAGAATGAGGGCCTTGTCGGTTCCGTTGACGATCACGTTCCACAATGTATGTACCCTGAACCAAGCTAGCAGCAATGGACCTCCGATGATGAGCATTGTTCCTGCAGAAAAGCAAATTGTATTCTTCAAATTGAAGTACTAAAACTCAGTTCAATACAAAGAAAGAACCCTAATACGATCTAATCACATGAAGACTACTCCATGTTAGTGTTGGTGTATATGGATGTTCCAAAAGAATGTAACATAATAGAGAAAGAATAATTGTTGAGGTATAGTACTCTCATTAAGGTGTTATTTGTCTCCCCTACACGAAATATTTGTTAGGGTTAAGGGTAAATTACTTTTAGGATACAATAAGAATATTTGAGAAATAAGACAACAAATATTCTGATATCTCTCAAGAATGATCAATAAATAATATGTAAAACCTCTAACTAATATTTACAGATAAAAGACAGCATGGGATGCTGAATTTATAGAAGAAAACAGACGATCTATTTTTGAGATAACTCTAGTCATGCTTCCATAAGTCATAAATTTTAATCATCACTCTTCACTAATAATCAGTTATGAATCCATAAGCCATAACCTTTAATCATCACTATTCAGTAAAACAACAATAACAAAAACAAACTAAGACTTAATCTCAAGAAACTTGGAGTGAGCTACATGAAAATGTGTGGTCATCCATATGAATCCTCTCTTTCTACTTCTTTCTATCGACCATCGTACTCTCATCAAAATGTAACAAAGACATATCTAACAAAGTCATCAATTCAGTAACGATCAATAATGGTCTATAAGTCATAACTTTCCATTAATGATCAGTCATGGTTTCACTACAATAGGTAATAGTTAATATATGTCAAATTTATGATATTCAACTTCTTGAGTGGATGGACCAATTTAGAAGAGCAACAACTGGAAAACAAGATCATACCAATCAATAACAGTCAAGTGCAATGGTCCTGAAAGACCAAAAATTTCCCTATCAGATGCCATCAATCGAAGCTTCTTCTGTTCCTTTGCTCCTTGATCCTTCACGTACCTCTGCTAATACAAGGACGAAGAGGAAAACGCAGAGTTGACATAGCATGAAATCACATTTCCAAAGAATAAAAGGCCGGCCAATTTGAAAGGGTCATAGATGCGCAATGAGAAATCAGACATCAAGAGATTTATACATTGAAGGGTGCCAACAATATAACAAATCAATGAAAATTTCAATACCATGATAAGCTTCGATCAGAGATGAGCATTTTACAGAAGGAAATAACATGATTGAGCCATTGACTGCGAAACAGCAGCCCAGATACAAATAAAAAACCAATGAGAAAGGAACCAGCAGTAGAAGAGCTCTGCAGTAGAACAATAAACACACCCAAATAACAGACAAAAAGAGTAAAAATGCAAACTTGAGAACAAAACCCAGATTCGATAAGGTAAACAAAGCCCAGATTCGATTACGTAATCTCTGTATTTAAGATAATATATTTCCAAATTGTAACATCATAACAACATAGAGAAATACCAGAAGGGGAAGCGGTCGCTGCAGAACACCCAGAAATCTGATTGTCTATGCTTGTCTTGTGCATTTGACAGTTTATGAGAGAGATTCACCGTAGAAGTACCAGAAGAGAAGAAGATATGAATGCCCACGACGCACCTATCCGCACAAGTAACCATTTTTTTTATAAGAAGAAAGAAGTCAACAAGAAATGCATATATGGAAACTGTTAAAAATTTGTATGTCAATGTCTATATGGAGACGCGGTCTGGTCAATGGTTTGCAGAGCGGAGGAATATTGACCGAATTCAGAGCCACACAAGAAGTATTCTACGGTCCCGATTCAACATGGAAATATGGTTTAAAATAAATTATTTATGCTGATTAATTTTTAATAAAATTACATTGCAATATAAATATAATTAGTATATATAATTATTATATAGTTACTGATTATTATACAAAAATTACATAATTTTCGATCTATATTTATTTATTTAATGCTACAAAATAAACATAATGTACAAAAATTATATAGTTTCAAATCTATATTACTTATTGTTAGAATAAATAGATGAATCTAGAAATTATAGATTATAGGATAAATTATATAATAATATAGATTGTGGGACAAATTACGTATATATTAAAATAATAATATAATATTTTTAAAAAATAAAAGATCAAATTTTTAAAAATTCATAATTAACAAAATTAGACCAGCCCGAGAAGCGCCTTTCCAAGTTTCATTTCATCCATCAGCAAAAATATTAAGAAATTGAAGTCCGTTAAAGTCAACTTCTTTTTTTAATTGCAAATGAAAACCAATATTTACATGATGGGGCTTTTTTTTTGGGCATGGGGCGTGGGGGCGAAGGTACTCAAACGTCATCGTTTGATTAATAGGGAATACAATTATACCAAGTGATGTTGCGGGACAAATAAAGTTTGATGACATTTTTTTATTATATTTAAATAAATTATTTTAAAACAATTCTTATCTATTTACATCTCTAATTTTATATTATTTCTCTCTCCTCTCTTCTCTTTTCCATTCTACCCTCCTTCCTTCTCACCACTTATCTAAAACTGGAGTCGATTACCTGTGATTCATCCCGTCATGTTTTGATTTGAAGATTACTTTCTCTCACACGTATGGAATATTGTTTCTGGCCTTCAGTTACTGATGCCTAATAAAAAGCCATGGTACGGGAAGGATTTCTCAAGCGAACTTTCTCGTGCAATTCGCAATGCAAATGTCAAATACGGATGTCTAAGAAAATGAAAATTCTATTATGGATTCGATTTAGGTGAATCAAATAAATTGAAGAGTTGTATTTAAAAGTTATACAGTATAATTTATCAATACATATAATTTACGAATTTATGATTCATACGAGAATTTTTCACAAGAAAAAGCCATGGTAGAAGATTTGGGATCTGTCTATTATAAAGACTAGTTTGATTTTCTATGCGTTACAAGAGTTGTTTCTTAAATTTGTGTACTCTAATAATTCAATAAATTTAATGAATTCATATCTTTATTGAATTTACCGATGTCACGTTTATTGAAATTAAATAACCTTCATTTGAATTGATTTGAATTTAGATAACTGAATACAATAGTTTTAAAATTAATCGATTCAATTCTTTACCTTTTATATTTGGGAGGTTTAAGTCATTTTTTTCATTTTTTAAAACTTTTTAGATCTCAAAACTATTATTTTTATACGATTTTGACCATTTTTTAAAGAATTTAAAAAAATTAGGAGACCTAAAAGTAAAAAAAAAAAAAGACTAAAATTGCAGAAAAATAATAGTTAAAGGATTTAAAAAGTTGAAAAAAAAAAAGAGACCTAAATGTATAAAATATAAAAGTTAAGGGATTGAATTGATTAATTTTTCTATTAGTAAAAGTGAAATATTTTTTCTTTGAAAATATTTTCTTATATTGTACCATAAAAATCACAATGGACTAACTTTTTGGATGACAGTTAGGATATTGAACATGGATCACAAATTTAATATTATATTATCAATGACAGAATTAAGAATTTAGAGTTAAAGATAAATTATATTAAAAGGATAATATTATAATTTTGAAAAAGATAGGAGAGGCGGTGGATAGGAACAACCGGAACCACAATCCTATTCAAATGGTTGAAGTAGCAAGTTTAAGCAACACCACTGGACCGCTACTAATATAAGAATAATTTGTAAATGAAATATAATTAGAAACATCGTTTCTATAATGTTCATATTCCAAAATTGTTTTGACTTCTCTTCATTAGAAACATCTACTTTGAAGTAGCATTTATAAAAGTGTCTTAACATAATGAAAAGTTATGACTTATGGAATAGGAAAGTTATGTCTAAAATTATGATTTATAAAACATAAAAGATCATTAGTGAACAATTGTGGTTGATCATTTGTTAAGTTGTGACTTAACGAAATATATCAATCTTAACTGATTATTTATTAAGGTTATAACTATAAGATTCTAATAAATAACTTATTTCTTGCCATAACACTAATTTTTAGAGTTCTATATAAATTATTATTGATAATTCTTTTAAGTGTTATACACAATCTCAAAATTCTTCTTCAAGAGTCCCACCTCCTACTCTTTGTACTATTCAGTTTTCTCTTGGAGCATCCACAGTTTTCATCAACACAAATCCTTAAACGAAACCCACAATCAAGGAATGAGTTCACGATCCAATTCGTTTTTGAGATGGGTTCTTGAAATAGAGAAACTATGGTATATGTGGCAATAATGCCAGAGCAATTCTTGAGACATCGACGTTCTTGAGACATTGACGTGTCTGTGGTAAAATTACCAAAAACCATTGACATGTCTTTGTTAAGAACGTAAAGCCCCAAAAAAAGAGAGAAATAATGGACTAATCAATAATTTAACGAAATTTCCAATAGAATGGACTGAATGGGGTTGGCAACACGGCCAGGCCATAGTACACTTAAGAAAATTCCCAAAGGAAATAATTGATTGAAAATAAAATTTGGTTTTGGACTTCGTAAAAATCCACCAAGGCAGCTAAGCTCGGGTTTTGACCGAAGTAGGTTAAAATTCATTTTCCACGCATTAATGAGGGCAGAATTCGTGGACACGGCGCATAAGGGGTACCTCGCGTTTCGGAAACACGAGGTGTTCGCTCTGACAAATTCTGAATGAGCCGCAAAGAAGATAGCCGAAAAGTATCACCTCGCGAGTGCACTTTTTTTAAAAAAATTCTTTTATTTTGTGAGTTTTTGTTTTATTTTTTATGAAGTTCTAAATTTTTATTAGAAGGAATTCATATTTTGTAAATAACATAAAATTACATATAAATTTAAATAATACATAATTAAAATTTATTAATTTATATTTGACCATAATAATATACATATTTTTATCATAATTAATTTTATTTATAATGATGTTGAAAAATAATTATTTTTACTGTTAATTTTATTTAAATTAAAAATTAAAATAAATTTTATTTTTAATTTAAATTTAATTGCTTTATAGTTAATTCAATTTTAATATAAATATTTTAATTTTGATATTTTTAATTTTAATATTTAAAATATAAATATTAATAGTTATAATTTTAATATTTAAAATATTTTTAATTTAAATATTTTAATTTTTTATATTTTTAATTTTAATATTTCTATTAAATATCATTAAATATTTAGCTAATTTAAATACTGAATAACTTTAAATAGTTAATTTATAATATTTAATTGTTGAATAAAATTATAAAAATATAAATTCTCAACTATTTAAATACACTAAAATTATAGTGTCAACTATTTAAATAGTATTTAAATTTAAATCTCAATTATATAAATTTCATAATCTCCTTACATTTCATAATTCAAATAATTTATAATTTAACTGAACTTGAATAATATGTGAAATGTTACAATTTTAAAAAAATTATTTAAAAAATTATATTATATTTATCTTTAAAATTCTATTATTATTTTTATTAAATGGCCAAAATAAATCGAACTTATTGTTCTTTCTATAATTTTTAAATATAAATTATATGGCACATGTGCACTAGCTTTTCACGAGGTCTTTTTTTTTTAATTTCTTTTTTCTTGTAGTATGCATTTTATCATTTTGCGACTTTTTCTTCTCATTTTTTATGAAGTTCCAAATTTTTATTAAAAGGAATTAATATTTTTTAAATAACACAAAATTATATATAAATTTAAATAATGCACATTTTAATTTAAATTTGACCATAACATTTAAAGTACGTATTTTTACCACAGTTAATTTTATTTATAATGATTTTGGAAAATTTTTATTTATATTGGAATTTGAAAAATATATATTTTTAATTTAAAATTGAATTAATTTATAGTTAATTTAAATATGTAATTTAATAATGTAGCCTATTTAATTATATTTTTAAATATTTAATTTTAACTATAAATTGTTGAATTAATTTAAATAACGATATTGTAACTAAAAATATTGATAAATAAATTAATAATATTAATATTTAAATATTAAATAACGATAATATTTATAAATTTATATTTAATTTAACTATAAATTTTAAGGATATTTTATTTAATTAAAATATTGAGGTGACGATATTTTAAATATTTAATTAAATCGAACTTATTATTCGCTCTATAATTTTTAAATATAGATTATATAGAAAATTAGATAACGACATTTTATTAATGTTACTTTGACTTTAAATTTGAATGTAAATATTACTGTTCATGAAATGTAATTCATAATTTCATTCACATTTAATTATCTTACTTGAGGTATTTGGTATTTGCAAATTTATTGTATATATATTTTAATATTGGTTGAGTTGAGTTTTTAACATTACCCCCAAATCTTTTGTGATTTTATTATATTAATAGGTTATCATGCATGATTGGGAAGACGTGAACTTTAAAATGCGATACAAACAATAAATAATAAACTTTATTACATATGAAATAATCTAAAAAAAAAAAGATGAAAACTAGTCCCGCAATGAAATCCTCGACGGTTCCTTAGAGGTTGAACTCGTCTTCGAGAATGTTCTTGTTGTTGTTCTTTGGGTGGTTCTTCTGATTGTACTGCATCTTATTCTTCATACGGTGGGATGGATCGGGAATATCTATAGAATGCCTGTGCGGCATCCGAGACCGTCCAGTAGATGGGCCGGCAGCAAATTCATCGACTGAAGATAGGTATCTAGTATCGAAGATTAGGTGCTGCAGAGTAATAAAATCAGCTTGCCTATCTTCAACTGCTGCAGGATCACAATGTTCATAATTGTATTCTTCGCCGTGCACTAGTAAGTAGTGATCCTGCACAAGAATATCAGGTACAGCACGTCTGCGTGCCCGTCCACCCCCTTTCCACACCGGTGGTATTTCACGATTGACTTCTTGCGGGATCGGATATATCGAATCAGCAGTGTAGCTTCATCTGGCTGGCTCGTAGGGTGGGTGGTTCAAACGACTTACCTCACATGCGACAGTCAGCGAACGAGTAGAGAGATCCGTTATTGATGCAAACACTCGTCTACTCACAACATCCGCATTTTGATATCTCTCATTGCCAAGATACAATATCCGATGCATCGAATCAGCCTATATATATTTCGAAATGTCAATAAATTATTTGAGTGTAAATTTTATATTTTTTAATAATATGTATAAAAAAATTACATACCAATATTTCTGTCGCTTCACTGCTCGATTGGTAGCCCGAATGATTATGTTGCATTATAGTCGGATTACCAATCAGTCGCTTAGTGTAATTCAATACCATGCTGCATAGTTAGACGAAACTATATTCTGATTGTAACTAAATTGTCCAACCATTACTGTTGAATGTCTATCAACTCACTTTGCGTAATGTATTGAATCAATCTCACACCACCCTACACCAGTAGTTCTCATATCACGGGCATACAAATTGTCACCAGTGTCAATTGCAACAGGTATTATCTGCACCAATCTAAACTGTCGCATGACTCTATCTAGGTAATGCACTTCTATTGTTTCCCAACAAATTAGGGATGTGAAAGATGTCCAGATGCGTCGTCCATGAGTACAATATGGTAGTAAGGTAGTCAACATGTGCTCATCATAAGGCTGCCAGATAAATTGCATAAACGTAAACTGTCAGTATTAATAATAAATAACGAACTTGTAATTAGTGTTGAAAGTAAAGTGGTTGAAGTAATACTTACATGATCATGTTGCATCCTATCTAACTGATCCCTATAAGTAAGAAGCACATGTGTCAGAGTGCGGGAAAGCTCTAATGGTCCCTCCCATACTGATCCTCTCGGGGCCTGTGGGTCAACATCCTCAACTGCACGAACTCTAGAAGGTCTGATAATAGGGATACGCTCCCAAGCCTACAACTACTTCAACATTAATAACCAATGCTTAGGGGGAAAAAATATCTATTTGTTATAAAATTTGGGTAGTGTTAGAATAAAATCTACACACTACACATTCATAAAACTCTAACTATTCTTTGTACAAGAATTTCTCTCTTTCTTTTCTCTCACAATTTTCTCTAATCTTTCTTTCACTAATTTTTTTTTTTTTTTACAAAATAATGGTGTATTACAAGTTTAGAGAATAGCTCTATTTATAGAGCTCTAATTAATGGAATACATCATGGCATACATCATCTTCCACTAATCTTAATTAGTGGTGTCACCATTAAATGGTGGACATTCATAAAAATCTTCTCTAATAATTCACATAAATCCATAATTAGTGGAGCCTCCACTAATTAATGGAGCTTCCAATAATTTTAAGATATTCATAACACTCCCCCTTAGATGTCTATCCATTACATAAAGAATATGTCTCGTTAAAACCTTACTAGATAAAAACCCAGTGGGAAAAAAAATCTAGTGAAGGAAAAAGAGTACATTATTCTATATGTCTGTTTATTACTCCCCCTGATGAGCTGATTCCTTTAAATTTTTAAACCGACGCATACCGATTTTATATCTCAACTTCTCAAATGTTACAGTCGGTAAAGTCTTCGTGAAAATATCTGCGAGGTTGTCACATGACCGAATTTGTAGCACATCAATTTCATATTTCTTTTGGAGTTCATGAGTAAAGAAGAATTTTAGTGAAATATATTTTGTCCGATCTCCTTTAATATATCCTCCTCGTAATTGAGCTATACAAGTTGCATTGTCTTCATAAAGAGGAGTTGGAATATCTTTGATCGATGATAATCCACAACTTTCTCGAATATAATGAATCATGGATCTTAGCCATACACATTCTTGACTTGCTTCATGAATGGCTATAATTTCAGCATGATTTGAAGAAGTAGCTGCTATAGATTGTTTTGTAGAACACCATGATACAGCAGTATTTTCACATGTAAATAGATAGCCCGTTTGAGAACGTGCTTTATGTGGATCAGATAAATAACCAGCATCTGCATAACCAATCAATGTTGGGCTGATTTTATTTGAATAAAATAATTCGAGATCAATTGTACCTTGGAGATATCGAATGACTTGTTTAATTCCATTCCAATGTCGCCATGTTAGTGAAGAACTAAATCTTGCTAATAAATTGACAGCAAAAGCAATATCAAGTTGTGTATTATTAGCAAGATACATCAATGCACCAATTGCATTGAGATATGGTACTTTAGGACCAAGGAGTTCTTCATTATTTTCTTGAGGTCGGAAAGGATCTTTATCCACATTTAATGATCGGATGATCATTGGAATACTCAATGGATGTGCTTTGTCCATGTAAAATCTTTTTAACACTTTTGATGTATATGTTGATTGATGAATAAATGTTCCACTTTCCAGATGTTCAATTTGTAAACCAAGGCAAAATTTAATTTTACCAAAATCCTTAATTTCGAATTCTCTTTTTAAATAATCAATTATTTCTTGGAGCTCTTCAGGAGTTCCAATAAGATTAATATCATCAACATATATAGATAATATCACAAATTTAGAACTATATTTCTTAATAAAAACACATGGACATACCTGGTCATTTTTAAATCTCGCTTTCAATAAATATTCACTAAGACGTGTGAACCACATGCGCCCAAATTGTTTCAGGCCATATAATGATTTTTGTAACTTGATGGAGTAATTTTCATGAGGATAATGTTTATATGCTTCAGGCATATGAAATCCTTCGGGGATTTTCATGTAAATATCATTTTCTAAATTTCCATACAAGTAAGTAGTGACAACATCTAATAGGCGCATATCTATCTTTTCATGTACTACCAAACTGATAAGATATCGGAGTGTAATAGCATCAACAACAGGAGAATAACTTTTATCATAATCAATACCTGATCTTTGTGAAAAACCTTGGGCTACTAACCGTGCTTTATATCGTACGATTTCATTATTTTCATTGCGCTTTCGTACAAATATCCATTTGTAACCAACAGGTTTTACACCTTCTGGTGTTCGGACTACAAGTTCGAAGACTTCACGTTTTGTCAGTGCATTTAACTCCGATTGAATCTCATCTTTTCATTGCAGCCAATCTTTTCTATGCCGACATTCATCAACCGATATTGGTTCAAGATCATCGTTATCCTGTGTAACATCAAGAGATATATTGTATGCAAATATATTATCAATAACAGTTTTTATCTGATTCCAACTTCTACCGGAAGTGGTATAATTGATAGAAATTTCAGTGTTACTTTCATCAACTTCTGGTTTTTTGTCATCAGTTCTCTCTTGGTCTTTATCATTCTTTTCTTCAATATGATCTTCTGGATCATTTAATCCTCTTTTCTTTCGATGATTTTTATCTTTAGAACCAAGAGGTCGGCCACGCTTCTGGCATGTTTTTGACTCAGCAGTTATAGATATAATATTTTGTTCTGCTGGAATTTCAATTCGAATAAGAGCATTTATAACTGGAATATGCGATTTTGTAACTCTTCTGGAGTTAACAAAAGCGTCTGGCATTTAATTTGCAATGCTTTGCAAATGAATTATCTTTTGAACTTCAAGTTCACATGCGCTTGTGCGCGGATCAAGATAATTTAATGATGTTGTCCAAGTAAGATACTTTTTATGCTGTTTTGATTCTCCCCCTAATTTAGGGAATAATGATTCATCAAAATGACAATAAGCAAATCTTGCTGTGAATACATCTCTTGTCAGGGGTTCAACATACCTGATAATAGAGGGAGAATCATATCCAACGTATATCCCATTTCTTCTTTGAGGACCTATCTTTGTACGTTGGTTTGGTGCAATTGGAACATATATAGCACACCCAAAAATTCTTAAATGAGTAATATTTGATTCTGACCCAAAAGCCAATTGCAAATGAGAGAATTTATGATAACTAGCTGATCTTATGCGTACAAGTGCTACAGCATGTAAAATAGCATGTCCCCAGGTAGATGTTGGGAGATTTATTTTCATAAATAATGGTCTAGCAATTAATTGTAATCGTTTAATCAAAGATTCAACAATACCATTTTGTGTGTGAACATGAGCTACAGGATGTTCAACATTAATCCCAATTGACATGCAATATGCTTCAAAAGCATGTGATGAAAATTCACCAACATTATCCAAACGGATATTTTTAATGCGATGGTCAGGAAATTGTACTCGTAATTTAATTATTTGAGCAAATAATCTCGCAAACGCCAGGTTGCGAGTAAATAATAAACATACATATGACCATCGGGATGATGCATCAATTAAGACCATAAAATATTTAAACAGTCCACATGGTGGATCAATAGGTCCACAAATATCTCCGTGAATCCGTTCGAGAAATGTAGGACTTTTAGGTCCTACTTTTACTAGTGATGGTTTAACAATTAATTTTCCTAGGGAACATGTAGTACATGCGGATTTTTCTGATGTCAATATCATTTTATTTTTTAAAGGATAACCATGTGTATTCTCAATGATTCTTCTCATCATGGTAGATCCCGAATGACCCAACCGGTCATGCCAAATGCTAAAAGTAATAGAATCAGTAAACTTCTGATTTACTAGATAATGAATTTTAATTGTACGTATTTTTACAAAATATAGGCCAGTAAAAAAAGACGGCAGTTTTTCTAATACAGATTTCTTACCCAAATACATTTGAGTAATATAAAGATGCTCAATTCCATTTTCCTCATTTGTTTCAACATGATACCCATTTCTACGGATATCTTTAAAACTCAGTAAATTTCTTCTGGATTTTGAGGAAAATAGTGCCTTATCAATAATAATTGTTGTTCCTTTAGGCAACAATGTACTAGTTCTTCCAGAGCCCTCAATCACATTTGAACTACCGTTTATCGTATAAATATTTATTTCTCCCATTTTGATATTAAAAAAATATTTCTCATTTTTTAGTACGGTGTGTGTAGTTCCACTATCAATAATGCTTACATCATCATTAACAACGACTATCTGAATACAAATATATATATGCAAACGTAAATATTATTAGAATATAATAAAAATGAAAATACAAAAATATCAGGGTGAGGCTTTAGTTCTTCTGGACACTGTCATAACCAATTAAATGGTCTATCCTACCGTCTGGGTGTTCAAAAAAATTCGATACATCCATATAGGTAATATTGATATTAAGATCTTTAAGATCAATATCATCATCCTCAGCATCATTTATTGGATGTTGAGAAAAATTTGCTTCCACATTTTTATTTTTCAATGAAGCTTGATACAATCCAATTAAATGCTTAGCCGTACGACAGTTTCGTGACCAATGACCTTTCATGCCACATCTATAACATATATCCTCATGCTTTTCTTCCATTTCTTTTTCTTTTCCCTTTTGATCTTTTCTGTTCCACTTCAGGTGGCCAGTATTTCTCACAGTTTGATTATGATTGTGATAAGGGAAATATCGAACGTGTCTACGACCATAACCACGACCACGCCCACGACCACGACTATAACGATGGCTTCTACTAGAGCCAATAGCATTCACTTTTGGGAGTGCTGTTGAGCCAGTTGGTTTGGCTTCATGATTTCTTAATAATAACTTATTATTCTTCTCTACAATGAGGAGGGTAGTAATTAAATTTGTAAATTTTGTATACCATTTTTCTCGATATTATTGCTGCAAGACAATATTCGAGGCATGAAAGGTGGATAATGTCTTCTCCAACATATCTTCATCAGTAACTTTTTCTCCACATAATTTTAACTGAGATGTAATTTTATACATTGCGGAGCTATATTCATTCAAGGTTTTAAAATCCTGCAACCTCATGTGCAACCATTCATACCGTGCAGTGGGTAGTACAACCATCTTCAGGTGGTCAAATCTTTCTTTTAAATTTACCCACAGGACATATGGATCTTTTTCGGTAAAATATTCTATTTTCAAATTTTCATCGAGATGACAACGAATAAAAATCAAAGCTTTAGCCTTGTGTTGTGCAGATGCACTATTATTTGCTTGAATAGTTTCACTAAGGCCTTCAACATTTAAATGTATTTCTGCATCGAGAACCCATGATATATAATTTTTTCGAGAAATATCAAGAACTACAAATTCGAGTTTAGCGAGGTTAGCTATAGAGATCAATAAATGCGTACTTGTCTTCTGGCTTTGGTAACGACAGAAACTCGTGCTTAGTCTTCTGGCTTTTGTAACGATAGAGACTCGTGCTGATAACGTGTTATAAAATTTGGATAGTGTTAGAATAAAATCTACACACTAAACACTAATAAAACTCTAACTATTCTTTGCACAAGAATTTCTCTCTTTCTTTTCTCACACAATTTTCTCTAATCTTTCTTTCACTAATTTTTCTTTTACAAAATAATGGTGTATTACAAGCTTAGATAATAGCTCTATTTATAGAGCTATAATTAGTGGAGTACATCATGGCATACATCATCTTCTACTAATCTTAATTAGTGGTATCTCCACTAAATGGTGGACATCCATAAAAATCTTCTCTAATAATTCACATAAATCCATAATGAGTGGAGCCTCCACTAATTAATGGAGCTTCCAATAATTTTAAAATATTCATAACATTATTATATTTTTAAAATACTAATAATATTTTTCTTGTAAAAAAATGTGCGTTTCATACCTGAACCAACAATAACGGACCACTGATAGCGTGTGCTTTGTAGGATGTAGCATTGCACAAACAACGATACAGATGAGCCAATGCTGCACTTCCCCAACTAAGGGTGCTGGATACCTCCAAATCACGAATGTATTTTAAGAAGCGCAGATGTACTATGTTGCCAGACTTGTCCAAGAACAGAAAACCGCCAATGAGCTGCATAATACGACAACGTGTATGCTAGTCTATCATTTCTGGTATCGCATCTGTAGGTAGTGGCTGACTTAAGGCTCTTTCGAGCGAAATGATTTTCAATCTATATCTATCTAGCTCTGTCGGAGTCGGTCGAAATCCTAATAGCTCGTCGCACATATCAATCAACTCTAAAGGTGTATGTACGAATCGACTGTTACAGATTGAATCACCATCTACACGTAATCTAAAGAGAACCTCTATATCCTGTAGGGTGATAGCAGCCTCTCCGACTGTAAATTGAAACGTATGCGTCTCCTGGTGCCATCTTTCCACTAATGCTGTAATCAGTGAATGATCGATCCTCATATAACATAAATGGTGATCGAATGGTTGAGCTTCCCAAAATATGTTATCATTCATCTTCGCAATAATAACATCACTGTATAGCTGTTCTGCCCAAATATGTGATGACCTGTGTTTGTGCTGCAATCTCAATACATCCAGTATAATAGGACTTGGATCCACTCCGTGAGAAGTAGGCTCATACATTTTGTACTAATTAATAGAATCGATATATAGAAGTTAAAAATAATTTAATGATATATAATCAACATACCAATTAAATGTAGAAAAAAAAATTTAAACACAAAATTAAAGATAAATAATTTGAATCACAAATAAACATTAATATCTAAATGAATTTAGGTAACAGATAAACATTATATCTAAATGAATTTAGCAAACATGATACAAAATTAATCCATGATTTTTTCATTCTACAACACCGTGAGTACAATTTCTCCTATTGTGTCCACTGTGATGACAAAAGCCGCAACGAGGTGGTGAATCAGGATTGCGTTCATCCATCTCATTCCGAATACGTGCTGTCCGCAATCTGCCCCTCTGACGGTTCTTGAATCGGCGAGTAAATGGTGCCACGCTGAAGCTATGATTACGCCAATAATCTTTGTGCGAAATGGGTCTGAACTATGCTGCATAAGTCATTCCATAGGATAGTGTCGTGTTTTTTAATGACACTAAATCTCCAGAATTCAGTCCCAATTCCTGACATGCTGCAAAAGCGTGCAAACAAAGTATTCCATATATTTCCCATTTGCAACAGCTGCACTTCCTGGCCCCAATATCAACCTCATATGAATTATTTCCCTTTCCATGCTCACGATGTGGTGACACAATATTAAAAATACCGCGATCCCGATTAAAAGCCAATACACGGTGTGTTATTCCTTTCGTCTCATTCTTCACAAATTTGGCCCATATCCTAGAAAGAAAATGATATCGCCCATGATTAGCCTCTTGCCTATAGTCGTTGAAATATTTGATTGTTTTTTTTAACGAAGACTCTACAATCACCTTGATGGGTAGAGCACGTATCCCTTTGACGACACTGTTAAAAGATTTCGCCAAATTGGTTGTCATGTTGCCACACCGATGTCTACCGTCATAAGCAAGAGTCCATTGCTCTTTCGGAATCAAATCCAACCATGTCTTCGCTTGGGGACTTAACAAATTAATTTCTTCCATAATCTTAAAAAATTTTCGCTTTTTGCTTTGATCCCCAGTTGCGTACATCAACTTCTTTAACTCATGCATTTTGAACTTGCTATTGAAGTTACTCCGAACATATCTAAGATAAAATCTATGCACTGCCATTGACTCCTACTAGAGAGGAAGTCGATGAACTGTATTTGCAATCCCAATGTGTCTGTCAGATATTAAACAAACTTTTTGGTCCTTTAACACATGTTCTCTTAGTAAGGACAAAAAACATCCCCAACTGTCATTGGTTTCTTCGTCAACAATTGCAAATGCTAGGGGTAATATATGGTTATTGGCATCTTGACCCACTGCTGTTAAAAGTTTTCCCCTGTATATACTCCTCAAGAATGTGCCATCAACGCTGACCACCGGTTTCATGTGAACAAGTGCATCAATACAGGGTCCGAACGCCCAGAAAACATATCCAAAAGTCTTGGCTCCATTGCTGTCCATAGGCAAGAAGTGCCACGCCACGATGGTACTAGGATTCGCATCTTGTAAGGCTTGCATATATCGCGGTAGCTGTATGAACGAAGAAGGCCAATCCCCATAGATCATCTCAATAGATTGCTTGCGTGCATTCCATCCTTTCTTGTACGACGGGATAAAATGCAATGTGTTATGAATATAACTATTTATTTTGTTGACTTTTATCTCCGGATTATCATAAATCATTGAGATGATGTGTTTCACCATGAATTTCGCACTCATGTTTTGATGGTTCCCGTCGACTGTCCGCACTAAACAAATGTGCTCTCCATGCCATCGAGTAATTTGCCACAAGCCACAGCCTTTCTTTTTCCGTGCACGGATCTGCCAATAACATGGATGCTGTGAAGTTGAATTTTTACATTCGGCAACCCAGTATGAACTCTTACTTTCCACCACCATAAACTCACGACTGAGCCTAATAGACCACGACCGAATAGCCCATAGCAACTCATTCTTATCTCTGAACCACATGCCAATCCTTAAGTCATTATTAGATTCTGATCATAAATCCATCCCCCGACCTGGATCCATGCCATCAACTTCGTTTTCTATCTCTTGTATAGTATCTAACTGGTTAAGATAGATTGAATATGGTGAATCGTACAAACGGACCGGTTCAGATTATCTATTTGTAGGTTGTTGCAATACAGAAGGATCGAGAATATCTTCTTCGAGATTGCCATCCCCCTCGTCCTCATCGGTGAATCATCCACGGTAGGCCCATCAATGCCTAACGTAGGTCCTAACCCGTCCACAGTCGCCTCCGGAGTACCTACCCAATTACGCTCTTGAGCTACCCAATCATCAACTGAAGTTATATTCAATGGAATACCAATTTTTGATGTTGAAAATAATTGATGGCCCGTTTGTACTTGAACGGATTAAATCCTGTCATGAAGTTGAGGCATACCAAACCCAGTAGAAGTCGACATGAAGTATTGATTGCTAGGTCCAGCGACTGGGGTATCCAAAATTGATATACTGAAAAGTGATTAGAAAGTCTCATTTCCAATTTGCGGAGGATCGTTGGCTACAGTTGCTGGAAAATTTAAATTGAAGTTAGGCATGCTGATAGGAACAGTTGAGTTCAGTAATGCAGTGGACGATTCAGTTATAGGAGTTGGGATATTATGCTCAGGAAGAGTTGTTGCTGTTGCATTTGGAATCTAGACGATCTCATGGTGAACATGTAGATCAATTCGTTGTCCCCTCACAGTAGATGCATAGTACCACATATTTTCCATATCATCATCATCTGTTATAGCAGCGGTTATAGACCTCGTCTCAATACCAGTAACAGTGTCCTCCCTCATTGTGATTTGCAACTTCACAGTAGACGTGTCTAATCCTCGAATAGCACATATTTTGTTGACTAAACCTCCAAAACTAACTCGATTTCGAACAATCAATGCGTTGCGATATGGACCATTAAAAAAATCGTCGTGTGGGGTGCACATAATTTCACAATCCCAATATAACCATAGTCTTACAGGTTCTTCTAATGACATTGTGTCTAAATAAATGATGTAGGATTTTTATATTCAAAAGATAGAGCATGTTACAACTTTGAATTAATATATGAAGCAATATATTATAATCAGTACAAATTTATCTCAAATAACTAAAATATTTGATATATACAAAAATGAGTATTTAATATATTCCACACTAATTATTACATATTATAAAACTTACTAAGATAATTAAGATTAATTATTCAAGAAGTTAACATATATTTAATTTAAAATCTCAAAATCCCCAAAGCTCAAGGTTTTCTTATTCTAGAAAATCTTTTCAAATCTCAGTGATAAGTGAAAATTTAAGAAAAATATGAAGGATGTTTATTAAGTTAATAGCTAAAAAAATATGCAAATAATAATTTTCATGCTATACGAATGTATAGAAAAAAATTATTAAATAAACTATTCAAATGATTTGTAAATTATCATGCTAAAAAAATATAAATAATAATTTTCATGCTATATGAATGTATTATCAAAAAATATTAAATAGACTATTCAAATGATATGTAACTTTTATGCTAAAAAAAATATGTAAATTTTCAAGCTAAAAAAATATGTAAATAATAATTTTTATGCTATACGAATGTATTTTTAAAAAAATTAAATAGATATTCAAATGATGTGTAAATTTTCATGCTAAAAAAATATGTAAATAATAATTTTCATGCTATATGAATGTATTTTAAAAAAATATATATTAAATAGACTATTCAAATGATATGTAAATTTTTACGCTAAAAAAAATATAAATTTTCATGCTAAAAAAAATATGTAAATAATAATTTTCATGCAATACGAATGTATTTTAAAAAAAAATATTAAATAGACTATTCAAATGATATGTAAATTTTTATGCTAAAAAAATATGTAAATAATACACAGTCTATAGACGTTTTAAATATTTACACAGTCTATATACAGTCTACAATCTATATAAATATTTACAAAGTATAATTAAAATACACAGTCTATACACGTTTTAAACAATTAAATTAAATAGCTAATTCAGCTATACAATTTAATTATAAATACATAATTCAACATATATCACATCATCATAAAAAAATAAGTCACGCAAGAATTTAACAAATAATATCTTTATTATAATATTTACACAGTCTATACACAGTCTACAGCCTATGTAAATATTTACAAAGTATAATTAAAATACACAGTTTATACACGTTTTAAACAATTAAATTAAATAACTAATTCAGCTATACAATTTAATTATAAATACATAATTCAACATATATCACATCATCATAAAAAAATAAGCCACACAAAAATTTAACAAATAATATCTTTATTATAATATTTACACAGTCTATACACAGTCTACAGTCTATGTAAATATTTACAAAGTATAATTAAAATACACAGTCTATACACGTTTTAAACAATTAAATTAAATAGCTAATTCAGCTATACAATTTAATTATAAATACATAATTCAACATATATCACATCATCATAAAAAAATAAATCACATAAGTATTTAACAAATAATATCTTTATTATAATATTTAAAGAAGAAAAACTTGTAAAATATACGTCAATGTATACGTGCTCCCGCGAATACTTTCTCAGGCTCCCTTTCGTGCAAAATTTCTTCACACCCGCAACAAAATTTTCACCGGTGCCAACGAAATGGAAAAAATAGAAGCAGAGAATAGAGAGGAATGAGAAGAATAGAATGATGAAGAATGGATATGCGGCAAATGACTTTGTGAAATATATGTATATATATAGGCGAAAGAAAGTAGTTCTGTGTGCATGTGAATTTTGATCGAAAAGAGGGAAAGAAACATTCAAAAATTTCACGTGCTAAAAGCTACTCAAACGGTCAACAAACTCTTGTTCGGGCATTGACAACTGGGCTGAAAAGCTGAAGACCTCGCATTTGTGAAACGCGAGGTCTTCAGCTTTTTAGCCCGGTTGTTAGCGACCCATGTGGCTACTGGCAAAAGGGAATCTCGCGTTTCCGAAGCGCGAGGTACCCCCTCTGCGCCGTGTCCACGAATTCCGCCCACATTAATGCGTGGAAAATGGATTTTGACCTATTTCGGTCGAAAGCCTGCTAAGCACGGGCAATGGGTTTTGTCATCTGCTAACAAAAGCCGCTCCTTGGTCACAAAGGCTTGAAAATGTTGACTCAGATCTTGATCATCAAGCTGGGTCTTTCTTGACCTTCTTCCGGGTAACATCTTAACCCATATAAATGTGCAGTAGTGTTTAAGGCACCAGTCCGAGAGCTTTTCAAGAATTGAGTCTCAGAAAAGCCGCAAGAACCTAGTATTTACTCGTATTGATCATAGATCAGGAGCAACTAGAGAGAAGGCAAATTTTCATAAATTAGAGGATAAAGAAGTTGAAGATGATACTATTCAAACATCAATCTTCGCCTGGTGGATCTGTCTGATGTTGATGATTTCATGGGCTGGCTGGCTTACAGATGAAAAAGTCAGTAAATTTTGCTCTTGGAACCCTTATCCTTCCAAAGAGGCAGCCATGAACTATCTTGCCAAAAATGTTATTCCTCATCCACAGTACAGAGCAATATGCATAAAAGATAAGCCTATTGGTTCTATTTCTGTGTCACCGTATTCAGGTAATGAAAGTCACAGGGCCGAACTTGGTTTTGTTCTTGCATCCAAGTACTGAGGTAAAGGGATTGCTACAAAAGCTGTGAAAATGGTGGCTGCCACCATTTTTATTGAGTGGCCACATCTTGAAAGGCTTGAAGCTCTGGTGGATGTTGATAACATTGGCTAACGAAAGGTGATGGAGAAAGCTGGGTTTACAAAGGAATGAGATTCAGCTAAACGATCGTAGATCATGGCGGTAGGAGGTGGCAGGGTGGGCTCTGGTGGAGGGGTGGAAGCAGAAGGCCTAGGTTGGGTGGTGGACAACCGACCCGTTTGGGTTCATACTGATGGAGTTAATATGGGTCGGGTGCAACGAGAGAGAGAGAGGGTGACCCGAAGGCATGGTTCGGTGAGTGCTGTAGAGGGAAAAGATGGAGATTTGACAATGGCGATGGACAGAGCTGAGAAAGAAGGGTGGTGGAGTTGGAGTTTGTTTTGAAATATATAAAACTTAATTATTGAGAGAACTATTTAAAAATGAAAGAAATTTGAAAAGGCAGGTGATTTTAGAAAATTTGAAGATAAATTTAAAAAATAATACTTTTAAAATTCACAAAAAGATAAGTAGGAAATGAAAGAGAGCATAAATTTAATCGTATTTAGTATATGAATTCATTAAATTCAGATAATTTTAATATTTAAAATAAAAAAAAACTTTGCACATTTCATTAAAAAAAAAAAACTCCATATAAACTAAATGTTATTAAGTGTCAATATGTGACGGTGCAAAGTGTAGATCAAGAAGCTTCTGCAGCTACTTATATATATAGAGAGAGAGAGAGATTTTTATTTTTTAGAAATATATTTTTTAAATATTTAATTAATAAAAAACTATTTTTAGAAGATAATAAAAACATAATTACTTTTCTTTTTTTTTCTCTCTCATTTCCTTCTTCCTCGATTTTTTCCCCTCTCCTCGTCTACTTCCTTCTTACAATTTTTTCCCTATACAAGGTATGAAAGTCTCCTCTCCTATCAGCAAACATGCATATTCACAATCTGTTTAAAACTTTTGATTGATTTGAAAATTTCTTTCTTTTATACGCTCTTTTACCAAAAAAATAAATAAATAAAATAAGTTAATTTATATGCGGTGGAGTTATAAATATGAAATCTCACTCGTGTATATGTATCTACTGTCACTGATCCAAAAATAAATTGAAAGATTGATCATTGAGAGTAGTTGAGAGCCCACGAACTCTTTTACTTCATGGGCCTCATGAGTTGTAAAATTTATTTAATTAGTGGATTAGGGTACATATGTCATTGGAGTTAAGTGTTAATATTTTCAGTGAGTGAATTAAGTTGTAATTATTTAATTATGAGCTTTTATTAATTACTACATTATAGGCTCTGGCACAACGTTCTAAGTAGTTGCGTTGTTTTGTTCATAGGCTATTCCAGGAGAGGAGAGAAAATGGGGGAGTGAAGAATATGAGAATAGGCTTGAGTCTTCAGCTTTAAATCTTGGTAAGATGGTCTCCCTTTTGTCTTTAATGGTATCAATAGCATAGTGGAGGTGTTTTGTTCTTGAATTGAAGATAAGGGTTTTAGGGCCTTGAATTGGGAAATTTTGATTAGATAATTAATTGTGTTATTTGGGTATTAATTGAAGGTGTGTGAGCGTTTGGTGATTTGAATGGAAGCTTTAGGTGGATTCCTGTTGTCTAAATTTCTTAGGTAAAGAAATTAGGTTTCATGCATTTTGGTTCTTACTACTATTTTATGCTAAACTGAGTGTATTTTTAAATCCCTATGAAATTACTATTTTGATTATAAGAAAATGGTATTGATCATGACTTCATTATTTACTAAATTTTGTTATAGTTATGTTCATGGGAATAATGGGTTTTAAGCTAAGCTCTATACTATATTCTGATTTCTGATTCATGAGATGTTGAATTGCTTATGGGTTTTCTTTAGTATGGAATTCCCAACTTTATAAGCTATGAGGCTTTATTATACAATACCTAGGATAAATTAATGTCCTTCTTCTGATGAGATATAATAATTGGAAGATTGATTAGTTAAGCCAAACTAAATCCCCGAGCATGATTCATTCTTATGAGTTAGATGAAAGTTTTAAATATGTATTATGTTGCGTCTAAACAGTTTGTGCATAAAATGGTGTTCTTTGGCAAAGAGGATGGTTAGTTTCTTTTTGTTTTGAAAATATTGTTATTAACCGTTTTGAAAATGTATATATATAAATAGTATGCTCAATCCTAGATAAGTCAGATTTTCTTACTAAGTTAGTAAACTCACTCATTATTTATCATCTTTCAGGTTCTCAATTAGATGGAGAAGAATTGGAAGAATGGTTTGATGAGGATTTAATGTGATTAGCTTAAGCATTCTTTAGGTTTCGTTTTTAGTACAATTGTGATGGAATTAGTTATTGTTATGGATTCAATTCTTATGTTTAGTTTTATTCTGTAATTTAAGATAATGTATCGTTATTTCATAAGTTATGGTAAGATGCTATATCTTGGTTAAATAATTATTTATGGTATGCGAGAGTTTGACATTTCTTTATTAGGGTGTTGCCATTGTTGGAATATATGCCCTTTTAGACTAGTTTTCTGGTGTAAATATCGAATATTTTAATAAAATAATTTATTTGTCGAAAATCGTTTGTGAATTTATTTTCTTTAGTTGTGCACATTTTCGTTTGGAACAGACCCGTTGTGTTTAAATAAGTAATCCATGTGAATGGAGGTCTTTCACAGTAAAGTATAGATCATGGGCTATTTGAACATATAAACATTTGTTTTTAACTGATTGATGATAATGAGAATCTCATCATATTTAGGTTATTATATTATGAATTCCAACTGGAGAATGGCTTACCTTTAACCAGTGAGTAATCCACTCACTTCATGACATAAGCGTATTTTGAATACGTAGAATATGATATGTAGTAATAGTTTCTAAAAGTATTATATATGGTTGAAACCTAGACTACTGCCGCTACAGCGTGGACTGGTATTCTATAACTTGAGTATGAGTTGGTGGTTTGGCGAAGCTGAAGCATATGCTTTGATATGCTATAGTTGAGGTTCTATCGGAGAGCCAATATACTTGCATGTTGGGTATGCGTGACTAGTTAGTTAAAACAAACTTGTACAAGATAGTTTATTAACCATATCGTCCCTTGTGGTTGTCTGAATGATTTAAATATCCAGACGTGGGAAGCATGACTTTGATGTTTGCTTTATGGTAACTCCATTGGAAAGCGGAAACACTCCAGGAAGTCGTGGATCATTGGACTAAAAGCCTAAGGATGGTAGATGTCATTTAGAGGGGTGTTAGTACACTTTTTTCTCACTAAATGTACGGCGATGTGTAGAGGGATATTTTAGTTATTTCACCTGTAGGTTGAAGACTTTGCTAATGCAGCATTGTCCTTGGGGTCAATATTTCCTTATGGTGATATTAGAAAATATTTAAAATGCAGAATACATCTATTTATATAGTCGGGGTATTTAGTTCATTTTAGTAGCCAAGGCGATGTGTCTTTTTGGTCCTTGAAATAGCCCGTAAGTCCTAATTAATTTTTGGGGTTGAGAAAATGATCTCAGTTGAGAGAGTTTTATTTTATTTGGGAAGTCTAAGTTATTATTGGACTGGAATAAAATAAATGGAGAGAAATTTATTATCTGGTTTAATTGGTTAATTAATTATTTAGGACCTAGGTCCAGTTTGAATAATTAAAAAATTAACTGGGACTTAAACTAGAGGAAAAATAATTATTACTTAATTATTTATTGGGTTGTTTATTTAATTTAATTTCAAGAAATAAATAATTAAAATTTAATTATTTTTTGTTCATTTGGGTTAATTAATTATTTATTGGGTTATTTATTTAATCCCAAGAAAAATAATTAATGTTTATTATTTTGGACTTTTCGGGTCCAAGAAAAATAATAAATATTATTTTGGCCCAATAGCCTGGACCGTAGGATTTTTTCGGATACAGTTCGAAAGAGTTTAGACTGAAGTTAAAATTTATTTTGTAAATAATATTCGAGTATTAAATCCCGGGAATATTATTTTTATCAAAATAATTATTTTTGATTTCATGACTCTTGGCTTTCTGTATGAAAAAATAAAATAAAAGGAAAAAAATAAAAAAATATTTTTTTTGGTGTCTCTTGGCTCTCTCTCTCGTACTCTCTTGTGCCTTTTCTTCTTCTGGCTTTTGGTTTTGAAACCAAAGGAAGCCGAGCGAGAGGACATATGTGTCTCTTGGTTTTTTGGCTTCTGATTTTGGTTGGTGAATGCATTGCCTATAAATGCCAACCGAGAGGTGTAGGCAAAATGGCATTGGAGAGAGACATCTGAGTAGCATTTTCTTCTTCCCATTTCTCTGCTCACCAAGGTGATTAGGCAGTGGTATATTTTGAGAGCTGAAGAGCCGTACAAAAATTCCACCGGAGGTGATATTCTGCACTGAAGCTTCAATTCACATAGAAGTAAAAGAAGCTGTTTTGAGCTTTGTTTGATTCAACCTTGTTCTTCAAGGCTTTAAGCTCCAAAAAGGTATGTATTTTATGCTACTGCCATGCTATATACATAATTTATTTTTCCATTTTTCTCTCCTGTATGCATGCTCTGTTCACTGTCATCATCTTCAACCATGTCATCTTCGATTTCGAAGTGTGACAGAAGTAGTTGAAGACTTGAAATGTATACATTCTTTTTATCATGCACCAATGTAAGTATAATGGGATTTGGGATACTTGTTATCAAATTTAGGTGTTTGAATCTAGTTCCAGTAGTTTATAAAGAAAAGGAAGAAGAAAAGAGATAAAAAGCAGATTATTAAATTAACATTTTAAAAGTTTTTTATTAATTAAATTATTTAAAAGAATTAAAAAATATTATATAATAAAAATTATTATAGAAGATATTATAAGAAATATCATATAAAGTACGAAATAATTTCAAATGATAAATATAATATTAAAAAGTAAAATTATTAAAAAAATAATATTATTGCAAAAATTAAAAAATTTTCTTTGGAAACAATGCTGATGGATGATATCGCTAATCAATCATTCTTTATGTTTTTTTCTTTAAGTGGATTCAAATTTTATAATTCCATTCTAAATTAAATATATTATTATTTTATATAATTTTTATTTCCTCACAACACATTATATTCTCTTATTAGATTTCATCTAGTTTGATGTCCTGTGTTGTTAAGTTCTTAAGATTAAATGTAATAATAATAAATACATATATATCTTATTAATTAATTGAATTAATTATTTAATTAATTAAAAATTTAAATGAATTTAGATAACATTCAAAGAATCATGCATTTCATAACATTAATTTAATAAATATTTAACAATCACCAAAATAAAAGATAACAATGTATTAATTATTGTGAAAATGTAGAGTCATCTGATCCAAGGTATCTTGAACATAGTATAACATTTATATTAAGATGGATAACAACCATGCCACGTGTCAGTTTAATTTGAGAAAATTCTATTTCGACTTATTTATACATATATATATATATATATATATATTTATTTATTTATAAAACATATCTCAAATTAAAATTGTATCTTCTTACTTACTCAAAAAAAAAATTCAAAATGGAAAATAGTGTCCAAAAGAAGGAAGGACGGGCCAATGCAGCAAAAAGATAAAAGGGGACGAATAGGAAAAGCAAAAGGGAAAAGAACTGTAGATCTTTAACAAGAGAAGGGCCTCTCTACAATTTCGACAATTAAAAGTCTTCTGGAATTCTCTAGCAAACGGGTTCGCCTTCAAAACTTCGCGAGCAAGCCTCGGTCTTTTCACTTCCTAAACTCTCCTGAGCTCCTTTTCTGAGAAGCAGGATCAAAACCCAAATCGGAAGCGGAGCAGCTGAAATCCTACTTTCATTTACTTGATTCCGAAATGGCGATACTCACTGAGTACGAAGAAGCAACTCCGTCGTCATCGACGAGGCCTTTCGAAGCCGTCCTTGATCCGTCTAATCCACTAGGGTTTCTCGAGACGGCATTGGGATTCTTGGCAAAGGAGACCGATTTCTTCAAGAGCGATTCCTTGGTTACTGACGTTTCGGCTGTAGCCCGTAAAGTGAAAGCAAAAGTGGACGCCGAGGAGAGGAAGAGGAAGGAGGTGGCTCGGGGGAGCGGCAACGCTGGAAAGAAAGTAAAGGAGGAGAAACCATCTATTCCAGCCAAGGAAGAGCGGAAAGAGGAAATGGAGGAGGATAAGAAGACGAGCGAGGTTAAGGAGGCAGGAGAGGATAAAGAGAACGGGCCTCGAGGTATATTTCTTGAATTAACGTATTCATTGGAGAAATCTCTAATTCCTTTTATCTTTGTATTGAAAATATATGCTCTCGTTGGTATATGCTATTATTCCCTTCATGTTCTGTATGCTATTTCCATTTTTATGGTCTTTTTCGAAAAATGTCTGTAGCATTATAGTTATAATTTTTGCTGCATTGATCTATACTAGTCTTATGTTCGTATTTGTATAGTTCGTTGGAATCTTCGCAAAATTGGATTGATTTTGGGGGATTTATGAGATGAAAGGAATTTATGAAGCAAAAGCAATAATCCACCAAGCACAGTCTATCCATTTCAAAATTGGGACTAGCATTTATCAGGACTCTGTTTTCTTGTGATTTTTCTGTGTTCTTTATAGCTTGTCTACTTGTCCGTTAGTAGACAACAATGGGCATTGTTTGAAGCTTTCTAAATGGAAAATCTTGACATTCATTTTGGGCATGACTGAGTGTTAGTCTCCCCCTGTCTTCTCTTTTTGGGATCACAAGAGATACGAGCGCTATCCCTAGGTGTTGCTGCGCAGGGGAATTGGGCCCCTCACACCCGTCAGCCGTGCAGCTGCTATGATAGCATTATTTACTTGCTTTTACCTTGTTTTCTGAGGAAAGGTTTTCTCTGTCCTAATTTGAAGGAAGGCACACAGATTTCTTTCCCTCTAGGATAAAAAATTTCATTTTCTTATGTTGAGTAATCACTTTAATTAGCATATGTGCTTATATTCTAATTTCTTAAGGCATTAGTTTCCCAAAGGGCAGAACTACATTTAATCTCGTGTTTTGTGAAAAAACTAAGGTATTAAAGAGTCTTCTTACCCTTCAGCAACATTACTTTTTCTTCCATGGAGGGAGAAAGCTATCAACATTTTATCGTTCCTTTATAATAAATCTTTTCTATTGTGGGGTATGGTTAGGGATGGCAATTTTCATGCTTATTTCAGGGATCTGGCCCCACCAGGCCGGGGCGGGGATGGAACAGGATCAGGCTCTGTCCCTCAGCCCACCAAGCAAGGACAGGCCGGGGACAGAGATTGTATTGTCGCTGATCCGTCTCGGCCCGCCCCCGTCAGTACCTTAGTTTTTTATTTTTAATATTTACACCTATTTATTTTATATTAATAGGTCCTAATGTTTTTCCTACTTATTTTAGTTTTTAGGTCCTAATGTTTTCCTCTCTTGGCTAGTTGTGCCCCACTTCTCCACTTGGGGATGCGACAGTATGGGGAATGGTTTTGTCCCCAGCGGGCCGGGGCGGGGTGGGGATGGGGATCCTCGCCTCTCATTGTTGATGGGAATGGGCTGAGGACGGTCTGGAATATTAGAAGGTGGGGTTGGGTTAGGATTTCTAGTTCCCTGTCTATCTCGGCCCAGTAGCCATCCCCAGATATGGTTTGCAATTCTACTGTATTTGGGTTCTTTTTCTAATGAGAAATACTAATTATTGTATGTTATTGACAACTTTCTTTCCTGACCATCTCTTTGCATGTTGCAGCTCTGCCAAACAAAGCGAATGGCCTTGATTTGGATAAGTATTCTTGGGGTCAGTCCCTCCAGGAGGTGAATGTCCATATACCTGTCCCTCCAGGAACGAAGTCGAGGTCGATTGCATGTGATATTAAGAAGAACCATCTTAAAGTTGGGCTTAAGGGTCAGCCTCCAATAATTGATGTAAGTTTGTAAAACTCATGCCATTCGAGACAATTTTTTAAGTATTTCTGTTATAATTTTATGGTTTTCAAATAACTCAGTTTTGGAGAATTTTCACACATTAAGCTCTAACATCTATAGAGTTTATTTTTTATATAAATTAAAGATTGAATTATCCTTATTAGAAATTGAGGAGTTGGTTTAAAATTTTTTTTAACAAAATTAATATTATAGTTTAATGGCGTAATAAATGATTAAGTATGCAAAAGTAATAAATATGTTCTTGATTTCCTGGGTATTTTGCCTCTTCCTCAGTGAAAGATGATCAAACAATTCTGTCTCTTGTTGAATCTTTTTCACGGCTCGATAGAAGTATCCAAAAGTAACCGTTATTTGCAAATGGAGGGAGCATTTTCTTTTGTTTGATCCATCTTTTTTCGTATAACCTATTAAAAATTTGGTTGTTTGTGATTCATGCATGCAGGGGGAACTTCATAAGTCGGTAAAAGTTGATGATTGCTTTTGGAGCTTAGGTATAATACCATGTTTTATGCTCTCGCTTACTGGTTTTAGCTTATTAAGCCACTGAATGGTTTGACCACAGTGGTGACTGTTGGTTTTCACTTGATTCCGTGCAGAGGATCAAAAATCCATCTCTGTCCTTCTGACCAAGCAGAATCAGATGGAATGGTGGAAATGTTTGGTGAATGGTGACCCTGAAATTGATACTCAAAAAGTGGAACCTGAGAGTAGTAAATTGTCAGATCTGGACCCAGAAACACGGTCAACTGTAGAGAAGATGATGGTAGGCATACCCCTCATGTCATAGCCTATTTGATCTCACCATGTCCGTAATTTGCATGATACTGCTGCATGATTAAAATGTTGAATTTTACTAGCAAACATAAATGCTACTGACCAGTCAGAAAAATATGGGAATAGTTTGTCAGATGTTAATTGGACTGAAAATTGAGCTGGCTGCTGTAAATGAATCGAAGGCATCTACCTCCTCAACTGACTTCTGGAAAAATCTGCTACTACTAATTATACTTTCTGGTTTGGGTCCTCATGTACTGGTAAAGATAATGAAATATGAAGTTAGATAAAGGAGAACACAATGCAACTTTACCAAAACTAGTGCCAAAGGTTTTGGTTGTTGGCATCAGGTATGAGTTATTCATTTAGTCACTGAGGCGCCTGAAAGCCTGAGGGCAATTTGGGCCTGTGGTTGTATAACATTGACTCTCAACTCATGGTGAAATACTTATGGCTCATTTCCTGGGCTGTGAATGCATTCTTTTGTGTGTGTGTTTTTCCCTTTGGGTTCTTACTTCTGTTTCTTTTACTTGACATAATGCAAAGAATTGGGGTATATCTCCTTTGCCCTTTCTCTACTTATTACATTTTGTCATTCTGTAGGCTACATTTAGCTTTTGATGATTGGTTTTCTTGGAATGTGTTATACAGTTTGATCAAAGACAGAAGTCCATGGGCCTTCCGACAAGTGAGGAGATGCAGAAGCAAGAAATTATGAAAAAATTTATGGCTGAGGTAAAACCTAAACCTTTGGCCTCTTTGACAATATTGTCTGAAATAGACTTGCTGATTGTGAGACTTGCCCTTCTGCAGCACCCTGAGATGGACTTCTCAAGGGCAAAGATAAGCTAATGAAGCTTTCCCGGAGATTGATCTGATTGCCCACTTGTTTTGGGGATGGTAACTAATATATCGTGGTTGTCTTGGACTGGGTTTGTTGGACTTACTTTTGGTTGAACTATCTGTCCATATGGCTGGTAGAAAAGAAAGTTGTTTTGGGAGAATTTTACAGCTTATTTATCTTAATTTCAGTACTTAATGCTCCAGTTGTTATATTGGTTTCGGCTTCTTTCTGAAGGAGAAAATGTAGGCGTATGGTATGGGGTAATTACAGTGTCGTTAAATATGGCCATCGGGTAGCTTGGTGTTAGCGTGGAATTGGATGCCAATTCTTCACAATTGCGAACTTTAAGAATTTTTATTTTTTATGGCCATCGGGTAGCTTGGTATTAATTCAACTTCTCAATTGTAAGCTTCAATTCAATTAAAAAAAAAATCAATCTAAATAGTTTTTATTTTTTAAGAATTTATTTACAAAACACTGCATGATCCCTGTTTCATTTTATATAATATTTTTAATAATTTAATTTCTTTCTCAATTCAAATAATTTTTAAAAAAGAATTGCCATTCAATTAGGGGAGTGTTGTTTTTACGATCTAGTACAATGATCATCCGTGTCATGATATTGGTATTTCATATCGTGGTTGATCCGGGGTGGGTTGGAACATTAATCACAAGGCATGATTTCATTTTAGTTAAATTTCTTAAAGAAATTGAAGGATATGCTTTGCTCAGGTGGGCAAAATTTCGTTGTGTTTCCACAGTACTGTTGTGTTTTAAAAAAATAAAAAATCTCAGAATCAAGGCAAGAATAGCATTGAAGTACTGACAATCTAGGGAACGAATAAGCAAGTTGTCGGGTCTTCTGGAATGCCTAAGGCCTAACACTGACTGAGCAATTGGACAGAGAAATTGAGTGAGATGGATTGCACCCTTTCGTTTTGTTACTTTTGTAAGACCCACCTGCTTTACGGCAGGTCACAGCTAAAGCCATGCCCGTCACACTCATGTGTTTTGTTTTTGTTTCTTTTTCCCCTTCTTCTTCTCTTTGGTGAAAACTTTCCACATTGCTTTCCACAAAAAGGCAAGGAACCTCGGCTGAGCTTTGACTACAGCGTTAGGCCTCTCAAATACAAAATCTGAGGCAGAAAAGAGAGGACCCTAGTAGTAGCGATAGGCTTTGTTACCAGTAAAGGCCTACAAGGAGATTTAATAGCATACCATACGTTGAGTAATAATAATAATAATAATAATAATAATAATAATAATAATAATAATAATAATAATAATAATAATAATAATAATAATAATAATAATAATAATAATAATAATAATAATAACGCGTAGTTTTCAGTCCTAAGCTTCTCCTGCCTTAATGGATTGAGTTGGTGCTTGCGTTCCATAACAGTTTAGTTTTTCAGTCCCGGGTTGAGACCTGATTCACTCTTGGGATAACATTCCATTTTAGCAGATTGTCGATTGGTTCTATAATTCTAACAAATTAAATAAATTCAGAATATATTAAATTCAAGATATGTTGAGAACAATTAAACAAAATTTTGATTTCATAATTATCTACTTATAATGCAAATATCAAAAGAATCATAATCAGTTGAGCTATATTACGAGACATGTGATTCACTCTAAACTTGTATTATAGTTTAGCTGAGTTGAGCAATTATTTTTTGTTGAGATGCACGCTCGTGATCCTATACCCAAATAGAAAGCAAACTTTATAGAGTGGAATTGGTTTTGCGGGGCTGACAGATAGCAAAAGAATGAATGATTGGCAACTATGGTCAAATTGGTGAGAATCAACTCAATTGAGTCATTAAGAACATAGTTGAATACAGGGCAACAAAATATTCTGTGGGCGGAACAATCTATTGAAACTTTGTCCAAAGAAAAGGTTTTTGAATGATTTGTCGTATAATCTCTTGGAAGAATTTAAGCTTTTTTCTTTTGCGGAGTCAATGATTTAATCATTTAGACTGGTAAATATTGATGAAATCAACTCCAAACTCAAAATATAGTTGTATAAATTTTGGTTGATCGATAGGCTATGAGTTATATATCAGTATTGGCGGTTGTTGTGCACGAAAAATGATGAGATGGGTGAAGGGTTTGAATCAAATGCATTATCGATCTTGTCCGAAATATTGTGTTGTCATGTTCTGCTATCTACATTCATAGCTTGAAAAGGACTTGACAATGACGTAGCTTAGAACGACTTGCTAAGTTTGTGTTAAGGTGTTCTAGGAATGCAGGGGATGTATTATTTAATTAATCTAAACGTATTAATTTTTATAAATTTTAAATAAATAAAATTAATTTAAATTTAAATTTGTTAAATATTTTATTTATTTTAAATTATAATTAATATATATTTCAGATAAAATTTTTTAAATTTTACTCCTACATTTATTAGAAAGTCCTAAAATTGATAATATAAAATTTAACGACAATACTATAACATATCATCTTTGAATGATGGCATTTACAAATTTTTTAAAAGAGTTCTATAATTAAGGATGGAGATAATAATTTGAAGTTGGGGGAGGAGAAATTTATTTTAAAGTGAAAAGTAAAATACATATGTCATTTTTTTAAAAATATTTTTTTTCTCAAAAAGAAAATAAGAATTTAAAAAATTGCCCTCCCCACCTTCCTTGGCTCCATCTATGTACACGATAAAAAAAAAAAAAAGAAAGAAAGAAGAAACACAAAGCAAAATAAAATGAGTGGGAAAATATCTTTTTGAATGGTGTATTTATTTACCTTTTGATTATAGTTCAAAGAAAATATTGATTATGAAATTAAAAAAAAAAAAAGAACAAGAATTGAGCACAATCTATTGGTGGGAGCACTATTTTACACTTACATTATCTTGGTGGAAATTTCAGTAGAGTCTATCAATGATTTCTTCGAGGAAAATTAGAGACAAAACCAATAATTCGTTGTATCTTTTGAAAAATGAAGACATTTGTGGGAGTGAGAATATCCAAATGGCAGCCTACAAATGGAGCCGTCGCAGTTTAATGTCCAAATTGGACACGGAGGCTCAGAGAAGGGTCAATTGCTTCCTCCTTTCTTATTCTTTCTTTCTCACTGTCTGCCTCGGGTCCACTCCCACGAGCCAGCAGGGCACTGCCAAAGTGGACAATTCTCTCACGTGGCAAATTTGGGTCCTTGGGTTAATTCACATCACCCTGAGTATAAATTTTAAATATGATGTACTAATAATAAAAATATTTTAAATATATAAACGTTTTTGGCAATTTTTTTTAAGATTTTAAATATATAATTTTTTAAATTTTATTAAATATTATAACGATAAAAAATTATTATAAATTTTTAAATTTTCCGTACTAAATAATTTTTTTAAATTAAGATTTTTAAGTGACAACATCACTTGTTTATATCTTTTTTTCCTCTTGGATTCATACTTTTTGTATGAAAGGAATGAGAAATATTAGTTAAATTTAGAATTTATAACTTAGAAAGAGATGTATTTAATTAATTAAATTATTATATTATGCTCATGTAAGATAAGTTTGAATCTTATTTTTAAAAGTAACAACTGGATTTGAATTAAAATATTAGTTTATCGTAATAATTCTCTTTTTTTTTGTCATTATAAAAATATATTCAATGAATAATAGGATATAAAAGCATCTTTCTAGTGGTGTTCAGTATTCATATGCTTATGAACGGTTGAGTATTGCAGTATGCCCACTCGTAGTTTAAGATACCAGCAATACTATGCGAAGAGTATTTCCATATTTAAAGTCAGACATTTAAATATGGCCACCCATACCATGGTCCATAACCCACCGAGGATCACTTCCCTCCAAATTGTACTACACACGCAGCACAGACAGTCGTACAACGGATCGGGGGCACGCAAGTTGTTATACGCGATTATTTAAATTTATATAAATATTTAACACGATCACATAAATATTTCACACAATTACATGAATATTAAAACGAGATTGTTTTGAATGGTTAAAACGATGTCGTTCTACTAAAATTTTTTTTACATGCGATCATATTTTCGAACGTTAGATATTCATAATATTTGATTTGGGTCGTGAAATGGCCGCGCAAGTTACCGTACACAATTTGCGCCGTACAACAACCTCTGGATTTTTTTTTTAGTGAGTGAGAACAATATGGATAACAAGATCCATGATAATAGAGAAATAAATCACATTTCAAATTGAGAGGGGTAGCATACAACTATAGCAAAAAGAAAAACAAACATAAAAAATCTCCCAATAAACAAATAAACAAACAACCTACTGGAGTTCCGTTCTTCTGAATTTTGAATCTCCTAATATCAAATTCTGAATTTTAAGTGAGTTAAAATGGACCCAGAAACTTAGAAAGTTCTGGGCGTTGAATTTTCTTTTAAAGTTAAATCATGACCATCAAATAACCATGCATATCCAAATTCTTAAAATTTACATTAAACCATATAGCTGAATAGTCTGACTAAAATAACTTTTGGTTTTTTGGGTTAGTAAGAGTTGCAAAATAAAGAGATAACAAGTTATACATATAGATAGTAAGGTCTTGGTAACAAAAAAAAAAAACCTCACCCCAAAGGAATAACATTACAATACATAACAAACATAAAAAAAAAAAAAAAATTCTTAACTACCAAATATACCTAAATTTGTGAATAGTAATTTAAAAGACTCTAGGTAAATTAGCGATGTTAAAAATTACTTGAAAAATAGGTAAGAAGTGAGAAAATGACCCAAACTAATTTTTGGGTAAAAGATTAATAATAAATACAAAGAGAAGAAAAAGTACAAAAAAGAAAATATAGAACACGTATCAAAGAGACGTGGAGCTAGAGAAAAAAAAGTAAAAAAAGAAAAGTTATCTGATTTGAGACCAAGAAAGGGAAAAGATTACCAAAAATAGTGAGAAAGAAATGATAGATCGGGCCAAAGGGAGACAGACGGAGTTCAAGAAAACAAAGACTAGGAGGAAAAGAGGGTTAGAGAGAGAAAGTGGGTCACTTCCCTGACTAAGGTAACTTAATTAATCAAATAATATTCGTTATTAAAGTCATTCCTACAAAGTTTACCAACTATTTATAGCGCTGGAAATATGAAAAGTAGGTAGAGAAACTGTTTGTTTGTGTTGTATGGTGCAATTTATTCCATTAATTTACAGTTAAGTTTGTTCTAATCTCATGAATTACGGCGTTTAATTACACAAAGTAATGTAAAAAGAAGAGAATCACCGGCTACTTTCTGAGAAAAAAAACGGAAGACATAGACATCTTCGTAATGGGACAGAGACAAGGCTCCAAGAATTTATATGGTGCTGTCTCTTGTCGATCTTGTCGTTCAACTCATTCCAATTTCACAGTACATTTGATGATATTATATTCAATACAAATTTCCACTTCCATATCATGCTTGCACAGGACCTGCCAACATTAGCATTCTACCATATACTGCTCTATTGATGGGACTCCGTTGTTATCTATTTGCATATACAAAACCTAACAAAACCATCGTTTCTATGCTCGCTTGATTCAAATCTTGAATTAATATCGAAGCTCAGATGTTACAAAGGATAAGAAGATAAAATTATATTTTAATTAGTGCAAATTAAGTAAATTTTATATTTATTTTGAATACTTTTTTTTAATGAGTAAAATATTATATCATATAAAAAGACGAATTAGTAGAATTTTATATTATCAAATCTTAAAAAAAGTTATACATTATTAGTTTTATATGTATTCTTTAAATTTTAATGAGTGAGACTTGAATAACATGAAAGACTAGATTATTAGAATTCAAAATCGTATAATTTCTATATATTTATTAAAAAATAAATTAATCAGTATGCATTATTTATGTGAAAACTGTATAATATTCTTTACTCCAATCATGACCGTAAAAAAATGGAGGCCCCAGCGTCTGGATTGGCGAGAGGGGAGGATGTTTTGTGTCCATAGAATGCCTAGACAGCAACAAGAACACTAGGCAAATCTAGGTTAAGTTGGAAGCAGGACAAAAGAGATTCTGACTTTATTCGAAATTCTTGCTTGTACTGCATTCCAGGAAGTAGCCCAAAATATGAAACAGAAAATAGATGCGTGTTGGAAAGAATTGCTCCAAATTTTGGTACTCTCAGCTCTCAACTCCAACAACACTCAAAGCACACAGACGCAGGTCTCATTTCAACTCAGACGAACCATGCATGCATGCACAAATATGGGCAAGCATTGTGGATGATCACCGGTCTAGTCTCCCAGTCTGGCATTGCCCATTCTTCAACTTTCTGATTCTCATTCTTCTCATCATCAAAAAGCTGGATTCCAGGCAACCAAATGTGGACTTAAAGTTAAAGGAGGAGGAGCAGGAGCAGGAGTTGGAGTTTTTCTCCACACTCATTCCCCTCCTAATAAATCAGTCACTTTCAATTTTGTCAGCATCATACCAACTATAGCTGATAAGTTAGATGCCACTCCTTTTATTTTGTGTCTTGGTTGTATTTAGCGTGAAAAAGAACAAAAAGTTCTGTTTGTGTTTTGGGCCATCTTAGGCAACACAAGGGTCCCATTTGCCAAAGAAAATTCCAATCATATTTAGCCTCCCTCAAGAAAGACAAAGAGAGCACACTATGGGACGACCCACTCCAGCTGTTTTTCTCCTTTTTTTTTTTTTCCCCTTTTCATCCTCTTCCTTTTCTAATTCCATCCCGATCTTAGATGACATCTCTCTTTCATCCTTTTTCATTTTCCTTTAAAAAAGGAATTATTTCCATGATCAGTCACCAACCCATCTCCAATTCTCGCACTCATTGGCGAGCTCCACTTCCAAGCTAATGATGCAGGGTATTGAAATATATAGTCATGGAAACTTTTCACCGGCTGCTTTGCCCGACATTAAACCTCCACACTTTTGGCTGGTAAGGGCTTTGAATAATCAAATCTCCTCGCCGAAATCCTTGAAAGTAAAAATTAACTATCAATACATACATATATATATATATATATATACCTTAAAATAAAGTCATTTGCGCCTCCGAATATATAGGAGTGAAACTATAGATGATCGTACTTAATCAGATAACAATTTTTATTTTTGAGAGTTTTGAATTATAAGAACACTCATAATATAGGGTTAATCAAATAAGTTGTCGGACGTTGAGCAAAGGAGGTACTCATGATGAAATATTTAAAAAAAATACAGCTATTTTTTAATGGGCTTACTGGCTAGAGATTTTTTTTATTTTTTATTTTCTTGAAATATTGATTAATATATATAACAATACAAGAAATTGGAAAATGAATGTGACCAGATGCAATGCATCAATCATTTTTTATTTTTTATTTTCCTGAAATATTGATTATAATAATGCAAGAAATTGGAAAATGATTGTGACCAGATGCCAATGCATCAATCAACCCCGTATAGCAAATTCTATTCTTTTCTCTCTCTCTCTACACAAAACTTGTAATGAAATGATATGAAAAGAGAATTATTTATGAGGGACTTTTCCTTTCACACTATGTAGAAGTGGAATATAAGGATAAAACTTCTTTTAAAATTGTATTTCAGTTTCCTAATGTGAGAATTTAAGGTTGTGAATAAATATTTATTCTATTCTCAAATAACTGTTTGGAAAAAATAACACATTTTAAGAAATTTCTAGTTATTCTTTTAACTAATTAATAGAGTACAGTACGTGGCACTACCATTTGTGAGTTCTCTCATGATGCTTCCAAAAAAGTGCACATTTCCTCAGGATAGACAATGGATTACTCTAATTCGAAAAGTGAGCGCACACACCATTCTTTCTCTACCAAAGCTTTTGTGGAAATTCTCTTAGCCTTTTTCCCACCCACGCTTTACAGCCTGATTCCATGACTCCATATTCTTTATCTTTACATTGCTTTCAGTCTTTGAAAATTAGTATTTGACTTTCGAGATTGCTTTCTTATACTACTTACTATGTTTCCCATTCCCAATTTGGAATCCCTTTCCTTTAACCAGTGGGTTTCGCTATTCGAGTACTGTACACTTTTTTCCTTTTGCTTCCTTTTCCGGGTGGAACAAAAGTTCTACTCAAATATCTCAATCAATCGATAACGGAATTAAAATTTTAAATTTTATTTTAATTTTTATAAAAACATGCTATTTTTTAAAAAGTATAATTCTTTTGGAAAAAAAATTAATCGACTGCAACTTCAGATTTACAGTATATTTGGTTGGTTAGAGGTGAAAAGAAAGAAAAAAAGTGAAGGGGATATAAATTTGAATGTAGAAGAATGATTTATATCATTTAGTTTAAGAAGAAAAGACGAAGAGAAAGTAAATTACTAAGTTTTTTCCTTTCATGTCAGTAAAATGATTCGTTCAAATTTTGATGGATTGAGACGTAATTTATTTATCTTCTATCTTAATTAAATAAAAAAGTAAATTATATTTACTCTTTTTAAAAATTCCTCACCCCCTCCCCCTTTTTTTTTAAACCAAATATGGGGCTAGTTCCGTCATTGTGTCCAACACAAAATACATTTAATTAAGGATGGGAAATTTAATCTACAAGTCTAGTCCTTGCTGTGATTTTCCAAGAGCAACCCATATTCGGTATGGTATTTGTGCCATTCGCATTTGGAAAACGACAAAAGTTGAGAGTGATGGAGTCATGGAGTAGTATTAAAATATTATTTTTTTTAAACGGACAAATTGCAACTGGGGGCGAGGGGGGGGCGTGGGGGGGGGGGACAGGTCAAATGTGCATTTTTCTTTCAAGAATGAATAATTTCATCCAACTGGAGGACATATTCTTGCTTTCAAGTTTACACTAATCTTTTACAGCTATACTCTCATGTATTTGTTTTTTAATGAATGTCCCTTTTCAATTTTTTATATTATAAAAAACTAATACTAGAATAATTTCATAGTTTATTTATTATATATATATATGCACATATAATGACAGAATCAAGAGATAAGGATAAAAGGATAAATTATATAAAATAATATATTAGAAAATAAATTTTTTTAAAGTGACAAAAAGTAAAATTTAAAAAAAGTATTTTTAAAAAATTAAAATTTCAAATAAAAAATTATAAAAAATATTATCAAACTATTTATATTTTATGATTTATATCGTTTATTTTTTTAATATTTTTTATATCCTCAATAAATTTTATATACATTAAGCTATTACTCCACTACACAATACGATAATTTTTTATAAGAATTGGCACTATTCGATGAAGCTTCTCATAATTTTACTTTTAATAATTTACTCACGTGACCAAGACGTATTAATTGTCATTAAAAATTTTTGTTCAGAGTAGTGAAATGATATTTTAAAGTATATAAAATTTATTGATGATATAAAAAAATAAAAAAAAATATATATAAATAATAAAATATAAATAGTGTGATAATATTTTTCACAAATTTCCCTTCAAAAATAAAAATATATGATTCTAATAAAATTTGAGGGGGTAGAAGTTACCTCCACCCCCTTTAGATTTGACTCTAAGTATGCATAATTTATTTTGAATAATATAATTTTTTTTTAAAGCTGTAAAATAAAGCTGTGACTGAGTGGCTGATCACAAGAAAAGTAGGGGGAAAAAAAAAGGTGTCATGCCATTTAGCCAAATATTGTACCGCTATTTCTTTATAATAAGAAAAGCAGCTGAGGTTCAATGAAAATAAAGCTAGTTAATCAATGAAATATAATGTCGATACGACAAGGCATTTAAATGATCAAAAACAAGGTGAATCGGATCATCTACTACGTATTAAATTACGTAGCTGCATGCATGGGATCTTATTAGTTTCGTGGTTTTGGCTTTTACTATATGCTCTGTGTATTTGCCTGTGAAAACCTTGGCTTCTATTCGGAAAACTCAAATTTTTTTGCCCGCGAGAGATAATTTTCACTTTTGATTTATATAAAAAAAAAAAAATCTGTTAGTGTTGGTTATCATGAAATTTTATTTTGATTTCGAAAGTAGTTTCTTTTAGCAACAATAATAATAATAAAAAAGAATAACACCGAATTATTTGCTTAAAACCTCTTCCACTACCTTCATGTCATACTTCGTCGTTAAATATATATATATTTTAAAAAAAAATATAATTTTAAAAATTTTTATTTACTTTCACTTATATTAAAAAATAAAAATAAATTACCATCACTAAAGAAGATTATGTCATTTCTACCCTTTTTACCTTTGCAAACTATAAGAGTATAAGTATATTAAAATTATTCTTAATATAAATTTTTATTTTTTGAAAATTATTATATATTATATAATTTATCATATTCTTTAATTAATTTTATTTGCATTAATTTTATATATTTAATAATTTTATATTAAAATAATACATTAAAAATATATAATATTAATTGAAATAGCAAGTGAGCGGACTCAGAATGCAGCCCGCCTGAAACTAAATGCAGTTTTCATGTCCAAAGGCGCGTGAAGAGTGAAAGCTTGACCGGAGAGGTATCTTTGGACTGACACCTTCCCAAAATCCCAATTCCCAAGAAGAGAACTAATAATGCACGAACAAGACCAAAGAAGACTACCTAAGCTAAGAACAATTAGGGCAGGCTTTGGCCAGTTGCATGTGCGTCTACACCATCTGTTAAATAATATAAATCGATTTAAATTATTTTTATTATTTTAAATTATAAATTATTAGATATTTTTTAAAAATTTTTAAAATTATTTTTATATTTTTATTTTTCTCTTTTCTCTTCTCTTATTTCTAATATATTTAAATAAGAGTATTTTTAAAAAAATATATATAAAATCAATTTATTTTTAAAAATCTTAATATATATGAAATTAAATATAATGATTTATATTGAGAGATAGAGGGAGTATTATATTCGTTTTAGACTTGTATAAAAATTAAAAATTTATAAATTCTAAATAATTTTAATTAAAATTTTATTTATTTTAATAATTAAAAAAATATATCATAATTAATAAAAAATAATAAAAAATAAATAACTTTTTATAAATAAAAATTTAAAATTTAAAATAATTTATATTATAAAACAGAAATAATATTATATTAATACATACTCGAAGACCATGCATAAGCCAAAAACTGAAACAATAGCGCATGCCACAAGTGCCCGTGGGGACACTCCATAATAATTCTTTGATGTTGATGTTCCAATTTTGTTTTGTATTCATTTGCATTCTATCACTTCTATTATGCCTCCTTTTCTCCTTTTTTAGTGACAGAGTGATAGAAATAGAAATATTATTATTTTGGAGGAACACTTGCAGAAGACACCAACGAAGATAAAATGATCATATTAAAGACGACTCGTTCAACATTACTAGAATCCAAAATGGTCATTTCACAGTTGGGGAATGGACTGATAAGTTTGTTATTGTCTCTCTGCTAATTTAATCTTTGTTCTAAAGTTTAAATGATAGTGTAAACACTTACAACTTATAACTTTTTTTTTACTTTCTTTTGCTGTATTTTGTAACAGAGGTAACACTCACATGTTTCTTTGCAAGGATGGATTTAGAAGGTGGTTGCGACGGCCTTTCAAAATTTTTAAAAAATAATTTTATAATTTTTTTAAATTTTTTTTCAAAAAATATAAGATTATTTTTTTAATATAACTTGTTCTCGATACAAAATCTCTGATTTCATCATTGATCCTTCGTCTTCTTTGTTAAAATTAAAAATTAATATTTTATTAAGAAAAAATATATTTACATATTAAGATTTGTCAATTTCAACTTTTTCTCTGTAAATATAATATCTTAAAATTAGGTCTATTATCTCTTCAAATACTAATATAATATTCCAACTTGAAACCAAACTAGATATTGAGATTCATATCTTTCTTTTCTATCTTTTGATTAAATAATTCTTCTCCTTCTCTCTCTTACTCTATGCATGATATTAAAATGTGACTACTCACTTATACAAGTTTATATCTATCATAATAATGAATTGGTATTAACATAAGTAGTATTCAGTTGTGATAGTTTTTGAACGGTTGTGATAAAATTTTCAAATCTTTTAATATGTTAATTAGTATTCTTTTCGTTCTTTTTTATCTGTCAATTTTAATTAAGATATTTATTTTAATTTATCTATCTCATTAGCAAATCAAGACGATATTAAGTATTGTGTACTTGTAGTGAGAAATGAAAATAAATTAAATATGCTTACCACACATAAAATTTTAGAATTTGATTACTCCTTAATAAAGAGAGAAATTCATTGAGGGTAAAATAGAAAATGTTAATTAATTAACCGAAAAGCTTTATTTTTCTTAAAATTTATAAATCGGTTAAAATTGATAGATAAAAGATGATGGAAGGAATATATTCTTTGTTACATCATAATATTATTTTGGAGGAAAGTTAAAAGAAACTTAAAATTTTAAACCATTATTATTATTTCATATGCAATTGTCTTATTAATGTGTAATAAAATTAGACTTATTCTTTCACAATAATATAAAAATTCAATAATCACAATAAAAAAATTAAAATTTAATTGTTGATTTTGAATTTTTTAATACATCATTTGACATACTTCCTGCATCCTCTTTTATCTGTCCATTTAACTAAATTGTTTATCCTAATTTATCTGTCCTATTAGTAAATTAAGACGATATTAATTGCTATATTTTTACAAATACTCCAATTTAATATAATAAGTATTGTGTGCTTGTAGTGAGAAATAAAAGTAAATTAAATATACTTATTATATATAAAACTTTGAAATTTGATTATTCTTTAATAAAGATAGATTTTTTGAGAGTAAAATAAAAAATATTAATTAATTTATCAAAAAAATTTATTAAAATTTATGAATCGATTAAAATGGATAGATAAAAAGAAACAAAAGAGTACTATCTATTATATCATATACGAATTCAATTCTGCATAGACTCTCGTATCGCTCTCAATCTTCTTCTAGTAGCCAATTTCACTGGTATTTTTCCGGCCTGAGGAAAAGGGAGAAAAAAAAAAAATTACTAATCACTTTCTTTGCATCTTTGGGTCATGCTATGAAAACGCCAGCCATTTTAATTACAGGGATAAATGATTTTGTTAACATAAATTCTCTCACCTAAATGAAGACCCCGAAGAACCAACCAAAACCAAAAGGAGATTCCTTTTCAAACCTCAATTTTCTCTCTCTTTATTACGGCTGTTTTCTGGTGCTGCTCTGCCTCTCTGCTCTGTCCTGTTTTTAGCCCTGCTTTTGTTTCACACCTATAAAACGGAGCCCTGCCCTTACTTATGCCCCTCTATCAAAGTACGTACATCCAGGGTGGTGGTGGAATCTCTATCTGGACTCTTGAAAAAACGGACTGTCAAGAAATGTATGCTGAGACTGGGTTAATATTTCCTTACTTCCAGAGCTTCCCTCAAGAAGTTCAACAGCCTGAAGACTTCTCTTGCTTTCTAAAGCCCAATGCTTTAATGGTACTCTTTGTTCTGTTTTTCTACTGGTTTTGCGTCTCGAATGTTGGTTTCTTTGATTGATTGGCATTTCTTTAATGATTTGTAAGAAAGCTTCGAGCTTTGATTCTATGTTGAAATGGGTGTTGATCCTTCGATTTTTTAAGCCCTTTTAGTTTTTCTTGTTGAGGTGGTTCTTCTCGTTCGATATTTTGAGGTTATTCATTGTTGTGTTAGTGTGGTTTCTATTTTTTCTGCTGAGGGCTTTATTTTGTTTCCTTAAATTCTTTCTTTATCTGGGTGAGAAATTCTGGGGAGTAGTTCAGTCTATATGTCTTCTATTGTAAGTTGATTGAAATGTCCGACTCGGCATAAGAACAACCTCACCTGGCTGGTATGAAATTTGACCCAGATGAAGTAGAAATGTGAAAATTGAACTCTTTAGTTCAAAAGATTTTTCCTTTTGTTTAAATTTTTTCACAAAAGTATTTCTGAGCCATCAAAGAGTACATCTGCGGAAAGCATTTGAGTCTTTTTTGTGTGCTGGATCTCTGCATACGAAAGAAAAAGAAGGGAAAGAATATCACAATCAAGAGTTCCGTGTTCACTACTCTTTTGCCTTTTTCTTCTCAATAGAAGGCATTATTGGCCTTGAGTTCTCTTCCCTTCTGCTTCTCTTTTTAGCTATTTCCAAGTATATTGATGTCAACTTGTGGAGGATTTCCCTTTTAACCGCACTTGCACTTATTGAAGGAGAGAAAAAAAAAAAAAAAGAGAAGAAAAAGCAAAAGTTAAGCCGCCCCTTTATGGGTATTATTCCATAGTATTTTGGTTGGACTGATTACTAATTAACAGAAACGGCTACTTCTTTTGGAAAAGTTACACTATCTCTCTCTCTCTCTCGTTGAGCAGTATTTGCTATCATCATGCATGTAGAGTGATTGAGGGTTGAAATTCTCATTGCTTTAGGGGTATGTAGGACAAATAAATGGCATTTGCTTCTTCTAGAAAATTCTTCAAGAAGGGGAATATCAATTCAGTTCTTTTGTAATTGCCAATTGACAATATTGGATACTTTTGTACCCTTTAATTATTGGTGTACCTCTTTTCCAGTTTTGTTTTAGAAGTTAATATCTAGTAAAAGCTGCCTAATTCCTTCTACCCAGTCCTTCTACTCAAATCATGAGAATTTTACATATATGAAATACTTTTCATTGTCTAAAGCTGCACTGGCCCAATCGCAATCGGTCTTCCGAATTATTCTGATACTGCTTGTTTCCGAAACCTCTCAAAATATTCTGATTTTGCATTCTGATGCAGGACAATCTGATTCACACATCCACGATATCAGATTATGACCTCGGGGCAGAAGGGGATCTATTTAAAGCTCCGGAACCCATAATTGAAGAGCCACTGATGGGACTTGATCCAATGACAGCTGCAATTTCAATGATCTCTTGTGGAGATGTCATTGCTCCCCAAGACCTCAAGGTATCAGACATCGAATCATCAATTGACAATGGACAACTTCTTAGCGAGGTTTTCTATGAATGCAAGAAGGACATCTTAGCTAAAGAAGCAACAGAAGCACCATTTGCTGAAGAGCTGGACATCAAAATCCCTCTTGTGAAGGCAGATGACAATCTGATCACAGGAGGAGATATACTATCTGAGGGACAATTCCAGAAAAGTGTTAGTTCAGGGTGTCTAAGCTCGATGGAGTGGATACCTGGGACCTCAATGAGGCCCAACTTTCTTGATTTTCCTGGAATGGACTTGGGGTCTGTGTATGGGATGCGAAGAGCATTCAGTGAAGGAGACATAAAGGTCAAGTTTAATTACTCCCTTCTGTTGTATTTGCTATTCCCTTGATTCTATTCATCCTTCATTAGATTTGATTGATTTGGAGTGGATTTCTAGTCTATTTGTGGATGAGGAAGGTATATGTGGTAGGCACAGGCTTTAGGCATCTGTAAGATTGGAGCAGTATGGAACACAATCCAATATTAGGAATAACTGACAAAATGAAAGGATACTACAACCAAAGTAGACTAAATGAAAATGCCTAATTCAATTGTCAAGCAAAAAACTTTATAAAAGTTTATTTGAGCTAATTGAAGTGTTGGGATTCCAAAGTTTCTTTAGAATCCTCCTCATGCCCAGACACAGGTATTCAGCACTCAACAATTTTTCATTGTTGCTGGTTGAGTTGGACTCATTGTTAGAACCAACAATTGCATCAATGACCTTGTCATGAACAACCCATTCTAGTGTACACTAATCTATATCTGGGACCAATGCATTCATGGTCTTTGTCCTTGGTCATAGATGTGTGTTTGTTCATGCATGAGGCCTTTGAACCATCTGCGGTATCAGGTATTTATCAGAAATGGTATTCTATAAGTTCTTGCATTTATATTTCCCTAGTATAAACAAGCTTGAGCAAATTATTTATGAATGATCCCTGCACATGTATTTGTTCCATGATGAAGTCTACAAACTGAGAAATGTTTAGATGTTTCTCGCCTTTTCAGCAGGATAGGGCTGGATCATTGATACTGAGTTTTTATGACAGACTCTTGGTAATGGCAGTATAAACCTCATATCTCCACTGGGGCAACCACAAATCATCACCAGTTGCACATCTGAAGATCGCAAGGAAAAGCTGTCTAGATACAGGAATAAGAAGACAAAGAGGAATTTTGGCAGAAAAATTAAGGTAAGTGAAAGGCTCTTTTTCTTTCTTTTGTTTAAATCACTAGTGTCACTAGTGATTGGCTTATTATTATTATTATTATTAGGTCGTCAACTGCCAACTACACCACCAGAGTTAGAGGATTCAATTTTGTCAGTGGACTATTTTTCAGCACCATGTTCAGAAATGCAAAGGAAATATGAGTTTCAAACCTCGTCTATACATTTTTAATGCCTCTTTCATCCCGCTTTAGGTTATTTCATACTTGCTCTCGCATAATGGTTTCTTGATAAAAATATATTTTCACATTCTGGCTAGTTTAGCATTTCCCAAACCTGGGGTAATATAAATTGTCTTTTTATTTCTTTATTTGTTTTAGTTGGATCATTCATCTCACTATGCTATTTAATCAGTATGCTTGCAGGAAAGCACTTGCTGACAGTCAGCCAAGGATCCGTGGAAGATTTGCAAAAACAGAAGAACTTGATGGTTCCAAGAAGCGGTGACTTCCGAATCTTAGTAGATCAAAGAGTAAATGTAGAAAGGTAGCAGTTCAGTAGTTAGGCCTAATGAAGCGACAAAAAGATGCATACTAATGTTGGCATGAAACCTAATGGAAGGTAAGACAGGATCCGCTCCATAAGCTGGATCCTAGAACGTTGAAACTAGTTGATCTCCTGTAAGCTGTAATAAAACCCTTTCCAAGATCCAGTATCCTACAACAGGTGTATATAGTGTTTGTTCAATAAAAACCAGTTTAGTTTTTTATGTGTGTTGTTGTGTGCGCCTCTACTTTACAGTCATCTTTAATGGCTAAAGCAGATGCTGAACGGCTGATATCTAACTCGGTTTTTCCTTCTTGAAAGGTCCTCTCTCTGGACGGGATTCAAGAGTTCAGTCTCTGCTGGCCTCAAGTGCCATCTTGATTATCCCTCATTTGTTTACTGTTTACTTGCCCCGTCTTGAATGTGCAAGCTGGATTCTTTATTTGATGCTAATTGTTAGTAGTACCCAGTGTTTAGGCCATAAATATAGGGGAGCCTGATTTGGGATTTAAAGCAAAGATTATTTCGGTTTAAATTGATATTTTGCATTTGATTTGTGTTCTCCGCACCCTTCAGATTTCCTGCCCTCTCCTATTTTTCTTTCTTTGTCCATCTTACACTGGAGTCTACTGTAGGCCTGTATTAGCCCCCACCCCTGCACCACGGCCCCCCACCCCAAAAAAAAAAAAACCAAAAATGTTCTTTTTCCTACGTTTTCATTTACTTGTGGACAAAAATCAAGCTAGATTTTTAATTAAATTAATGCCTCCATTCTCCTTTTCAATCTTTCCTTTCCTTTTTTTTTGTCTAAAAATAAAAATCAATTCAAACACCTAATTTTATCTTTTCTCTTTTTCTTTCCATCCCAACCCTTCGATCCCACTCTCCGAATACTTTGCCCAACTTTGGCATCTTCCTTGCTTGGGCAAAATTTGACGCTGACTTTGGTTGTACAGAAGAAAACCAAAAGAAAAAAATCACATTGACATGGGATTCTAATTACTTTTCCCCCGAATAATGAGAAATACAAGTCACGAGGGATCCCCCCCGAAAAAATGTATTTTGACTCTAACCGTGACAAAAAGTGAGAATTGGAAAATGGTATTCAATCCGCTGGAAAAAAAAAGATGCATCTTGCAAAGAATGACTCGAATGAAGTCTAGACGGGAAAAGGTCATATTGCCAAAGCATGTGGGACTCTTCTATGGAGGCTTTAACATTTTTCAGTTTGCTGTGCCAAAAGTAAAAGGCATTTGAAGTCGTGAATATTCCCCATCTGTTCATTGTCGTAGTCAGGTGCTGATCACTTCCAAGCAAGTTGCAATTTCCCATGTCACTGTCGAGGAATTGCAGGCAGGCAGCTTCTGCTTTATGAACCAGAATAAAAAAAAAAAAAAGCACCACCGGAACTTCCTACCGTACTATTGCAGGCAGGCTTCGTTTTAGTCTCTCCTTTAAAGAACGAGAGTCCATCTCTATTCTCCCCGAGCACTTTGCCATGTTTCACCCCACGGGAAAATGGAACTCTGAAAAATCAACCATAATATTACAAATACCATTTCCGTTTTTATGTTGAATAGGTAAGGAAAACCAGGAATTAGTTTGTTCAGCTCCATTATTGGTGTTCAACCTTTTGAAGCTAGCTGCATCCTTTCCTCCTCCTGCTCACCATCTTGTTTATACTACGAGTTAATGGAATACCATCTTTCCAACTAATCCGTGGCCACCGTATCTGATTTCTTGGCATCTCTCTGCGCCAGCGTTCTAAAGGACTCGAAATGAAAATCAAATACAGCAAACATTTTATATCCTTGAAATCCTTGAAGAAAACCTATATAATTTGTGAAAAACTGAATCCCCTACTCCAATTTTTCCACGTTAGGGGCAACGAAAGTAGAACTTTCCGCATCCGTCACCGGTCAAATTTCCCTAGTCGGCAATCAAATTTTTCTCAAAGCTAGAGATCCAACTGCAGCCAAAATCTTCAAGATTAGATTTGCAATCTAGTTCATAACACAAGTATATTATAAGCTGCTTCCAGAAATTAACTCGACTACCCCCCCAAATTAAAAAAAAAAAAACGAAAATAATCCAAGGCCAGCTAGATTCCACAGAATGCCTTTTTACCAAGAGAATCATCCCAGTAATACCTTCTGCCCAACACCCTACCATCCCCCGCATCAAAAAGGAGAGGGAGAGATAGAGAGCTTAAAAAGGAAAAAAAAAAAAAAACACCCACCCTCCACGGCAGCCGAAGGGCCAGTTGTACCTGGTATGAAAAACCGGAAAAAGGCAGCAAAAGTGGCAAGGAAGAGAAAATTACCATGTTCCCTAATCTTGGTTTATTACATTTACTTTGTCGATCTCTGCAACACGTACATCAACTATATATTTCTCACTTCTTGGATTTGGACTCGAGCACAAAGCAATCACCCAAATGAATTATTAGTAATCTCCTTTTCTAATAGCAGAATCGTCCCCACCTTGTTTACACTGTGCCACAAAAACATCTCCGCCAAGCAAAACCCTTCAAGGACACCCCTCCGAACCACGAACCCGAGCATCGTCCGCAACCCACAAGCCACAACCCGCAACCCACAAGCATAGCCCACCGGACCATCTAAGACATTCCACTAGCAATTCAAATTGGTTCTTACAGATTCAAAGGAGATGGCACTATGGCTGCTTCCTGCCATTCATGGATTTCAGCTGATGGTAGTAGCTTCAGGAGTTGCGAGGAGCAAGTCACCTAAGTACATACTAGACTACTTGGTGGCCCACATTACCAAGGTAAGAACAAAGAAAGAAAGGAGCTACTCCATGATGGGCCGTTGCCATCTTGGTCTCAATTATAAATCTACTAGTTGAACAATTTTACTAGGGGTGTTCAACTCCGCCCACCTCATCCAACTCCGACGGCGGTGAATCGGTGGCAGGTACTAAGCTTAACCCTGCTATTTCTTCCCGAACTGGTATCTTTTTTTTTTTTTTCCTTTCAAATGGAGTATAAAAACTTGGATGACCAATTCGTAGAAAAGCCCACCTCACCAACTGGGTCAGTCATCAGAGCTGTCCAAAATCATCCACGGACCATAGGAAGTGACGAAAGCTTTTCCGAACTTTACCTCAAATAATTGTAACGCTAATACAAAAATTTGCCAAAAACATAAGTAATAAATGTTTCTGTTCTTGAAGATGTCCTGAAACTGTTGCAACACCGATCTTCCTCCAAAAACCACCAGCATCTACCCACGCACATCCTTTGTTCTCTGTGCCTAGAAAAATCCACCAAGGAAAATAAAGTCAATAAACCATTGAACTCTCTTCAGAATGGTATGCTTATTTCGTGCCCACCTCAGTCATCCAAGATGGACCCTTCTTCACTCAGCGGAGACCGACTCCGCCACCCAACGTTTCCCACCAAGACCAGAGTCTTCCATATAAGCTTCTCACCCACCCACATCATCAAAATGGTTCAAATAATTCCTCCAACACTCATAACTATTGCCATACCTGATCTACCAGTGCCCGTCACCGTCAGGGAGGAATCCATTCCCACCATCCACCCCCCTCCCCCAAACAAAAAAGAAAACGAAATTCAAAATCCACACCTCTAAATCCCATTACCATTCACAGAAAAAAAATTATTATTCCAAAACCAAAAAGAAAAAAAAAAAGGGGGGGGGGGTGTATATTCATTTACCACTTTTTTTTCCAAGTATCTTGGAACACATTCTTGTGCAGCCAACCCCTGCAAAAAACGAAAAAGAAGGCAATGAGAGAGAGCACATAATCCACAATTCTTCAGCATTGCAACCCAAGCACGTCAGATGCAAGTTAGCATTTTTCTCTTAAATCCTTTTACGCTTTAGCAATCATAATGCTGACTCCCAAGCCCAAATTCGTCATCCTAATTCTTTTCTGAACCTTCCGGGTATATACATACACAACTCTATATCTATATATCTCTCTCTCTACACGCTCTCTCCTTCTCTCTCTCTCAAGAAAATCTTTTCTCCCTCAAAATTGGCTTCAAACTTTGATTTAAATATACTAAAAACTACATAAATATAGAACAGTGAAATTTTTTATTTTATCTCTCTCATGAGTAGTTGTTGTAGAGAGAGAAAGGAGAGACTGCGGGGAAACAGAGATCCCTATTCGGGCACCAATTCTCCGAAGCTGTTTTAACCTATTCCGACACCATCCTGCGATAGGTGATTCACTTAGTTTTTGTTTTCATAATTCGATTTCTGGTTCTCTTTATTGCTGGCAAGAATAGATTTCCAAGTATTTCGCTTGCGTACCAAGTTTCTCTGCTATTTGAGTCTTTAGGGTTTCAATTGGAGGATATTAGGGCTTTTGGATAATATTCGAAGTTAGAATTGGAGTTTGGACTGGTAGTGGAGGGAGATGATAATAAAGAGAAACTTGAAATCGGTAATGCCGAGTTTGAAACGGTGCCGAGTCGCTGACTCGGGTGGAGAAGACGATGAGAGTTCAGGGAATCGGAAGAAACGTAAAGCTAACAATGGCTATTACCCACTGCATCTGCTTGGGGATGTTGCTGCAGGCGTAATTCCGTTAAGTGGCTACGGTCTCCAGAGAATTCTAGCCGGGAGATGCAGCGCTCAAGCAGCGGCGGCTGCAGTGTCGTGGTGCACCGAGGTCTCATGCTCACCTGGCGAGGGGGAGTCAAAATTAAAGTTTAAAGAGAAAGGTGATAGAATAGTGCAAGAGGCTCCGCGGCCGCCACTGGTAAGAACTTCCAGAGGGCGAGTACAGGTATTACCTTCACGATTTAACGACTCAATTCTTGATAACTGGAAGAAAGATAAGAGCAAAGCCAGCGTGAAAGAATCAGCTCTGGACCCGGAATTTACCCCGTACAAGGAAAAAACTAGCGCGAAAAACTCCAAGCTCCGTGGAGAAATAGCAAATAAGAAGGATAAGGTTAATCACCAATGTCGTAAGTTTTCTCCTGTTTTGGAGGATGATATTGAAGAAACTGGGCCTCTGGGATTCAATGTTAGGAAGTATTCTAGTTCTCGGAGTTCAGTGACATCTTTAACTGAGCAATTGGTAGAGATTGAGGAGAATGAGGAATTAGACGAAAGGATAGATATGAGTGGCATTGATGAGTTTTCAAAGGAGGAGGTTAAGAGAAAGGGTCGGATATATGGTCCTGATGATTTTGCTTCGGGTGATGTAGTTTGGGCCATATCTGGGAGGCATTGTCCTGCTTGGCCAGCCATTGTCCTTGACCCACAGATGCAAGCTCCCCAACAAGTTTTAAGTTTTCGCATTGCTGGTGCAGTTTGCGTGATGTTTTTTGGTTACTCTGGTAATGGGACACAAAGGGTGAGTTCACACTTTCTATCTTATTAACCGCAATAAGATTTTAGGATATGCTTAAGTATTCTGCGTATGTTAAATAAATAGACAGAAATCTGGCAGCACTGAGTGTATTTACTGAGATTGTTGTTGGTGGGCAGGATTATGCATGGATAAGGCGCGGGATGATATTTCCTTTTGTAGATTATGTAGACAGGTGTGTGATTCTTGCACTTTTAAAAATTAATCTTCCAAAACTGTGTTGATGGAGGGATTGTTGTGGAACCTTTTGTTGGTTTAGTTTTCAGGGACAGACTGATTTGAATGATAGCAAGCCCAGTGATTTGAGATCGGCCATTGAGGAAGCATTTCTAGCAGAAAATGGCTTTAATGAGTTGCTGATGGTGGAAATCAATGCAGCAGCTGGCAATTTGGAATATCTTCAATCTCTTACAAGGGGGGCATTTGAGGCATCTGATTCAAATCAGGATCAGGAATGCAATTCCTTGAATAAGGCAAGTTTTATTTATTGTAAGAGTTTCCATTCATAAATTTATATTTTTAGAGTTCATCTTTTTTCAGGAAAGAGTGGACAAGAATGTTGAAGATATTGTAAAGTGCTTCTTATTGAATTTCAATATTTATGTCTTCTGTAGTTCCTTTCTGGCATGTTGCCTTGATTTGCCTTTCACTATGAATGGCTTTCATTTGGTAGAGGGAATGGCTCTTCTAGTTTTATAACATTCTGAAGTTGACTTTTCTGCAGGATCTATTCACGAAAAAAGGGTCAGAATCTTGTGAAGCCTGTGGTCTAAAAACCTCTCCCAAGATACCAAGGAAATTAAATGACTCAAATGTTGGAAGCCACCGCTTGTGTGCATCTTGTGCTAGGGTTCGTTACATGCCTTGGCATACGTCCTTAAAATTTTCTTTACCAGAATTGTTGTTGCAAATAGCTATGCTCTAGATGATGTGTTTATTAATGGTGGGTTGTTTCCCTGTTTCAGTTAAAGAAAATAAAACATTATTGTGCCATATGCAAAAAGATTTGGAATCATTCAGATAGTGGGACTTGGGTAAGACAATTCTACTGCACGTACATTCTTGCAATTGTTCTTTCTTCGTGTGTGCGCATATTGTTTCTTTTTCCTCTCTCCTTTCTTATATAAAATGAAGGTCACAGTTTCTTCATTAAATTAGGTACGTTGTGATGGTTGTAAAGTCTGGGTGCATGCAGAGTGTGACAAAATTTCTAGCAATAATTTCAAGGTCTCCTTCTGTCCTCTAACTTCAGTTCTGTTTCTTTTTATTTAACATGCTTGGCAACATATGTTCTTCTAACTGGACTTGGAAAGTTGATTATATATTGCTGATTTGCTTTTTCTAGGATCTGGGAACCTCTGATTATTATTGTCCTGAATGCAAAGCTCGATTTAATTTTGAATTATCGGATTCAGAAAATTTTCACCCGAAAATCAAGTAAGTCTTTATCTAGCATTCAATTCCTTCTTCAAAGGCATTGTTTCATGAGTTTCCTGGACGTGTAACAAGGATGGTGCTTTTATTCAGGAATAATAAGAAGAATGGCCTGCCTGACAAGGTTTCTGTTGTCTGCTCTGGGGTGGAAGGCATCTATTTTCCTAGCCTTCATCTGTAAGTGCATCAGGGCATATAAAACATTTTAAAAGTAATTCTCTTGTTAAAACGTACCTTTGCAGGGATCATTTTTCATCATTGTGGAAGCCTCTATATCTAATCAGCTTCAATTTCTTCTTCTTTTTTAATTTAATATTTTAACAATTTTTTAAAGCAGAAATTCTTTTGTAGTGCCCCTCCAAAATTTTGTAAGGTTATGCATTTAGTGTTGTGGCTTATCAGCTTCTTTCTTTTAAGTTCCACGATTTCATTCTAATCAGTGTTGTTAAGGGTGCTAGGCACACCCTAGGTGCTAGGACCCTCATATCGCCCGAGGAGCAAGCCTCAAAAAAAGTGCATGCCTGATCGAAATAAGGCACACACACACAAAACAAAATTATATATATCGTATAAAATAACTCTGAAGAGCTTTCTAATTTTTGTACTCTAATATATCCTAATTCAATTCTTAATTTAGTTTAAATCTAAGTCTATCCAAAGGATGCAGTAGAGGAAAATTCATATAAATGACTAAAAATCATCATCACTAATGTCAAACTCCATGTTTTCATCTTCTTTTCCTTGTTCAGAATCACAATCTATATCCTGCTCCATTTCATTGTCATCTTCCTCTTCAATAGCTAAAAATTTTCTTTTAGATTTCGATTGTGATCTGGTTGGTCTTGATGGTTCTCCAAGACCAGCACCACTTGCCACTACACCCCAAGTCAGCTTATCATCCTCAAACACCAATTCATCATCTTCTGCCTTTTGTGCACCCATCTTCTACCAACTTACCTGGTAAATTGTGGCTTCTTTTGATTACATTTAAGATATTAAATCCAATTACTAGATCTCAATCACGTCTTTTTGAGCACCAAAATCTGAAAATTAATACAATTTTTTTTCTTTAAGGAAACAATAGAAAACCAACAATTACTTTGATCAGGTGCGCCTTTTTAGCGCCTTGGGCTTCAGAAAATGGTGCAAAAAAGGCTAGCCTGACTGAAGGAGCCTAGCCTGGCTGAAGGCACCTCACCTTGGACTATGAGAAGCACAAATGGGCTTTGGGGCTGCGCCTTAACAACGCTGATTCTAATTCTACTTTTACCTCACATTCTTGCCCTCTTTTTCTTTTTTTGGGAATAGCAGGTATTGTATTGTTGGAAAATTATTTTAAATAAAAAAGGAATGGCAAAGGCATGCAGCATGCTTTTGATTTGGGGAAAAGATTTTAATATTAGCGAAATGTTGTTGTAGTTTTTGACTTTTAAAGCATCTACTTTTGGGAACTAAAGGTGTTAACCGTCAAATAATTGAAAGCACTGCTGCAGATAGGCATGGTTAAAATGTTATGACACTATCTTCCTCTGCTTTCTCCTGGTTTCACTTCAAGACTCAAATATTAGTTGCTGCAAATGATGTGGATTGATCTATTTGACATTATTTATTTTGGTGAATCCTTAGGACTAAAATTTGTAAAACACTGTTTTCCATCCTATGGTAGATGTCCCCCCCCCCCCGCGGGAATCTTTATGGTCTAAAATGTGATACATTCTTTCCCGCTCTGTTGTAGAGTTGTTTGCAAGTGTGGATCTTGTGGAACAGAAAAGCAGGCACTTAGTGAATGGGAAAGGCATACAGGTTGCAAAATAAAAAACTGGAAGGCCAGCATCAGGGTCAAAGGTTCCTTGATACCTCTTGAACAATGGGTTTGTATTTTAAGTTCATCCTGTGCATTTAATGTATAATCTATGTTTGGATCTTTTTTGGCACAGCACACTTCATTTGAAATCTAATCATGTTCTTTCCCTAAATAAAGTTATGTGATTCCTCAAATTGCAATCCAAACTGTTTGCGTCAGACAATTATGCAGCTGTAACCTTAAAGAACCACTGAAAATGAACAGTTTGATCACAAATTTAGACCTTTCCATTGGTCCTAATGTCTTTTTCATGTGCCATTCCTATTTTCAAGTTTGATTGTGGAGCTAAGAGGAAGAATCTGTTTATATTTTATTGTCTTTCCAATTTTGGCTTCACAGATGCTGCAGGTAGCAGAATATCATGCACGCACTGCTGTCTCTGTCAAGTCTCTGAAGCGTCCTTCTTTAAAAGTGAGGAGGCAGAAATTGCTTACCTTCCTTCAAGGTATTTCCTTTCAAGAACTTTTGATCTCAATCTTTCATGAGATGATCCATGATGAAAAAGAGGTCTTGAAATGACAGAATGTGTTAATTTTTCACAGAAAAATATGAACCTGTTGATGCCAAGTGGACAACAGAAAGGTGTGCAGTATGCCGATGGGTTGAAGATTGGGATTACAATAAAATTATAATCTGCAACAGGTACTGTTAATTTATTTGATGGGAACTTAAAACCTATCTATTGTGTGCAAGTTTTATGTAAGTATTTGGGGTTTGAGCTCAAGTGTCAATCTTTCTTATCATAAGTGCTTACATGTACACTTGCATGGGTATATGTACACACATAAAGTTATACTGATATTGTTTTATACGCGTATATCATGTGCATGCACTTCAATATATGTAAGGTGTAGTGATGTTTTTATTATTTCCCTCAGATGTCAAATAGCTGTTCATCAAGAATGCTACGGTGCAAGGAACGTTTGTGACTTCACTTCATGGGTCTGTAGATCCTGTGAGACACCCGATATTGAACGGGAGTGTTGCCTTTGTCCTGTGAAAGGCATGAACTTACATTTATTATTCTCACTGTTCATGATAGCCTTTATGTTGTTTGGATGTCTGGTATTTATATGGAAAAACTAGTAGTTCACTTTTTCTATTTGCTTAGCATGCAGCAAATTGATATCTGAATAATTTTCTATTCCCCTGTAAATTGTTTACCAAATTAATCAAAGCTCTGAAAATGTTTAGTGAAAAAGGTACTGTGGTTAACTCTGGAGTGTTTATATGGGCTTTTTTCTTTATTGAGGAATCTTTATTTCTATTCCTCATGGCTTCATGGTGGTTGTATTTTACTGAAAAGTTTAGTTTGAAGTACAGCATGGATCAACACATCTTGAATTGTTCAATAAGTATCTCAACATAGTGTATACGATGGTTCCATTTGATTTTATAAATGGTTTGATTATCTGATTATTGTCTATGATGTGTTTCCCAATTCTTTTGTATTAAATTGTTATAAACTGCTTGAAAAGTTTGGGTTTTGTTTTTTGGGTTTGTGTGGTACTTTTGCTATTGGAGTCTTAAATTATGATTATTCATGAATTTAGGTGGCGCCATGAAGCCTACTGATATCGAGCCTCTGTGGGTCCATGTCACCTGTGCTTGGTTTCAACCTGAAGTTTGTTTTGCAAGCGATGAAAAGATGGAACCTGCTGTTGGCATTTTGAGAATTCCTTCAAACGCTTTTGTGAAGGTAGCATTTTATTTCGCTTACGATGGGGAATGATGGGGCTTTCTCTTTCCCTGTGACTAAAGCTGATGCTCCAACCCTATTTCTACATACACTGGATCCGATATCCATTCTTTTATTGTTTTTTTTTAAATAAATTATTTACTAGTGTACAGTCAAATAATTTATCTGATATTCTCCATGGGCATGGCGCTTTGTGTTGTACCTGAATTATCCATTGATTTAATTTTTTTCAGATTTGTGTAGTATGTAAGCAAATTCATGGTTCCTGCACACAGTGCTGCAAATGTTCTACTTATTTTCATGCAATGTGTGCATCAAGGGCTGGGTATCGCATGGAGGTGAGACTGCTCATTTATTAAATTTCTAGCACTTTAAAGTTTCAGTTTTGTAATTAAAAAAAAAAAAGTGAACAGTCATATGTTTACCTATTTCTCTTTAATCACATATTCAATATCTCAGTTAACATCTCAAGACATTAGGCACATATTCTTTATTGCGTTCATTGTCCATCCTTTGTTTTAAATAATCTGAAAAATGTTAAGAGTACATTTTGAAGGTATAAATTTCCTAAGGGTTTCAAGAAAGAACAGATCCTTATATTTCTATAAAATAAAAGCATACTTTTTTTACCAGGTTTATTTACTTTTACACAAATTGTTTTTCAATTTTGATATGCATATTGCATCTCTGTTGCCAGCTCAGGAGATAATACTTGAAAGTATATAACCAACAGGCTTCTTGTGCTTGAAATAATTTATTCTTTCTAATTATGAAGGTCGACTCTTGCATTTGTTTAAGGATGGACTTAATTTTAGCGTATTAGGTTATGCATAATCTGGTGTACAAAGCTTACCTTTGTGATTGGTATAATCTCTCTTTCCCATATAAAGAATCCATCCATAAACCAGAAACAGTCTTGATGGTCCAAGTATGCTCCTCTTTTTCATATATATATATATATATATATATATTACTGAGGTTTCCATTTCTGTAATTGCAGTTGCATTGCTTGGAAAAAAATGGAAAACAGATTACCAAAATGGTCTCCTATTGCGCTTACCACAGGTACTGAAAACATGTTAGGATTAAAGTGCTTATTATTGGTTATTTCATGATTTTAATGGTGTACTTATCTGTACATATTTGGAAAAATTGAAGGGTGATTTTAGAAGGTCATTTATTGTGGGAAAGGAAAAACATGCAATTTATTTTCTCTGCATATATTCTTACTTGCACAGCTTTTTCCTGCAGAGCTCCAAATCCAGATAACGTTCTAATTATACAGAGTCCGAGAGGGACTTTCTCAACAAAAAGCCTTATTCTGAACAAGAAAAGTACTTGTTCAAGGTTAATTTCATCAAACAGGTTGAAACTTCAGGAAGCTCCAATTATGGAGCTGAATGAGGCGGAACCTTTCTCTGCGGCAAGGTGCCGGGTCTATAAGAGACTGAACAATAAGGTATTCTTTTTAGAAAGGAAACAATTTTTTTAATATACAAGATGAACAAGTAAGAAGATATGAATCCTTAAGAAAGTTTAAACTATACATAAGATCCACTTTTGCAACCCTTTGTAAGAAGAACAAAAAGCTATTATGATGATACCCAAGGATGGTACTTTGCTGAGATTTGGAATAACTTTTCTTTCTAATTGTTGTATGCTCATGCTATTCTGGGTTTGTAAATGTCCATTTTGATGTGTTTTCTCTGCCTGAACCTTCTTTTCTGCTGCTAGTATTTTGCCTTCACAACCCCCCCCCCCCCCCCTCCCCAAAACACAAAAACCTCAAAGCCACGTTTTGTCATGGTTCCCTCCTCGTTCTATTAAAATTCGAAAAGAATCAATGGCAGGAAAACAGCCTTGATCTCCAATTTAGTCTTTTCTCTTATTCGTTTTTAATTTCACTCCTGCAATTGAGCTAAATTTTAACCTTCTCATTTGATGTTCTGCTAACCAGGGCCAGAGAAATGGAGAAGAGGGCATTGCTCACCGAGTAAAGGGACCCTGCCACCATTCTTTAGGCTCAATCCAAAGCCTGAATACCACCACAGTAAGTTTCTTCACATTGATTTGCACTTGAAAATTCCTCATCTATATGTGAAATCTTGACTTTTTGTTTTCTACAGGAAATAGAAGAGCCTAAAGGCTTTTCTACCTTCAGGGAACGTCTTCGTCATTTACAGGCAAAATTTCCACTCTTATCACTTCATATGTTATTAGTCTCATCTGAATTGAAGTTCTCAATATCTTATGGCCATCTATGACACTAGAGAACGGAAATGGAGCGCGTTTGTTTTGGAAGATCTGGAATACATGGTTGGGGCCTATTTGCACGAAGAAGTATCCTAGAAGGAGAAATGGTTCGTTCTTTGCAAATTCTAATATGTTTATACATTTGTGTGTGTGTGAGAGAGAGAGAGAGAATCGAAAAGCTTTGTCCAAGTTTGAACATAATATGTCTTTGATCTAGTTGAACTTGAGCAAGTATAAGCTCAGCTTGGCTTGCCAGCTAAGATTCAACCCTATTATATTAGTATAAGAAAATTAACAAAGCTTGCCACAAACATAGCTTGAGCATTCATTGGATGAGCCAATGTCTATGAAGTATTTTACTTTGTTCAATTGGTCTGCATGCTTTAAAGTTTGAACTTATGAGCAGCTCTCATTTTTGTACATGCCCTGGGTTTTATGCTGTTTTGTTACATAATATAGCGGATCTCCTTTTCACATAATTCTGGTTTTAACTTTTCTTTTAGGCCATGGTGGTTTACTCATGTAAGTTGCATATATTTTCTCTAGGTTCTTGAATATCGTGGTGAGCAGGTCAGGCGCAGTATTGCTGATTTAAGGGAAGTGCGGTATCGTGTAGAGGGCAAAGATTGTTATGTAGGTTATTTATTGTGAGATCAACCATTTTTAAATTTGTTTCTTTCAATGATCTTTGAAGCAATTGTTATTGTCAACTAGGCCTGTCTGTCTGTTGATGTGTTGAAACTCTCACCTGCAGCTATTTAAGATCAGTGAAGAAGTTGTGGTTGATGCCACAGATAAGGGAAACATTGCACGCTTAATTAACCATTCTGTAAGCTCTCTTATCATACATACGAATGCTGCAGTTTTCTCCCATTCTTTTAATTGCCCTTGAGGATTCATCTTAATTTCAGCTCTTATTATGTTCCATGACTCTTTTCTTCCTTTGGATGACGGACAGTGCATGCCGAACTGCTATGCGAGGATCATGAGTGTAGGTGATGATGAGAGCCGGATTGTACTTATTGCCAAGACAACTGTTTCTGCTGGTGACGAGCTAACGTACTCCTTTCTTTCTTTCCTCTCTCACCCCTGTATTTGTTTGTGTATTTGGAAGTGGGTGTGCCTGGCTTGTGCAGCTGATGGCTAGCTACATCTGCAGATTAATAACTTGATAAGAATTATTTGGCTCTGCATGTTGCAGGTATGATTACTTATTTGATCCTGACGAGTGTGACGAATTCAGAGTCCCCTGTTTGTGTAAAGCTCCAAATTGTCGAAAGTTCATGAATTAGGTTGCACACATTACAGCCATTGTTTCTCCGCAAGGAGCTCTAACCATTTCTTTCCTCTACCAGACCTCGAAGCCGAATCGCTAACCTCGTAATTTTGCTCCAAAAGGCATATGTTTTTAACTTTTCTTTTCAATTTTTTTTTGACCTCCTATAGTTATGAAGGGCAAATAATAGTGGTTATAACCAGTGGATGAGGGCATCTTGTATAGACTAGATGATGTTATATAATATATTGCAATAGCAATGCTCTTTTCGTGTTATTACCCCTTAAATCGTCATATTGTAATTTTCGTGTCAATGTTTTTTTTTTTAACTTGTTGTATTTTCATGGTATATTGCTCTTGTATCATTGTCCTATCAAATTCAAATTTTGTTTTCGCATTTAAAAGTGTTACCTTGTAATTTAGGAAATTGGAGATCCAACTTTGGAAGTATTTAAAACCAAATAATTGCCAAAAATGGATGGGATAGAAGCCTTCTAATTTTTTGGGTCTATGAATATCTTGCCCCAAGTTTATAAAGGAGGAGAGGAAGGGAGCAGGAAAGGAGAATTTTTATTTTTATTAGAAGAAGTAAATTATTTTTATTTTTATTTTGTTTGTTTATATTGAAAGGAAAGTAAATTATAAATGGTATATAATTGTAAAAATTATACCAACATTCCAAATAAATTGAAAATTTGACTAAAAAAAAAAAAAAGATATGATTACAAAATTAAAATATCTTGAAGACAAAATTAAATATAATCTTAGTTTTTATTAATTTTTTACATAATAACAATGTCAATGGCACATTTTTATCATTCACCAAAAACTACCAAAATAATGATATGGCAGCGATCAAATTATATTTATATAAAATTTTATCAGAAAGGAATACAAGATTAATCATTTCTTTTTTTAAATATTCTTAAATCACAAATTAAAAATAGACATTTTTTTTTTAAAATTCTTCATCTTTAAAAAAAAATAAATCATATATTTCCCCTCGAAGAACTGCTTTCACTTTTTGTCCTTACTAAGAGATTTGTTTTTTTTTTTTTTTTGTGGACAAATTGACGGATTTTCTCCCTAAACACTTATTTTTTTACTTGATTGGTCCTTAATCTTTATTTTTAACTTTTTAGATCCTCCATTAATGTTCGTGAAAATTATTTGGTCCCTCCGACTCATTTCCAATTAGTCAACTTCCGGTCAACACCTTATATTCGGTTTGAAAAAAGTAGTGGAAGGTGTTTTCGGTACTCCACTGTTGATATTCCCGCCAAATTAATTTGCCCTGTCAACATCTGTTTATCAATTTAACCAAATCCTCTGCAAAACCTTGGGTCACTGAACTGCTGTTTGAAATTTGGCTCATTGTTCATTACTTCGACATTAGGGTTTAGGGTTTGTCTCTGCAAAGTTACTCAAAAATTACCCCATTTTAATAGAAGATCAGTGAGAATCGGAATCCATTGAAGACCACCTTGGTAGGGTTTACTGACAGTGATGGCAGGAACTGGAAATAGATGTCCACGTGGGCAGACTTCTTCACGACATTCCAGGCAATCAAGCATTTTACAGGGGATGCTCGACTCAGATATGGTTGAGCGATACCTCGGGTAAGATAGTTTATGTTTTTATAATTTTGTGATTGGTGTCTATGAATTTCTGGGTTTGCCTTCCATTGTTTGAGTTAATGGGAGTTTTGATTTTTGTAGTATAATCTAGAGGGGCATAGCAGAGGAGAAGAGAAATACATTTGCATATCTAGACTCACTATGGTTTCACATATATACATGTAAGAGCAAGGAGAAGGTGTTGAAGTGGTTGAAGAACAAAGACATTCTGTCTAAGAAGTATGTTATGGTTCTTATCATCCTCTGGTATATCTCTCATTTTACTCAATCCTATTGCATTTTCCCATTTTTTGTTTGGAAATGGATAACCACACACACTGTTCCTTTTTTGTCAGTTAAAAATTGGTTGTGCTCTTTCAGGGGTCACTGGAGTATACTGATCTTATGTAACTTCAATGATGAATCAGAGTTAAGAAGTCCATGCATGCTCCTATTAGACTCTCTGCAATCAGCAGAATAGACAATTGAGCATTTGATTAAAGAGTAAGCTATAGTGTTATCTAAAGTAAATATACAATAATTCATTTGATCTTTGTATGCATAAAAATTCTTATATCTGCAGCAAATAGATGAGTCCTTGATTTTAAATGTACTTCTTTTTGTGGATAGTTTTGTATTGGACATACTTAAATTGGAGGACAAATAGATGAGTCCTTGATTTTAAATGTACTTCTTTTTGTGGATAGTTTTGTATTGGACATACTTAAATTGGAGGACAGACAGGCTATTAGAGACATAGTGGGCAAAATTTCTCTGCTCTTACCAAAGACAAGACAGATTTGAATATGAGTATTTTGGAAGTTTTATTCATTCAATTAAAGCATGTCTGTTGTGCTAATTACTTGGTCAATTTATCATTAGGTTCCACAACAAACAAATGGAGAAGATTGTGGCAGTTATATTTTGTATTATGCTTATTTGTTTATGTATTATGCTCCTGAAAATTTCAGCATTGTTGATGGCTACCTTTACTTTAAGTCTAGAAAATGCTATGACTCGGATTTTTTTAACATAAGTTTAGGCACCATTGAAAATCATGAAAATATATTTTGGTTTTTATACTTTTTATTTCATGCATTGTAGCTGAAAAATGATTGGTTTACTTTGGAGGAATTTACTACATTTAGACATAGCCTACATGCAATGGAAAAGACATATTCTGGTTCCGATGTTGCCAAGGTCGGTAATATCCCAAGTGCTAGTAGAGGTGATGTGATTGAGCTTCATGGTTCTCATGGGGAGAACAATGAGACTGCTATAGATACTTTGCAATTTGAAACATTAAGAATTGGGCATTTGCAATTATTAGAAGGCATTAGTTTAGAAGGGGATGAACGTGCTGAATAAGAAAATTTTGACATTGTGATAAGTGATGAATTGCTACATCCAGTTGATGTGGTGGCTGAGATAGAGGTTGAGGAATTTCAGGACTTCATTTGTTCTAGTGTTTCAAGTGTTAGCAATAACAATGGGATTGAAGTTAGGCTACCTGTGGATACTTCAGTTTTGGATCATATCAACACAGCTGAGTGGGATAGAAGGTAGGTAGAAGAGACAAGTGATGTGGCAAGTGAGCTTTCCAAGTTTACCAATAAAGATAGGCAGAAGAGACCAAGGTATGATTTTAGCAATCAGAACTTGAGTAGTGATTCCACTGAAGAAGAATCTGAATGTGAGATGGATAAATACTTTCATGATTCTGGTTATTCAGCAATTGATGATGATGAAATGTTTGAAGAGTTTGTGGATCAAAGACTTAAGGACTTTGATGAAAATGTGCAAAGGAAAGCCAGTTGTTTGAAGCTAAAAGTCTCCAATAATTCCAAGATTGATGAGACAGAAAATAGAACAGTAAGAGGAGGCTGCAACAGAACATGATATTCAAGCAACTTTAGATGAATCAGCTAACAAACAAGCTATAGGAAATGTTTTGGAGCCTGAAAATGTAGAACATTCAGGCAACGTCGCTTATCCAAAAAACAAGAGAGGGGGTATAAAGGGTAAAAGAAGGACTTGGTTGTATACACAGTCTTTTAGTCAAAATGAAGATGCATTTCTTGAACCGGAATATATGGACATTGGAGATGAGTCCAGCTATGAAGATTCATATGATGAATTCAATAAAAATCAGTCCATAGAGGATGATTTTGATGAGGACAGCAAGATGGAAGAACTCCCCAAGTTTGACATGAAAAGAGATGGTGAAAATCCTAACTTTTAGGTAGGCATGAAATTTAACACTAGCGATAACCTTAGGACTACCATTATTAACCATGGAATCAAGCATGGTAGGCAAGTGTGGTTCAAAAAAAATAATTCAAAAAAAGTGAAGGCTTGCTGTAGGGGTGCAAATTGTGACTGGATGGTGTACGAACACAGGATAAAAGACATGCCGGGTTTCCAAATTAGAACTTTGCAAGTAAAATATCAGTGCTCCAGGAATCTGAATTACAGACTTGCTAGTGCAAAGTATTTGGCTGCTAAGTACATCGAAACCTTCAGATCTGCAAATGGTATTAAGGTGGATGAGTTCCAAGACAGAGTTCATAAAGATCTCATTGTGAACATCTCACCTTGGAAAGTCTACAAAACAAAACGACAGGCAAAGTTATTGATAGAAGGTAGATACATGGGCCAGTACAAGTTGCTGTGGAATTACTGCGAAGAACTAAAAAGAAGCAATCCTGGTAGTACTATTTAAATTGATGTGGTAGAAAAAGAAGACACTAAAAATCAATATTTCAGGAGATTTTATGTTTGTATTGATGTACTTAGAAGAAGGTTCAGAGCTGGTTGTAGAAAGGTATTGGGACTAGATGGAACATTTTTAAAAGGACCCTATCCGGGAATTCTTCTTACTGCTGTGGGTGTCGATCCAAATAATGGGATGTATCCTGTGGTTTATGCCATAATTGAAGGTGAGAATAAGAAAACTTGAAAATAGTTTATTGAAGGTCTTATAGAAGACCTTAGGATATACAAGCCGGAGGATTGGTGTTTCATGAGTGATAGACAAAAGGTGAGCATTGTAGCTTCCTTGGTAAACATAAAGAAACTATTGATTTCAGTACATTATTGATTTTGCTTGTCGTAGTATTAATTGTTTATCATGTTGTTGTACAGGGCTTAATTTAAGCAGTTCAAGAATTGTTACCAAGAATTGAACACCGACATTGTGTACGACACTTACACAATAATTTTCAGAAAGCCCATCTTGGAGATGTTCTGAAGAAACAAATGTGAGCATGTGCCAAAGCAACTTACAAGAACAAATTTGAAGCAGAACTGCAAGTCCTTAGAGACCATGATGAAAGCGCCTACAACTGGCTGAAAAATCAGACATCTCTAGTGTTTTGGACTAGATCTCACTTCAGAGAAGTCACCAAATATGACATATTGCTGAACAATCATAGTGAGTCATTCAATAGACAGATTCTTCAAGTAAGATCCAAACCTGTATTGCAATTACTGGAGAGGATAAGAGTGCACCTTATGCTGTGACACCAGTCGAGGAGGCAGTGGATCAGTAGACAGAAAGGGAAGATCTGCCCACGAATTACAAGAAGACTAGCGACATTGAAAGTAGTATCAGGAAAATGCATGACATCCTATACTGGTGGTTCAAAGTTTTAAGTGAAGAAAAAAAACTAGGAACAGTTTGCAGTTGACACTGAAATGAAGACATGTTATTGTAGAAGGTGGGACATTTCTGGCATCTCTTGTATTCATGCGGTGACTGCTCTAGGGTATATTGGGTAGAACCCTGAAGACTTTATAGATAAATGTTATCGTATAGAAGCATATGAAAGGGCATATGGGGAAATTGTTTGCCTAACCAATTGCCCTAATAACTGGCCCATTTCAACGAAGCAACCACTGCTGCCTCCAAAAAATATTAGATTACCTGGAAGGCCCAAAAAGAAGAGAAGGCCTGGCATTGGAGAGAAATGCTACAAGATTGATGAACAAGGGGTTCAAAAGATGAGGAGGGTTGGTTTTAATGATAACAAGTGTAGAATATGTGGAATTTTTTGACACAATTCCAGAAAATGCCCAAGTAAGCCAGTTGAAGTTGGAAATGTTATATTTGGTTTGACACATGTGGGAGCTAGAGTTGAAAAGAAAATTGAGCATAATTTGAACAAATATGACAAATGTGGCAAATTTGGCCATAATAAACGATTTTGCAAAGCTCCTACTATTGTAAATGATGCAAAAATCGCCCAATATGGGCCAAGTAAGGGTACTGAAAATGTGGGCCAATCTAGTGCTAATTGCCTACTACCATCTGAAAGTTAGGACCACAATGCTGTTCCAAATCAAGAAGTAGAGTCAGCTGTCCAAATTGATGAGGGAAAGGCAATATCTCACTTTTGAATGATTCATCATGGAATAAAATTTCTTTTGTGTAAATTTGAATTGAAGTTGTGTTTTGTGTTGGACAATGTTGTTTGTTTCATAGGCTAAAATAAAGGCCAGGAGACCCTCGATGTGTAGTTGGTGTGGAGCATTAGTGCACAACAGAGCAAGATCTACTGTGCAAGGTGCAAGCTTGTATTCCAAGATAAAAATGTTGGATACTATGAGGAGGCTGGACTAGAGGGAATGGAATGTGATGCAGTTTTCAAAGGAGGCTGGACTATGTTGGATACTATCAAGTTGCAAGTGTAAATTTGTCTTAGTTGAAAGTTGTTTTTGGTAGTGTTAGAAAATTAGCATGATTGTGTTTTGGAGATAGCCAGGAAAAGACAATGGTCTAGGATAATTGCCTAATGTGGATATTGTTTAGATTGTGTATGAAGGGTGCAAAGATGATGGTCTAATATTGTTTAGTTTTGTTGTCTATTCTAGAAACTTGGCTTTTGTTTTGGCTTTAGGCAGAAATTGGATACTGTATTGTGTATGAATGAAAAGGAAAGGAAACCTTGGTTTTTGTTGATGCTTAATTTATATGATGTGTCTGGTGTTTTGTGTCAGTTTTTTTGAGATTAAGCATGTTCATTCATCCTCCATTTCTTCGGTGGTAATTTTATACCTTTGAAGCAGGTCAAAAGACATACTAAAATGGCAAGAAATTGATATAGAACGGATAAGACCATTAGGACTTAACCCATTTAACTGATATAGAAGACATTAGTATATCAAGCTAAAATATACAGCAAGTTGTTTCTGCACAAAATGACTTCATAACTTGAAAATTGAAACTACTATATCATAGTAATACATAAGAGTTCATTACTTCACCCATCACCTAGTGCATTAACGGTAAAACACAACATATTCCATCAAAAAACTCCACCTACACATCTCTTTTCCTTTTCAACACAACAACATTTACATCAACAGAACTTCTGGCAATAACTATTTTGAGCCCAACCAAAGGATAATCACTAAGAACCACGACAGAATGATAGCACTCCAAACACCCTTCTTCTTTTTCTGCAACAATGTCCTTTCTTCTTCCATCTTCCTAATCTTTCTTAACAAACCATGTATGACAACCTTGGATCTTTCGCACATAGGAGGATCAACCCAATAGAAAAATTTACATTTCTTCACACCCTGAAAATAGAGAAAAAACAAATACCTTTTCAATTTTCAACCTTTGAACACAACTATTAACATTCATTGACAACATTTCCACTCACCAAGATATTTTCGTACACTACAAATCGTCTCCCCGGATTTTTATCAGTCCACAAAATTCGAATCAAAGTTGGGACGTGACAATAGCATTCTATTGGTGGGTTCTCTAAAAAACGGCTTCTCTCATTGTACCTTGAACTCGAATGGCTTGAATCTCCTTCGTCATTTCCCCTTCCCCCTAGCAACAACATTGTGCTGCTCTAGGATGTTTGCTTTTACCAGATTTGGGATTCTACTGTGACTGAGGAAGGATAAGACAAGGGTGATTTTGAGAGGAAAAAAAAACTCACCCTACTAGGTTGTCCTCAATATATTCTAGATTCACAGAACTTTTGTCCAAACTCTAACAATTTGGGTTAGTTTGAAGAGACAGTAGAACATGTTAATATCATTAGTTTGATGAATGAGTCGGATTCCGTCAATAGAAGCTCAACTTCCGAGTTAGTTTGTAAAAGAGTGGAGTCCGTCATCAGAAGCTCAATTAAGTTAGCCGAATATCAACAGCGGAGTTTTGAAAATACCCTCCATTCATTTTTTTCAAGCCGAACATAAGGTGTTGACTGGAGTTGACTAGCCTTAAATGAGTCGAGGAGACTAAATAATTTTCACGAATATATATGGAGGATCTAAAAAGTTAAAAATAAAGATTATGGACCAATTAGTTAAAAAATAAATCCCTAAACCCCGCCAATTTGCCTTTTTTTTTTTTTTCAAATAAAAAGTGGGGCTGTGCCACTGCAAGTCGAAAACAAACTAGCCGGCGAAGGTGGGACACAAAATGTGAGATATTTGGGAAGGGGCCGCAGGGTGCAGATGAAGACGACATGCGAGAGACTCATGTCGAAACACTTCAACCGTCTTCTTCCACGCCACTCCCACACGCTACCTCCCTTCATATACCAAAATACCACTGCTTTCTCATTTCTTACCCGCGATTCTTCTTCTAAATTCATGCTAATCGGAAATCGCTTCCTCTCTCGTTTCTTCTGAAGGTAACCTACTGGTATTATACTTCTTCTCCTTCTCTGCCTGTAACCGTGCTGTATTACTGGTCTAACACAGCTCAATTCGATTATTTGCGTTGTTTAATTGGGTGGTGCAGTTGTAGTGCTTGTTATTTTTGACTGATGTCAATTGATTAGGTAATTTCTGATAGTATCAAATGGCGTTAATCGGAATTTGTTCGATTCCCAGTCTGCAATGCGCTGATACACCGTGCTCCAGCTTTAGGTCAATCAATTTGTCGACAAAACTGAAAGTTATGCCTCTGATCAACCAATTTAATTGTAATTTTCACTTCAAGAGGTCAAGGATTAGTTGTTCACTGTATAAGGAAGCCGTATCTTCGTCGGAATTCGAAGACAGTGGCGCTAGTACTAGTAGCAGGAATAGTAATGCGACAGTGTCCGATGAATCGATTGTTGAGGAAGAATTTAGCCATGTCACCAAATTCAAAATGACCGACTTCAAGATCAGTGACCGCGTTAGCATTGGCCTTACCGGGCGGGTAAATTTTACTCGTATATATGTATATGTATTTTGGAATATGGTACTGGTTTGAGCCTTCTCTCATTCAATTTATCCTTACGAAGTGTTTGTTCAGGCAGACGAGGTTATTTTTGAAGCCACTATCAAGGATATCCATAGGTTAGTTTGTTTTGATACTATATTTCAATTATCAGAAAGATCAATCAGTGAGTTTACCCCCCTTTCCGTTATTTTTTAACTTATTTGATCCTTTGCATGATGCAGTCCATTGTATAACACAGAAGTTGTTCTTCGACTGCTTACTACTGTTCAGGCTAAGCGCAGAGGGAGAAGAGCCATAGAGGTTGGTGAAAAGTACAAACGAAAGCTGTTGTCTAGTTTTATTTTATTAGTGCTTGATAATCTGCGTTTGGTTTAGGTGCTGAAGAGACTGGAGTGTCGTAGATTAATGTACCATTCTTACTCAATGCAAGTTTATGGCTATGTCTGTTCATCTACTACTGGCGACGCTGGCTCATTTACTTTGGTTCATGGGGTAGGTTTCTCTATATGAATGCTAATTTGCTATATTGTCTTTGTGTGGTCCGTAGCTCGTATGTATGGATGAAAAATAAAAAGGTTCATAGCATGTGAACACATTTTTTTCAGTATCATGGCAGTTTCTCTTTGAGGCATTGGCTTCAACAGTCTGATTGGCTTCCAACTTTGGAAGCTACTCTTGCTCTGGATGAGGAGTCTGCAAGGAGAGTTGGAGATGATTCTGTTGGCGGGCCAGCTGTCTCTCGACAGTTGAGACTGATTCGGATTTTAATGAGGGATCTTCTGATTGGAGTATGTCTCTGGTTATTTCCACAAGCATAGATATTTCTATGTTCTTTGTTGCAAGTGGATGCTTAAAACATTGTTGTTGCCTGTCAACTCAGGTGAATTACTTGCACAGCCATGGACTGGCCCATACAGAGTTAAGGCTTGAAAATTTGCATATTAGCCCGGTGGATAGACATATCAAAGTGAGAACTAGCTCATTTCTTTGTCCTACTGGTAAAGAAGTGTAGATTCTCCCATGCTACAACTTGATCTTTGACAGGCTCTGTGATTCTAACTGCTACAAGATAATAAAAGATGAAGCAACAGTATTTTTCCTGGGAATATTTATGGGCCGTCTTTTTTAAATTTGCAAGTATGCAATTTCTACACCTGTTACTGTTGTTAAGAATCTATGGGAAATAGATTTTTTATCAAATATAAGAATATGATTAGCTTCTGTTGAAGACCAGTTATTGCCCAAGACGTGTGAATGAAAATTGAAATCTTGATGCTTTTCATAACCTTAAAATTTCTTTTGTTTGGCCAATTTGGTTACTTAACAGGTCGGGATACTGGGAAATGCTGCTGATTTCAATGAGAGTTGTTCAGAGAGCAACACATTAAATGGCAATATTGACAGGCGAAAACTGATGATTGCATTTGACATGAGGTACAGTTTTTGGATTGAGTAACTAATTACACCATCTGCGTCTGCTGAGCTTCTCACGTTCTTCCTTTCTTTTTACATGCATTTTCTAGATGTGTTGGATTCATCATGGCAAAAATGGTGCTGCGGGAACTCATGGATTCAACAGTCTTTGTGAAGTTCAAATCATTCCTTAATAAGGTTTTGACATTCTTGAGCTGTAAAGATAACCAATTATTAGTTTCCTTTAGCTGCTTCAGATACAGTTTTATTTTATTTGTTTTATTATTTATTTATTTTGGGTAGGGAAATGATCCTTCTTGCTTGCGTGAATTCTTATTGCATACAGTCAATAAGAAATCCTCATGTGAAAATGTGGGACTCCAAGTGAGTATCTATGCCTAGACCTTTGTCACTGCATTTGTGTTGTGCCCTTTCCATTTAAAAGAACACCTCATGATATGTTGTTTTTCTTACAGATACTTGACAGAAATTGGGGTGCAGGTTGGAACTTGCTTTCTTTACTTCTTGCAACAAAGCCTTCAGAAAGAATAAGGTAACTCATCTCTTTGCTCTGGCTAACTGATAAAAAGCTTGCTGATGCCCTGAATGTGTTGTGTCTAAAATGGATTTTGAGTCTCTATTATGGACATTTGCCTGATCATAGAGTGAAACATCCATTCAGATTATCGCTAGAAGGTATCTGATGAAAAGTTAAAAACTTTGCTCACCTAAGATTAATGAGATAAGATTGAGGATGCTCATACATCAGAGGAATTTATGATCACTGACGTGCTTTTTAGATAATGCCATACGTGAAAATTTTTCTGCCATGTTTGGTTAATTATTAGTCTTAAAATCTTCTTTACAGCTGTCTGCCTCTCAAAATATTTCACAATCACTTTGGTCTGCCACTAGGAAGAAAAAGGTTTATTATGAATCTAGTGTAGTAAATCTCCTGGAAATAAATGCAGCTGTGCCGTCCAAAAAAGGTGGCTTAAGGTTTCATTTAGAAAAATTGAAGAACGTGATTCTCTTAACCTCCAAGAACAAAAGTTTTAAAAAAAAATTAAAAAACTGTGTAAATAGTTTTGTCGACCCAGAAACTTTAAGGTCCCAATTGATAATTTGGTTAATTTCCTGAATCTAGGAAAAAGAATTATTCTGAACCTTGATACGAAATATATCACATCTGGATTCAAATATATCGTAAAATTAGGAGGAGGTTCTTACCATCAGCCAGTTGATATTGGCATAAAGCAGATCTTTATAAATTCTGTGTCAATCCACCAGTTTATGTTCCATATAATCCCATGTACACTGAGGATATCGTTATTTTTATACCTTTTTGGGCTTATCATCCTTTATGTAATGATTCATAGTTGCTTAAATGCCTTGAGGCACCCTTTCTTGTGTGGACCAAGATGGCGAGTGAACCCATCAATGGACATGATCAGATGGAATCTTGGTTCAACTGCAGTTCGAATCATAGAGGAGTACATTTATAACCAGCAGCAGGTTTATTGCATTCCTATGCTATTTTTCTGCTACTGTCAGCCAGCTCATTTCCAAACTCAGACAGTGAACACTTTTTTTTTTTTAATATGCATCATTATCTTCAGTTTTGCACTTAAGTGTCATAAAAGTAATGCACAAATGAAAAAAGTAAGGGCTACATCTCTTACATCATAAAGAAAGTCATGTTTCAGGTCCCCTTATTGATATGTACATGGTTTGATTTGATAGAAGATGTTAAAGTCATGCTTTTGTAAACATGATTCCTGGTAGATTTTCTTGTTTGAATCTACTTTGTAATACATGCTCTGTCCAGAATTGAATCTCCATATTTCTATTTTGGAATGTCAAAAAATGAATAGAGATAATCTGTTAACTTGCTTATTGTCAAATGGTCTATCAAATCTATGTGTCAAGTCAAAATGGAAGATTTAATTCCGAACAAAGGAAGTAATTTGCTCGTAAGATGTTTTGATGTACTGCAACTCTTAGCACAATGCAGAAATCATCATTATTATCTCAGCACAAGATTGTTGGAGATCATTTTGGATGGGGCTATTCATTGAACATGTCCATTTTTTACGTCTTTAATATGTATTCACAATCTATTTTTCAAAACCATACTAGTGAAGCTCATCAACTTTTAGTTTGTATGAAAGAATTATTTCTCTACTACTTTCAACGGTGTGGTTTGTTTTTTTTTTTTTTTGGGGGGTGTGTAAATTGAGATGTTATATCTTTTTATGTTACAGAGAAGTAAGCTTGCCCATTTTATCGAACTAACGGAAATGTTGAATCCTCATTCAAAGCCAAAGGTATGTTTTTTTTTCTCTCTTTGGGATCTAAAATTTCCAGACAAAATTATAGCATTTGCATTTCTCTTCTCTCCGTCACATTTAAATGCTTAGAGAATGATCATCTTCTCCTGCAGTTGTTGGTGATTTTGTAGTTGCTTAAGAGTGTCTTTCCATTGTGTGAATGCGAATGCCTAATAATTTTGTTTATTATTCCGAATTTGAGAATTCATTGATATTGTTGATTAGTAGTATCCTATATACCCAGGAATTCCGTGATGTTAATATGTTGCTGAAACATTGGCTTTTGAGATTAATGTTGTCCTAGTTTTCCGTTTTATCTTCGTCCAATGCACGTAATTGCAATAGTCCAAATCAAGTTCTTGGGTTCCTGGCTTTCCTAGTTCTCTATATTGGCATGTTAATTTCTTGCTTGATGTGTTTCTGTGGGGATACGGCAGGAATGGCTGGAATTGCTGCCTGGCAAATGGCGCCTTCTATACTATACTGGAAGGCACATTGGCTTGACCCTTCGGCAACCTCCTGCCCGGGTTCTTATTGGTGAAGTGTGTCTTACAGTGTCTAAAGCTTCAAAACCACGCACAAAATTTTCAGTTGTCTCCAATATAGGATTTACAGTTATTGTGGGCAGTGATTGGCCTCATAACAAAGCTGGGGTATGTGGAAATTTTCAAGTGGAATCGCTTTTCAGGTCGAGATCTGGGAGACGGTTATACCTGAAGGGAGAAGACGTAACAAAAATATTTCCAGCATCGAATGTGAATGCTGAAGATGCTGCGATGAAGAATTTGGCCAATAAAAAATGGAAGAACATATTTCCAATAAAAGAATTCCCATCAAGCCTTCCAGTTGTTAAACTTGTTTCTAATGACATTGAGATGGCAATGAGTCTGGACAAGCCATTGAGTGGTAGCATTGAAACTGCACAGAAGATAATTAACGAGGTCCGGACACAAATCCCTCCCGAAATGTTTGATCTTTCAAAAATTGTTTGCGGAACATATGTGGATTCTAGGTTGTTAATACTTAGGACTGTAAACGGATCAGCTCTCTTATTTACGAGGACATGCATTGAAGAAAGCTACACGTGAATTTTATGTATGTGAATTTGCAGTATTGATCATATTATGAACCGTACAGTTTCAACAGCGAGCAAGGTTTGAACAATAATCTATGAATCCAGGCATCAACCATTAATAAGATGCATTTCATGTATTTTGCTGCTGTTGAATCTACAATTAGAAGAATACAAGAGCAAAGCAAAACTGCTAACCAGGACCACTATATCTTTGAAACCTACGATACGACAAAAGAGCTTAAAGCTGAACATCATCCACCCCTACCCTTAGACCCCTATAATTCAATACAGCCTTCTCCCTTTGTACGAAATTTTAGCCACCAAATACAGCTTCCTTTTAGGAGCTAAACCAGAAAGAAACAAGCTAGTGGCCGAGTATTCATCCATGCTACTAGGAACATAATCATTCGAGTGAAAAGCTCTCCAGAAGGTCGTTGAAATCATTCATTGGCAAATGGACCACAGGCTAACTAAAATACATCTTGTGTTTTACGTACCACCTCCTCCCATTCACTTGGAATAGTGGACTAAAACCGAAAATTTGTTCTCTCTTAGATCAAACCCTGGCGCTGCAGATCAGTATACGTCTTTTTGTTGTAAATGTTACCCTCTTGGTCTTCATATTCCTCCTCGAGATCAGGGCGCCACTTGTTCAATCCTTGCCGTTCTTGGATTCTCTCCCAGAGTTGCTTTGCTTCCTGTACGACAGATCAAACGCAAAAAGCATAATTAGAACACAATAACAGTGGCAGAATCTAGAAACATTCATAGATGATCAGTCCATGGTGATGATCAGAAAAATGCAAATTACACTGCCCCAGATTGTTTAAACCCAATTGGGTCTAACGGAGGAGGGGCAAGGTTAGTGGTCTCAGTCAAGTTTGAGAAAATAGAAAACATGAAAGAAACAATGTTCAGAAGCCCACCTCAATTGAAGTGATCTCATTAAAGTTCTTTGTATTCGGAATACCTAGGCATCTCATGCCATGCTGATGCCTCCATTCCTTGAAATGCCGCTCATATGCCCTGCGACCCCAGTAGCTATAATTCCCACATATCTCACATTTGAATTCCTGAAAAAGAACCACAAGATGCCACAAAGCACTTAATACTGTTATCTCCAAAAGTATAACCAAGTCCCAGCTTGAAAACATTTTATTGCCAAATCCATCTTGTATCAGAAAGAAGGTAATGCTTATTCTCTTAGCTTATGATGCAAAAATAACGTCTTGGGGAGGTAAGGTATTTATTTATAAGGATGGGAGCTCCTTTCTCATCTGCAGTAACTTTACCAAACTTTTCAAAACATATTCCACTCAAAAAATAAATGGACCCACCGTCCAGGCAATAGTCTCACAGTCAAGTACTTTACCCGTGTAATGTTTAAAAAAATTTCTAAAAAAGAAAAAAGAGTAAATTGGACCTAGCAGACTAGCATCAAGTGCATTGTAACATGACCATATACAGTAAAGGTGCTACATAGACTTCGCCATCATTATTTCCCATATCCAGGACACAATAAATGGAAAAGATAGTAAAGAAGTCCCAGAGAGATGTTAAAACTGACATGAGGTAATTATCAGGTTTTACAAATTCTGATGCATCAACATTCAAGCAGTTGACTCTATCTACTAAGAATGTTTTGAGATGACCCAACTATTATTCCATAAAGAAAAATGCAATTCCAAGGCATTAGCTTCATCAATGGTGTCACAAGCAATAAGTTGAAGGGGAAAGGAATTACACGAAGAAACATTGCTTACTAGACAATACCTGACCAAGGCCATGTAGCTTATACAACCAGTATGGAATGGGCTTTCCATCCCATCCCATAGGCAGCTTGAGGGGATTATAAATCTGCTGCTCCTCATCGTCACTTTCAGACTCTGCTTGTTCCACTTCCTGGGGTGAAAAAGAAAAAAAAACCAAGACAGAAAAGAGTGATTATTAAAATTGATGGAAACCAACTAATTATTCAGCAGCTAAAGATTGCCCACAAGATGAATCACCCGAAACAGGTCTAGAAATAAAATGGATAGGGGTACAAAGAAAACTATAACTCGAAATGTCAAACAGCTATTGCACATAATTCAAATGAACTAATACCCTATACAAAACAGCAAAAGTTAAACATGTAAAAGAACTCACAAATCTGAACAATCAATAGCTAGACAAGCAATGCAACGCCAATGTTTGTGAAATAACTAACTTTGAATAGTATCATAAGATGCAAATTGATAGAAGATAAAGTAACAGCATAACTTGAACCACTTATAATGCAAAATCATCCACCATGTTAAGCAGTCACAGCAACCAAGTGTGCTAATCCTGATATTACACCTAAAGCAGAGGAAAACTAAAACTGCAGTGAAGGATGGATCTAGAGGCATGAAAAGTACATAGAGTACATTCATCCATAGAAAAAACAGAAGCCAACAAGCATAGGTACTTAAAAGTAATTTGATCCTTACTTCCTCTGTTTCAGTTTGCAGGGTGAAGTAGATTTGAGTTAAGAATATATTATTACCTCTTCACGCTCAGCTTCCATTTCCTCATATGTCAAAGCCTGTTTTTTCTCCACATTTTCTTTTGTCCGTAGAATTGTCTGCAGAAGGCCATGAAATTATCTTTACTTGCAACAGTTTAATAGAACATCTGCTTAAATTTAAAAAGATCTGTATTCACACCTAGATATTTCCTTGTACAAATAAAACAAGATCAATGAGCAATGAACTCGTTTATAAAAGCGGGCGTTATCAAGCCAGCCAAAAAAAAAAGGAAAAACGGAAAAAGAGAAGAAGCGGCAGTATAACTCACTTCATCCAGCAAGTCACATAACTTTTTCACTTTCACTTCCATCAAGGCAAGCTCTTTAGCACCTTCACTAGATTGTGGAGCTGAAGCAGGACCATTCTGATCTGATCCTCGATGACCTTTGGCAAAATGTTTCCTGTCCAGCTGCTCAACAGGTGTATGCTGCAAAATGAAGATCTTAAGTAAAAATAATAATCCGAAGTCAATGCTGAGACATTGAATAAGATGATACAAACAAACAAATAAACAAAAACTAAACCTTAGTCCCAAGAAACTTGGGACCGGCTACATGAACCAATACAAGGCTATTGTGGTCATTCACATGAATACTCTTAATCTACTTCTTTTTATCTACTGCTATACTTTCATTTATATCTAATAGAGACTTATCTCTTCTAATCACCTCTATCCATATCGTTTTAGGCCTACCTCTATCTCTACCCACCCTATCCTACCTCCATCCCTCAATCCTCCTAACATGAGCATCCTTCAGTTTTCTCTCATCTTGTCATCAATAGATGCTACATCCACTTTTTTCTAAATGGTCTTGTTTCTTACTCTATCCTTTCTAGTATGGCCGTACATCCACCGAAATATACGCATCTCAACTACCTTCATTTTGTGAATATGATACCTTTTAACTGTCCAACATTCCGTACCATATAGCAAAGCAGGTCTTACGGCTGTTTTATAAAACTTTCCCTTTAGACTCAAAAGCATATTACGATCACACAAAATATCAGTCACACTCCTCCATTTTATTAAATAAAATGATCCAAAGCTAAATTGCAAACATACATTTATTGCTTTTAACAGAATAATCCAGAAGAATTCATACCTTCTCAATGATGCTATTTTCAAACAGAGAATAGCAGAGACACATACTTAACTGGTCAATTTACTCTTCCCAATTAATAATCATAATAGTTTAGTGGCAAAAAGGATGATAAGAACCCAACAGAGGAGGTAATAGGCCATTCTTGGAATGGATATACAAAACCAAAGTTCATATCAAGATTTTACCCCATTCCTCATCTCCTTCCCTTTCCCTATCCCCCACACACATGAAAAGAAGGGGAAAAAAAAGGAATTTCCAACTTTAAAAAAAAAAATCTGCAGCTTAATATCTTTGAGACAAATAGAATTCTCATGCTAAGTGTTAGGAATGCCCAACCCCACCCCACCCCCAATCTCAAACATATAAGATTCTGTCCATAACTATAAACAAAGAGTGAAAGGGCAGTGCTTAGTGTCAAAAGAACATATCAGGAAATAAAGATTTACTAGAAGGTGAGACACCTTTGTAAGGAAGAGCCTCTCTGCACGCTGCTTAAGAGTCCCTCCAGTCTTTAGTCCTATTGCAGCCAAGGCCTGAAATGAAATACAGTTAAGTGATCAGTGCTAACCCTGCCCCTCAGTTCATGAAGTTTATTTAGGGTTTACTTGGATTGGAATTATATTGAGGCTTCATGAAAATATGTATAAATATGATTTTGAAATTTATAAAGAATTTATGAACTCAAAAATCAACATTGGGATCTACTTAGAGAAAAGAATAAAACTGTGAATATTTCAAAATAAAATTTATTTGCATTAGATCCATTTTTCCGTCAAAATACACATAAAGCAGTTTTATTTTGAAAAGGGTTGCTAACTAGAAATAACACATATGTAGATGTCTAAGTCTTAACATTCAATTTCAAATTTCCAACCCTTTGATGATAGTAAATTGTCAAAATACCCATATTTCAACAAAGTAATTTCAACTCCAAAGCATTAAAAACTAGATAAAGGAATTGACAATAATGTTCTACCTCCTTTAACTTCTCAGGTCCCACTTCCATCAACTCTTCAACTGTACTGTAATAATCAAGATCAATTACAGTATGTTGAGTAGGAGCATTTCCATTTTCTTGAGCATCATTCTCCCATCCTTGTACATTCCCAGTTGCCCATTGCTCTTCAAATTCACTTGTTAGCTACATGAAGTACAACATCTCAGCAAATAGCACTGATAGAAACTTACATGAGGGTGAGGGAGAGAGAGGGGTCTGTCTTAGGCTGAACTCCACAAAGGAATAAATACATGTCCTATAAGCAATTCTATTTGGATCTGCTAAGCTTATCCTTAAACCTTTAATAACAACAACAACAACAACAACAAGAAGCTTATCCTTAAACCTTTAATAATACATACATACATACATACATACATACGTATGTACGTAGATAATTATTTATTATTATTATTATAAAAATGAATAATTTGTTTATTTATTTAAAAAAAAACACGAATGGACACAAAGAATCATTTCAGACCTCTATTGCCGACGGAACTTGTACACTTTCTTTCTTATAAATAGCCATATAATGTCAACTAATCAAACAGATTTAGAAAGAGGAGCAGATAAATACACCTAGAAGGTTTGGAAACTTGGTAAAAAGTATGAAGCTCTAAATCAAATGAATAGATAAATTGTCACACTTGAAAATTTTATCATAATTCATGTGTCCGAAGAACAAATTCAGCTACCAAAATCTCCAGTAGTAACATTTGTAACATCATCAAATGTGCATGCATGTGCTTTTATGTGCAAGAGAAAGTGCGAAGAGTAAATAAACCTTTGCAAATATTCTGTCAAGATCTTGCAAGGGTTCTGTTCTCTCAAAAAAATGTATAAGATAGTCCAATAGTTTCTGCAGATATTCCTTGTATTGCCTGCGTAAAAGAACAGATATTAAATAACGAAAACAGATTAATTTACCTTTTTTTTTTTTGGGACCGCCGCGGGGATGGTTGGGATTTGAGAATATATGCTTTATAACACATTATTTATGAACATCCCTACAAACAACATATAGATTTGTTTGCCAGGAAAGGAGACAAAATATCCTGGGGACCTATAATTTTTTCCCCTTATGATAAATAAGGCTCATGACATTCAGGGGGGCGGGGGGGGGGAATGGTTAACCCCCATGTAAGTACAGAACAATAGAAGGAACCCAAAAAATCCACCCAACATTCTAAACAAAAGGGGATGGACTCTTTACTCTTCCATATCAACAATGCAACACTTCTGAAAGCTCTCCTCCTCCTCTGAGTCTATAGCGCCCAAGAAACCACCAAAGGGATCACCTTCCATGCTCTTTCTTTAACATTTTCCATCCTTTTTCACCCCGCGTAGCCGGCAATGCTTTAATAGCATAAGACATCACCAAGTCCACACCAAAGATGCAAACCAGCACTCATTTGCATCTATCCTCACTAACTCCCTTGAGGCTAGCGTCACTAAGTATGGATAACAATCTAAGGAAGGCATCTATCTCCCAATCTTGGAGGTTTCTCCTAAGTTGATTATTCCAGGATACACAGCCAACACCACCTTGCATGACGTTAACCACCAAAGCTTGCTTTCCAAGGGCTAAAGAAAACATAAAAGGAACTCAAAAAAATACCTAAATCAAAAAGCATTTGTGATGAGTAAGTCAGATAAATCTTCACAATATGTTTCCTTATTACCAACAACAGCATATCAGGTATGCTGTCATGCCAAGAATATTACATTATAAGCAAACTTAGAATCAACTTTTTCTCAGTCAATCTAATACCATGATGTTTGTACATGCGTAATGTGTAACACACTTAAATGATTGAAAGAGCAGCTCATCACTTTTGTTGCGCAGATGGAGGAGACAGCCCCCGATCCTCCAAAGTCCAAACTCCATGAGCTTGGTTAAGCTCAACTAAGCTTCAGCAAACTAAAATCTAGGTACAGGAGGTACGTTTGTATATTGGGATATCCCAAGACCAAATTCAGCTTCCAATTTATTTTTTCTTAACCAGGCTGACACTTGGTAATGTTGCTATGTCATCACCCAGAAAAAAAAAAAATGGTTCTATTATGTCTGCCCAATGGATTTCATATGTCCATCATTTTCTTCAACACATTCAAGTGACTAGTTCTGCTTAAGTAACATAAACCTAAATTGAAAGTATGAAGCAGTTCCTTTAATGTGCTTAAGCACTTTTGCAAATCTTTACCCAAAGATTCAAAGAAAGAAATCTTCACTACTACAAATATTATAAGATGGCTCTGTTTAATTATATGAATGATAAAACAGAACTAGATGTTTCACCTGGTGAACTTCATTTTCTTCGGAATCTTATGCAGTTGGGAGAAAACATCAAGGTAAGCAGTGTATTCAATTGGCTCTTCAGACTTGAAAAACTTGCAGTTAATATAATCATTGAACAACTCATGCAAATCAAGATACCTTCCAGATCCTTCCTGAAAATTCAATCGATATTTGTCAACAGAAGAGAAAGCATGAAAACAAGAGTTGGAACACAGGTGATCCACTGGCTTGTACAAAATCGTCCAAGGAGAGTGGCAAATCAATGAACACTTGTTATGGAAGCAAAGAACATACAGAGAACCACAAGAAAGCCAAAAAAAAAAAATGTGAATGACATGGGAAGTTCCACAAGTTACTATTCATATGCAAGGCCGGCAGCTTTGTAGAATGCATGCTGAAAATTGTTATATGCTCTGTTAAGTACCTTCTTAGGGACATAAAAATGACCACATGCACTGTAGGTAAAGACATAGTTCTTTGATCTTATTATCTTTTCTTCCACTTTCTCAATAAGTAAGAACCAGTTAGTTTATGACAGCATGAAGTACATAAATAGTTCTATGCAGTTAGGCCTAACAATAGATGAGATATTAGTTTCTCATTCTGGGCACCAATTACTTATGAGATCCAGCTACTGAAAGAGTTCTATGGGAAAATATGACTAAAGGGTGTATTTTAGGAAAGAAATGCAATAAATATTGTAACATTAGAATTAGGGAAATTTGACCCTTAAATTAGAGGATTTTGTAATCAGTGATTAAGAGATTTTGTGGGCAGTAATTAGGAGATTAATTAAGAGATTTTGTGAATCAATTTATTAGGGCAGTTGCCATATTGCCTTAGGCAGCTTGTGTATAATCAGCTCATTGTAATCTTTAAGAGATATATGAAAAGAGATTATTCTTTCTCAATTTCTCATCATGGCATTAGAGCTGTTCATCCTGGACTGCTTCTGACTTTTCTCCTTGCGTCTATCCTTTGCTTCTTCTTCTTTTGCCGGCCGGATTTTATTGCTGGTTGTGTTTCTTTCATTCTAATTCCTACGACCAGCCAGCCTTAATTGCTGGTATTTCTCCTCTATTTTTCTTCCTTGTAAGTGCTATATAGCTGGCCTTTATTGCTGGTGTTGTTTCCAATTGTTTTGATACTGATTTGTACCGAGCAGCCCTCATTGCTGTTATTTTCTCTTCGCTTTTAAACAGCCTTCATTACTGCAGTCTTCTCTTCCGTGCAACCTTCATTGCTGTCATTTTCTCTTTATTTTTCTTGTTCAGGCAGCCTTAATTGCTGCAAATATTTTTTTCACCATGTCAACTTCCCAAACACGAGTTGTAAGAGAAAAATGCTGGATGCTTCATGGGAAGCCACCCAACGAGAATAGGAACAAAATGGGGGACAATCCAAAAGTGAACAAGCCAATGTAGTAGCTGGCCAAATTACTGAGCTACCAAATTCAAATATTGTTGGTCTCAACCAAGATGAATTGAAAAGGGTAAGAGAACACATCCGCAATCTAAAAAAGCCCTTAGTTACTTGTTCTGTGACATATTCAGGTAAGTTTTCACTTTCCATTGGATTAAATGTTTCGGATGCTACCTTTTTCACCTCTTGGATCATGGATTCAGGAGCTACCGACTAGATGACCCATTCACCAACATCTTCACCGCCTATTCCCCATGCCCGAGCAGTAGGAAAATAGCCATTGTAGATAGTTCTTTGACCACTGTGGTAGGAATTGGAAGTGTCCAAATTAACCCATTGTTAACCTTGAAAAATATTCTCCATGTCCCTAAGCTAGTTACCAATCTGATATTCATAAAAAAACTTGCCCATGACTTACAATGTATGGTGGTTTTTCATTATAATGGTTGTGTATTTCAAAAAAAGAGTTCAGGGATGATGATTGGACATGCTAAAGAACGGGATGGCCTCTACTTCTTTGAAGCAAGTCAACCAACTATCCTCAAGGGTAAACAGTTAATGTCATTTGTTTCCGAGTCTTTGTCATCCAATAAGAAGAAAATTTGGTTCCATCATCGTCAACTTGGACATCCATCATTTCAAGTTATAAAACTCTTATTTCTATCTTTGTTTCAACATTTAGATATGGAGTCTTTTCATTGTGAAAAATGTGAACTTGCCAAACACAAACGTGTATCATTTCCAATGAGCAATAACAGAAGTTCCATTCCTTTTCATTTAATCCATAGTGATGTATGGGGTCCATCTACTATTGCTAATATTTCTAGGACACGATGGTTTGTTTCCTTTATTGATGACTGCGCTCGCGTTTGCTTAGTCTTTCTTCTTAAACAAAAATCTGATGTTAGTATTGTTTTTCCAAATATCTACTCCATGATTATAAATCAGTTTGGAGTGACTATCAAGAGAGTTAGGTCTAACAATACACGAGACTATTTCAATCAAACTTTAAGTACATATTTTCAAAAGGAAAGGATAATCCATGAGTTATCTTGTGTGAGTACCTGGCAGAAAAATGGAGTTGCAGAAAGGAAAAATAGTGATCTCCTTAAAAAAACTCGAGTATTGTTATTTGAACACCATGTACCTAAAACCTTTTAGGGGGAAGTTGTTCTTACAGCAACACATCTCATAAACCGATTGTCATCTAAAGTCTTAAGATTTCAGAGTCCAATGGATGTATTGTCCACCTTCTATCCTAACTTCCACACCACCAACAATCTTGTTCTTAGAGTGTTTGGATGTAAATCTTTTGTACACGTTCACAGTCACAACTAAGGAAAATTGGATCCTAGAACTACAAAATGTGTATTTATGAGATATTCGTCAACCCAAAAAGGATACAAATACTATCATCCACCCTCCCAAAAATTCTTTGTTTTTATGAATGTTACTTTCAATAAACATGAATCTTACTTTCCAAACTTATCTTCAAGGGGAGAAGTTTGTGAGAGAAGATGAGAGTTTGGGTTTTAACTTGTTATTGGATCTTTCAATTTCAAATCATCCTACTACCTCATCCACTAATGATCTTGTCTCAGCTCACTCTAAGCTATCAGAATCTGTCACTATCTCCTCCAAACCTGTATTTGCTCAATCTAATACCGAGTCTGTTCCCAAGAAAGTTAGATATGGCAAAGGCAAGATGTATACAAGAAAGAAGACGGTTGCCCCCAACCCTACGCAAGTTCAAGAGTCTGATCAGTTAATAACTTCTGAACCCACATTACAAATTGAAACAGAACCAGAGGTAGAAAGTGAGATCCATATGGGTAGTAGTGACATAGACTTGGCTATTGCATTGAGAAAAAGTGTAAGAAAGTGCACTAAAAGACTTTTATATCCCCTTGCACACCTCCTGTCCTTTCAGCGTTTTTCTCTATCACACAGAACCTTCCTCAGTAACTCAGAAACTATTGTCATTCTTTCCAATCTATCCAAAGCTTTGTCTATGAAAAATGGAAACAAACTATGAATGTGAAAATGGATGCACAGGAAAAAAACAAAACATGAGAACTTGTGGAGTTACCAGTGGGATGTAAATGGGTGTACACAGTGAAATATAGAGCTGATGGTTCAGTGGAAAGATATAAGGCAAGGCTAGTTACCAAGGATTATACTTAGACGTATGGAGTGGACTATCTAAATACTTTTACCCCAATTGCAAAATTGAATACTGTTAGAGTCCTATTGTCTTTGACAGCCAACTTTGGATGGGATTTATAGCAAGTTGATATCAAAAATGCTTTCTTGCATGGAGATCTCCAGGAGAAAATATATATGGGGATACCTCCAAGTTATGAGAAAGGAGTTGCTGATCATACAGTCTGTAGGTTAAGGAAGGTATTGTATAGGTTTAAATAATCTCCTCGAACATGGTTCGGCAGGTTTGCCAAAGTTATGGTGATGTTAGGATACAAGAAAAATCAAGGAAATCATACTTTGTTCATCAAACATTCGTCTTCGGGGGGAGGGAGGGGGGGGGGGCGGTCATGATTCTCTTAGTTTATGTGGATAACATAATTGTTATAGGAAGTGATGATGAAGAGAGACATTCTTTGACTAAGTGAATGACAAAAGAATTCGAGATTAAGACACTTGGAAAGTTAAAGTATTTTCTTGGAATTGAATTGGCACATTCAGAGAAGGGTATTTTTCTCTCTCAACAGAAGTATGTAACTGATCAACTCAAGGAGATAGAAAAAACAGCATGCAAATCAGTGAGTACTCCAATAGATCCAAATATAAAGATTGGACTAGCAGAGGAAGATGCTATGGTGGACAAAGGGATATATCAACGTTTGGTAGGAAAGCTCATTTATTGGTCCCAAACACGACCGGATATAGCTTATGTTGTGAGGGTGATTAGTCAATTTATGCACAGTCTAAAAGAGATTTATCTTTGAACAACACACAAGGTGTTGTAGTATCTTAAAGGTACACCAAGAAGAGGACTTCTTTTTAGGAGAAGTGGGGACCTAATGCTTGAAGCCTATACAGATGGTGATTATGCTGGATCCTTGATTAATAGAAGATCGACCACTGGATATTCTACGTTCCTTGGTGGAAATCTTGTGGCATGGAGGAGTTAAAAACAAAATGTAGTAGCACGGTCTAGTGCAGAGACTGAGTTTCAAGCGATGGCTCAAGGAGTATGTGAGTTACTTTGGTTAAAGATCATTCTACAAGACATAAGGATCAAGATGGAGGGCCCAATGAAACTATAATAAGTCTGCAATTAACATAGCTCACAACCCTATGCAGCATGATCGGACAAAGCATATCGAAATTGACAGACATTTTATCAAGGAGAAATTGGAGAGTGGATTGATCTGCACACCTTATGTCTACAAATGATCAGCTTGCTGATGTGTTAACCAAATGATTAAGTGGTCCAGTGTTTGAAAATATTGTATCCAAGCTAGGAATGGAGAATATCTATACACCAGCTTGAGGAGGAGTGTAAGAAAATATGGCTAAATGGTGTATTTTAGGAAAGTAATATTGTAAATATTGTAGCACTAGAATTAGGGAAGTTTGACCCTTAAATTAGGGAATTTTGTAATCAGTGATTAGGAGATTTTGTAGGCAGTAATTAGGAGATTTTGTGAATCAATTTATTAGGGTAGTTGCCATATTTGTGCCTTAGGCAGCTTGTTTATAATCAGCTCATTGTAATCTTTAAGAGATATATGAAAAGAGATTATTCTCTCTCAATTTCTTAGTAAGTTCCATGATATTTTTTTTCTTTTTATTTAACGAGTGTACTCATGAATCAATAAAAACCTAATATTGGGCAATATTGACAGGACTAAGAGCCAACCAGAACCAACTTACAAGCTGAATTATTAATTTTTTGTCTGCGTATGGAGCTTGATTAAAACTTAGGCAATGCCATTTTGTCATTTACCATATCAGTTATGACAGTATAACTTGTTGATTGACTTGCCTATCAAGCACAGCAAATCCAAGGACACACAGACGCATAATAACAAAGACACAAACTGGCTGACCTCGCCGGTGAAATCAATTTGAGGTTCCTCTTTCAGAAGCTGCTCATAATCATCATTCACATCTACAGCTCGTGCAGCAGGATGTCGTCTATGGTACTCACGAATCTACACTTGAAGAAACAAAACTAGAAGTTAGAGTCACATCTACTTATAGAAACATGGATAGGAGAGAAGCAAAAAAAGGGTAGATTCCAGTGTTAGCATGTTCACAGATTGTGTAGTGATTATCATCTACCTTCAAATAAAGGACATACCCAACAAGTATATCAACACAACACCAGACTGTCAATTTCACGGTATACTTACCTATTTGCCATCTCGGGCATTAATTGGAAATCATGACCAATAACTTAAAAAGATCAACCACAAAACATAGTAGCAACAACCCTTTGTTCCATTTTACCCCCTCAACCGTAATGCAGCACTCCACTGCAGATAACACTGTCTTCATAGGACACAAAATAGCACACAAGACAGAAACATCTAAGCCATAATAATTCTTTAGCTTCTAAAAACTATCCACCATAATTTATAACACCCATCAAACTCTAGAGAAGAATGCTTGTATCTGTAACACGTACACCTTTTAAGTACTATATATAAATATCTGTTTGCATAAAATTGCAAACGCATTAATGATTGCAAACATGAATAGTGCATAGCTCATTGGATGGCTCAAAGCCAAAAGTCTGAGCCAATTCTAGAAAGCGCACAATCTTAACTGAATGCAGAAGCTTCAGCTAATTAGCAGAGAGCATTTATCAAATTTTAATACTTAAACAATTAAATCAGATGAAAAATATGAAATTGAATCTAGAACAAAAAGAACACAAAATATGCGAACAAAAATCGAAAAATTAAAAAAATTTGACCTCTATTAATCTGTCATAGAATGCGCTAAATACGTTGGTCCCAGCCGCAGTCTGGCCACCAAGAGCGGCAATCTCATCTTTCCTCGCATTGTCTTTATCCTCATAAATCTCAATCTAAAACACATAATCACAGTGCACTTGTCAGAAATGACACTATATCAATAGAAAGAAACAGTAGTGGATTCATAAATTTACTTTTTTAACAACTAATTAAGAGAGTAGGAAGAATTACAAGTTTGTGAGTGGCCTGAGTGATTTGTTCGATCATGTTGCGGACGCGGTGGCTCTGGGAGAGGCGGTCTTTGGCGGTAGAAGGTTCGGTCTGAAGATCCTTGACGATTAGCCTCTCTAAGCGCTCCACATCCTCGTGAGTGGCTCGGGTCACCTCCAGCAGAGTCGATGACATTCTTCTCCCGTTGTTCTCCCCCCTCTGTGTTTATCTGCAATTCAATGTGAAAACCAGCGCCACGACCTAGGGTTTTGGCAGACCACTGTACGATATAAGTTGCCGAATGCCGGGTTTACGAAGAAGAAACTTTGGAAATACTGATAGCGAGAAAATATGGCGGTACTAGGAGCGTGTTTAAAGACGCCGTCGTTTGCTTCTCGCGACGACGATGATATTTTGTACGACTGCATTTTTCCTTGCGTGCGTGTGTGTGTGTGTGTGTGTGTTTTTAAAGGGCAACTTCTTCCCGTGATGGTTAATGCAATCACAAAGGCAAACAAATAACCTTTTTTAAATAGATTAAATTCTTCTAATTAAAATTTTAGATAAATAAAAGATAAGAGTGATAATTACTTAAAACGAAATATGTTTCAACATGTTTAATTAGCATTAGATTATCCGACCTTCCTTAGCAACAAATAAAATAAATTTGAACACTATTTTTTATTTTTTAAAGAGTATTTTCAATCGTTTAAATGTATGAAAATAGAGAAAAATAAAAAAATCATATTAATTTGTGTAGAAAATATAGTTGTATAATGGGTATATTTTATTTGTAATACATATATACATGCATATTACCAATTAAATCAAATTATTAATACAAAAGTAAAATAAATTATACAATAGACTAAACATTCATAATAATAGAGGAAATATTACATTTGGTAAATCTTATATTAGTAAAACATGATAAATTAAAAATAAAACAAACATACTAAAATATTCACTTGAATTCCTTCGTTATTGTTTTTTGAATAACACCATAATAAAAGTCTAATTATATCTCATTCTTCAAATAATAATTTGAAAGATTTAAACAAATCAATAACCTTAAAAATTTCTTTAAAAATAAATAAAAAGTTAAGACGCTACATAGATCTAATATGAATAAGATAAAAGATAAATGAGTACGAAATATAAAACTCGACAAAAGATCATAACAATGAGTCTAAATCTCAACAAAAATTATTAAGAAGAAAATTATTGTAGTTTGTAAGAAAAATAAGAGATAAAAATATAAAAACAAAGTTAAAAAAGTACAAACTCAATTAGGATTAAAGTTTTAGGATTTAAATGGATAAAAATTGATTTGAAATGAATTTTATAAAAAAATTATTAAATATATAAGGTCTAAAAGGAAAGAATATGATGTGTTGTAAAAAAATGATAATTCTTAAAAAATAAAAAATATATAAAATAATAATATATTTGAATTAAAGTAAAATTTTAATTTGAAATGAATTAGAAAATCTTTATCTAAATAAAGCCTTAATATAAGTCATAACTCAAATATGATCAGAAAAATACTATAGAAAATAGAAAAATAGAGCAGAAAAAGAGATAAAGAGTAGGTGCCTTTTAAGTATAATTTTTTGCTAATGCTCTTCATTTTTTGCTAGCGCCTTTTTCAATTATATATTATAAACTTTAAGACTTTCAAATGTTGGGTACCTCTATAATATTTTCAGAGAATATAAGGAGTCCTGTAGGCAAATTCGATGGTGAGGAAGGTTTTCAGCCTAATTAATGGTAAATTGATACTATATCATAATGTAATCCAAAAACAACTTCGTGGTTTTTTTTTTTTTTTTTAATTTGGTTTTTGCTGGAGACTCTGCTCTGTATAAAACCCTTTGACCAACACTGAAGAGGGAAGAGACATCCATGATCAAGCAAAGAAGGCCCAGCAACTTCGAATAATGGGGAACTCTATCTTCAGCGGCGGAGATGAAGAAGAGCATCAGCAGGAAGAAAACTTGTTGGATGAGCCCGAAGGCCTCTGCTCTCTTTCCCCTATGCAGGTTCTTTAGTCCATTCAGAAATCTTCGAAGCCGGTCTTAAAAATTTCACCTTTCTTGAAAACCCATAACGAACTTTCACTGCTTGTGTATTTGTGAATGAGCAGAGAATCTATGGATTTGCTGCCTGTTTACTTGCTGGCTTCGTTATTATGTTGCTGGTATGGCACGCATTTATCCTTCCTGGCACAGAATGTTATTTGATTGGCATATTGGATCCATTGAAAAGTGTCGAAGTTTCTTGGATATCTTGTTAGATTCTAGTAGTGAATGACTGCTTTCAACGATTTTACTCGGATAGCTGTTAAAGGATTTGTTTTGATTCGTCAACATCCTAATTGTTTTAGTTACTTCTAGAGGAATTGTTTCTAATACTCACTGCTCGATGCTTTTTTTTTTTTTTGCAGTCTCTGATCGTATTTGCAAAACCAATCAAGTTTGCTTTGCTTTTTACATTTGGGAACATGCTAGCAGTTGGAAGGTGGGTCATTCTATATTCTGCGATAAGCACTATTAATTTCTTTAATAGCATAAACTTGGAATAGAAGCTCTGGCCGCAGTATAAACATATACTCAGAATTACACTGGCCCAAACTATCATGTTCTTGATGTCTTCGCTAATGGATACTTATTGCCCCCAACTATTAGCAGAGATCAGGAGTTGTTGAAAATGTTGTGTAGGAATCTTTGCTCTTATATATTTCATTTCACTTGAACCGAAGCTTTTCCAGTTCTTATGAGTATTTTCAAGGCTCTAAACTCCAAACTGGGAAATGTATTGGCAGCACAGCCTTCCTCGTTGGACCTGGGCAACAAGTCAGGATGATGCTTGATCCTGTCCGCATTTATGCTACTGCAATTTATGTTGGATGTGTTGTGGTAGCTCTCATATGTGCTCTCTGGGTAAGTTGGTGGCTTGACTAAAATGCATATCAAAACTTTAATGATGTTTCAGATCAAGGACATGGTCTGATTTCAGTTCCTACCCGTAGAATTTCTTAGATTAGATTTGCATACTTGGTGTCATGCTATGGGTGATAGTTTTAGAGATGAAGTGAAATTTTCAACTTCCTTTCAGGCAAAATACACTTACGGTGGGTTTTCGTATCTATCTGTTTTTCAGTCCTCTCCATTGTGCCTAGTTCACCCCAGCGGTCGTTCTTTATTCAGCCTGAAGAAATTGAGAAAATTTTCTTATTTTGTCCTTGTAGTATTGCATGCCATATTGACTTAAATTTTTACAATTTTTGAGAAAAATATGCACAGTAACTCAGGGTCTTCAGATATATGGACTCATCTTTTCAATTAGTCGAATTTTAGAACAATTAACCATATTATCCGGGCTAAAGTTTCACTTGATTTTTTATACCTAGATCTTTTTGGAAAGCCTTCCTTTTATGACAGGTTCTTTCTTTTTTGGTTGCTGTGATATTGCAGATCCACAATGAAATCTTAACTATCATAGCAATGATATGTGAGATTTGTGCACTTATCTGGTGAGTTTGCTCCGTATCCATTATAGTTTTCAGCTGTTTTCTCTTTTATTTAGAACACTGCAGGCATTTATGTAATATTTTCTAATGAAAAGACCAGTTATGAAATCGAAGCACTCAGTAGCTTCTGGAAAATATGGAGTTTATAATTAGATTATTCAACTACAAATTACAGTTAAATGCCAATTCTTTAAATCACTGGAAGTTTGGTTGGAGAAACTGTGAAACTGTGAACCCTTTCTTGTAGAGTATAAGAAAGATTTGGGGGGCGGGGGGGGGAGTTTTGGGAGAGAAGCAAATGTCAGAAGCCAACTAACCTAGTTCCAAATTCCTGCACTTGGTCATTACTGCAAAATTCTAAGCAAGGAAGAAAATTGTAGCACATACTAAGGAAAGTAATATCAATATTATTATTGTTGATTAATTGACGGGTATGCCAACTTAGGAAGGTTCTAGCTTCTAAAACCATAAACTGTAAGCATAACTAAAAAAATGTCACCCAGCGATCAGTAGCAATCTTCAGATAACTTCAAACATACGCATCATGTGTAGGACATAATTTCAGAAACAGAAGCTAGGGCACTAAATGTCATGAGTTTTCTCTGAGATGTGGGCACATGGCTCTGGAATGCTTAGTGCTTCCTTTCTTTGAGCTGTAAGACCCAGTAGGCCTAATGTTGGGAGTTAGATGTTGGCTATTGGAATGGTCATAAGAAACAGCAATATTCACTTGCACTTTTACGAGCTTAGTCTTGGTAGGTAGAAAGATCTGGTTTAATTAATCTTTAGGGATTTCAGAAAGTTCTTGAAGATTTGTGTGTTTCTGCAACGGAGAGAAAAAGACGTGATCTTCTAAGCTTTCATTTCAAGGCTAATGCCTGCCTTGATCTACCATTTCTGCCATGTTTTAGGTCTATTATACTTTGGTCCCATTCCCATCGATATATTCAGTGTTATAGATAGCTGAATACTTGTGTTGAAAACTCGAGAAATATTCCTTTACATAGTTGCATATCAGCTCTTGAATCACTCAAACATATACCTTGTCAATTGTCCATGCATGGCCAAAAAAGATGAACAACAGTCTAAAGAGCATATGTATCAGTCAACTCTGACTTGAAGTATTGATAAGTTTCTTTCTTAACAATGTGCGACTTCTAGATTATTCATTTGATTTTAAGGTTGAACAACACATGTAGACAACTCTGACTGGATCTGTGTTGAAGCCCTATGTCTTGAAGCATGGGCTGCCAATTACATAGGCCTAGGTTTATCTTTCTCCCTAAAGTGCAGAAATAAAACCTGCTCTCACGCTGCAATACTGTTGAAGGAAGAAAAGTTTTAGATAGATAGCAGGAATGTTCATTTTGTAACACATGGTGCTTCAGTTAGAGGATGCTTTTATATAGATGCTAACAGAGACCATAGTTATAAGTAAATGAAGAATGGCTGCTAAGTGAATGATTACATTCTTTTGTTCTTGTGATTCGTCCAGGCAAGGGTAGAGAGCTCGAGTTCTTGAGTATTACTTTTTGAACAAAGAGGAAGTGGGATCCACAGTAAAGTTTCTCTAAATATGGCTTTTGCCCCTGTATGGCTTGTAATATGCCTTTGAACCTAAAGGGAAAGTTCTTTAGAATAGCCATTAGACTGGCTCTATTATATGGTACGGAATGTTGGGTAACTAAAAAGTGTCATATTCAGAAATTGAAGGTAGCCGAGATGCGTATGTTAAGGTGGATGTGTGGACGTACTAGAAAGGATAAAATAAGGAATGAGATCATTCGGGAAAAAGTGGGAGTAGCATCCATTGAGGATAAGATGAGAGAAAACCGTTTGCGATAATTTGGACATATGTAGAGAAGACCGAGGGATGCCCCTATTAGGAAAATTGAGGGATGGAGGTAAGATAAGTTAGATAGAGGTAGGGGTAGGCTTAAGAAGATGTGGATGGAGGTGATTAGGAGAGATATGTATTTGTTGGATTTGGATGAGAGTATGACGGTGAATAGAAAGTAATAGAAGGAGAAGATTTATGTGGATGACCACACGTGGTCTTGTGTTAGTTTATGTAGCCGACCCCAAGTTACTTGGGACTAAAACTTAGTTTGTTGTTTTTGGTTGTTGTATGAACAGCATTGATATCTGAAATTTCTAGAGTTCTGCAAGTTATTAAAATATCTCCCAAATTTTATGTCTCTACTCCTATTGTGCTTGAAGAATGTCATATTGGACATTGTATTTGTAGATATGAAGTCTTCAAAATTAAATTTGATTATTACTGGTTAAGCCCTTTGTAAACCTTACATAGTTGTAGTTGTTTGGGCATTTTTCAGCTCGACTTCTCCTTAATCGGTACCATGCTTTGTTGATTTAAATGAATTACTTCACAAACTCTTGCTGGTTTCTAAGAGCTGTTACTTGGTATAATCTGATCGCTTTGACAACTATTTCAGGTACAGTTTGAGTTATATTCCTTTTGCTCGTAGAATGGTCTCTAAAGTGACAGTCCGTCTTTTTGACACTGAGATCTAGAGAGTCCAACTTCAAGGTGTGTTTTAGTAATCTTTCAGCTCACGAATTTCTTGAGGAGGAGATTTGGTTGATTTTTTAATTTTTTTCTCATTTTTTAATTGATTATTTCTGTGCTGTGTGGAACTACCTTCTTTTTGATATGTTAATACTCACGAAGATGAAGGTTGTACTCCAACTGGCTGCGGTTAAGCTCAATGCAATTGCTTTCATCATTTGCTCTGGGTCCTGGTTCAAAGGCCCATCGGGCCATCATACATGTGATTCTTGTAAAGTAACAATTAAGAGTATTCCTGCTAAATGCTACCAACCAATTGGAGTCTGCTTCTCAACAACCAAAAGATCATGTCAAAAGGTTTCTCACTGTTTCTATCAGTTCTCTTCCTTAACAAACCGTTTGAACTACTTACCAACAATTTCTTAGGAATTATAATACTTAGATATTTTTTTCGTTTATTTTAAAATAAATATTTATATACATATTTTAAAAATTATTAATTATTTTTTATTTTATTCTTATTTATTTTAAATTAATTATTCAATTTTTAATTTTTTTTACTTTTTAAATTTTTTTATCAATTAATAATTACTGTATTTTTAATATGAATAAAATAAAAAATTTTATTTAGATTATAATATTATTTTTAATTTTTTTCATTTGTATGTAAAAAATTTTATAAATAAATATTTTAAAATGAATGAAGTATTAATTACTAACTTCCGGGTTGTGTTTTCTATTTCTGCATGACTGGCTTGTGCCAAGCACGGTTTGCCCCTTTTTAGTGTCCGGCATCCATTTTTACTGTGCAAAGCAAAGACGTCCTAAAGGAAGGCGGGATCACAACTTCGTCCTGACACTTCTTTCTTTCTATTAGACTTTCCTTACTCTGCTTAATCCGCTAATACCATGTATTACTGTAGTCTGTTGTTTTTGTTCTTTTTTCAAAGTTTAAGGCTGGCTAGTGCATAATTGGCTGTCCGGTTACAAGACAATTGGAGTAGCGACTCCTTGCCCTGGATTCTTTTTACGCAAAAGCTGGGTTGTTTCTGGCCATCCATTGCGGTTGCCACTTTTTGTTGTTTATGAATACTCGGCATTCTCCACTGACAACATCCATGGCTGAATGCTGTTCCGCATACGAGTTAACGCCATTTCAACCTGTAAAGATATATACGTGCTTTTTTGCGCCTTGATTTCACCGATCAATCGAATTGCCACATTCACCACATGGGATTTAGCTGTATCTGCGGACGTGATAGTCTTCTATGGCTTTGGGGACGCCTATAAAGTTCTTTTGGCATTTACAAATTATATTGTAAGGAAGGCGGCTCTCTTTCTAATTTGTCCCCAGCCAATTTTTTCACCAATATCATTTCAAGATAGAATTGACCAATCAAAGGCTAAAAGAACTTTCCTAGAAATTCATGGTCGAGGGATTATGAAATCTTCTCTGATTTGCCACTGGGTTGCTGGTTTGGTATGAGGCATGTAAAATGATTACGGGTACACCTCTCCATCTTAACCTACCCCTCCGTGGAAAGAAGCAGAACCACAAGAACGATGTCTGGACGACCAAATTTGGTCCACTTCGCATTCACCAGCTACCACTGCCAATTATGTCTACCTTTACCTACCACCATGTCCTTCTTCTTGACTGAACATCCAAGCCAACAACTGATTCAGAAAGAAGGACTTGTGGGCCATAAGGAAATTTATGATTTGAAAGGTTACTATACTTGTTAACCATGAGGATTAAAGAACAATTAAACATTTGGAATCTTTTAGCCAAAGAAAATATTCAAATTTGGTGTAGTATTTTTGCTTTAAATAATGAAAGCCTTTAAAGTATGATTCCATGAACTAACTTGCCACACCTAATTTGTAACGTTATATTAGTATAATCAAGAATCGTTTAATTAAAAGAACAAATTAGTTTATGAAACTTCGTAGTATTAGCAGGGGCTATAACCATGAGTATTGTAGTTTTTAACCCTGGAAAGCTAATTCTTTTGCATAAAATCATTTATGTTTCCTTTATATACTTTTTCTTTGAAATTAACGAATAATCAAAAATAAAAATAATCCTACCACCATAAACCTTCTCAACCGAAAGGATTCTTGAAGGATTTCGGGCCTCACAAGTTGAAATTTGAGCAGTGTTGGTCTGTATTTCTTAAATAATATTGCGTGCTTTTGTTTCACTGTTTTTTGTATTTTTTTTCATATATAGTGCAGAAAAGTGAGACACGAACATGTGAAAGAACTACGTAAATATTGACTAATAGAATAACACCTAATCTTATATAAATTGGACATATGAGAATTAATTAATAATTTCACAAAATTTTTATCTAATCAAAAGAAGTACCTTTTCTGAAATAGTGAGGCAAGAACTAAGAAAGACCCCAGAAGCACTGGCATTGGCACAGGTGTCAAGGGTGGTTGGCTGCGTCTCTCATCATTAGGCTCCCTAGCCACCACAGAAATGATTCTTTCCAGAAGGTGCTCAGGGCTGGGCTACTCCCTGGTGTCTTGTGTAAACTGTGGGTATCTTAGTCACTCTTTCAAGTTTGGCCACAATTTCTTTTATTTTTCTTTTTAAATGTTTTTCCCAAGTAAAGAATGCATCTTAATTAAAGAAAACAAATTTACATATACTTACAAGATGCTACTAAAACCCTCTTCAAAATTTACCATTCAGATAGGAACATGGAATATTGGCTACAAGGTCCCTTTCAGGCTTCAGTAAACGTGCAGATAAAATCCAACCTCCTCCGTCTATTTCTAACTTCAATAATTGGTTTGTCTTTGTATAGATCCATATATTTTAACCTTGAAGCACTTCAAAGAAAAGAAATCTGCAACTAGCAAACTAGCAACTACTCATCTGTATAAGCTTTAACTTTATCCCCAACAACTGAAAAAACTAATCCAACCTATATAAAATATGAATCCAATTATATTCCATTGCATGCAGAGTCGTCTCTGGCTCTTGGTGCATGTCTGAGCACTGATCAGCTACAGAAGATTGACCCTTTGGAGAGAGGAAAGAGTAGGGAAGAGGTCCCCTGATGAAATGCAATGGCCACCACCCTTTGAATACTCCTTATTAAAACTATTCTCAAGTTGACCCAAAGCTCTTCACGTCTCTACTAAACAACATTTTCTCAAGTCTATGCTCCACAAAAGGAAAAGCCAACACCATCATGTATTTGTTAGTGAATCAGGCACCTACGAACACAGACAGGCAACTCAACTGAATTGAACAAACACCGCCTATACCCGACCAAGGCTCTAACAATTGCAATTATCAAATATCAACAATGCCGATAAGACCACACAGTCCAAACGTAATGTAACTAGATAGAATTCACACTTAATAAACAAATCAATAGTATACCTGATTGACTTGCTCATGGTTCTACCAGAACGTACCTAGCGCTAGTACTCCTCTGGACAAGCTGCGCCGCAACGTACTGTACTGCTGACCGAATCACCAGTCTAATACTAGTTTGCCTTCAAGAAGCTATTCGTCCCACTCCGGTGCGATGGGTACAGCGACTATTCTTATAGGATAAGACGGTCACCTCGAAAATCCCCTCAATTCGCCGGTCCCGATAAGGCAAAAATTATGGATAGCGGAGAGAGAACCGAAGAGGCGAATTTTCTTGCAAGAAGCAAAAAAGCATGAAAAGGGGTTCACCCTAATGGCGGCTCTATTCCCCCTTTTAATGTCGCCTTAGGAAAATTAAAACTCAATTCGGATTAGGAAGCCCTAATTCCCTTACCAGATTTTATGTTTCATAGTCCTTTTCAAGTTAAAGTTAATTAATTGGGCCAAATAAAAATAGAGGATCGTGAAAATATGGCCCAAGTCCAACTTTAACAACATTTAATTATGGATTTCCACCATGAAAATGGCTTCTACCACAATCAAAACAATCTCTAACATGTCAAGAACAATTCTCATTAATTGTTTTAAGCTAACTAATCATGAGTTAAAAATTATTAACTCCCAAAGTTTCCATTTTCAACAATCCCCCACAAATCCATAGTTAAAGACTATTCATGATTCACATAATCTACTTTCGATAATGGTACCTTCCGGTTTGAACCACTACCTAAGTTATCCAACTTATGCCCCCACAGGAACAGATGGACTTAAGCCTTGAATCTGAACCTTGAATGTGACGGCGTCCATTGGTAACAACAGACTATCGGCTATGGAGATAATCTTTAGGGTTGACATGTTATGGCCATATGTCCTGATCCTGTCTCATGAGTGTATTCAGAGAAAACCCAATTCCCTTTAGTTGCGGCCACACAACAACACTCACATAGTTGGCGATCTCTAAGGATGGACTGCTAGCATCCTGTCTAAAAGACTTGATCTCATTCGTAGTCAAAACTCTTACTTATTGCGATGAACGCACCACAGAGCTTTCGGGGAAAGGACCTAGATACAAAAGTATCGAATTGGTGCCGATTCACTCAAACAGACTTGTTTATACCACATTGAATCGCCTTGCGGGATCTCCACTTGGTCGATTGGGTTGCCACCGTAGGTGAATCATTTACGGGTTATCGATCCCATTCCCAACCTAGATTTAAGGAACAATGATGTTTCAAGTCCCTTAGTTAGGGGTCTCGCAATGTTATATTTGGATCCAACAAAGTCAACAGACACCACCCTTTCAGACACTAACTTCCTTATAGACTTAAGTCTAACTTGGATGTGTCTCTTAGTCTTTTGATTATACTTTGTACTATTTATCTTTGCAATTGTGGTTTGACTGTCACAATGCACAGATATAGCAGTAACGGACTTGCTGATCATTGGCAAAGAGGACAATAGTCCATACAGCCATTTAGCTTCCGTTCCAATAGTATCCAAGGCACATAACTCAGCCTCAAAAGTTGACCGAGTTATCAAAGTCTATTTACAAGACTTCCAGGCGACTGCACCACCACCTAATGTAAAAACATATCCAGTGCATCCATTACTACCAGAGTTCTTGGCTATCCAGCTTGCATCACTATACCCTTCAAGTACAGTAGGGAATTTCCCATAATGCAGCCCAAGGGACACTGTTCCCTTCAAGTACCTTAGTACTCTATCCAAGGCCTCCCAATGAGTCCGATTTGGACAACTTGTATATCTTGCCAGCTTAGATACAGAAAATGAAATACCTGGTCTTGAGCCATTCGCAAGATATTGCAAGCTACCAATAATTTGAGAATATCTTAATTGAGACACAGGAACTCCACTTTCATTTTTGAACAAAGCTACAGAAGGGTCACTTGGAGTTTTAGCAATTCTACAATTTTGATACCTATATTTCTCAAGAACACTCTCAACATAGTGAGTTTGAGAAATGGTTATCCCCTCAGTTGAGCGAATCAACTTTAGGCCAGGAATCACATTTGCTACTCCCATATCATTCATTTCAAACTTACTTTCCAAAAATGATTTAGTCTCATTAATTATCTCAATATTGGACCCAAATAGCAAAATGTCATCCACATACAGGCATAGAACAATACAAGTATTACATTTAACCTTACAGTAAACACACTTGTCATTCTCATTTATGTTGAAGCCAAATGATAAAATTGTTTTATCAAATTTTTCATGCCATTGTTTGGGTGCTTGTTTTAGACCATATAGGGATTTAATAAGTTTACAAACTTTCCGTTCATTTCCTTTGGCCACAAATCCCTCAAGTTGATCCATATATATCTCTTCTTCAAGATCACCATGAAGAAAAGCTGTCTTCACATCCATTTGGTGGATGGTGAGACAATATATGGAAGCCAATGCAATTAGCACTCGGATTGTAGTCAAACGAGCAACAGAAGAGTATGTATCAAAATAGTCTATTCCCTCTTTCTGTCTAAACCCTTTGGCAACTAATCTGACTTTATACTTATCTATGGTCCCATCTGGTTTAAGTTCCTTCTTAAATATCCATTTACATCCAATTATACTGCACCCAGGAGGGAGATCTACCAATTCTCATGTCCCATTGGAAACAAATGAATCCATCTCACTGTTGACAGCTCCTTTCCAATACCCTGCTTCTGAGGAAGCCATAGCTGCTTGAAAAGTCAAAGGTTCGTCCTCGACATTGTAAGTGACAAGTCACTTCCAAAGTCCTTGACAACCTTAGCTCTCTTACTCCTTCTAGGTTCTTCCAATTCCTCAATTTGAGTATTGAGACTATTTGGACTTGCCCCCACATCTTTCATCCTTTCCACATGATCAGGAATGGAATCAGACGTTAAGACTGAATCTAAAGTAGAAACATCTTGAGGCAAACCAGTTTTCATGGGAAACACATTCTCAAAGAATGTAGCATCACGGTATTGAATGATAGTGTTACAATCTATACCAGGTATTTCGGACTTAATTACCAAAAACCTCATGGCATAGCTTGTTTCCACATAACCAATAAAGATGGAATCAACAGTCTTTGGTCCTAACTTCTTCCTTTTATGTTCAGAGATTAGAACTTTTGTAAGACAACCCCACACACGGAAGTATTTTAAGTTAGGTTTCCTACCTTTCCAGATTTCAAATGGAGTTACCTCTTTATGTTTATGAGGGACTCTGTTTAGAATATAGCAAGCCGTATTCAAAGCATCACCCCACATATACTTAGGCAATCCAGAATTTAAAAGTAAACTGTTGATCATATCTTTAAACGTTTTATTTTTCCGTTCAGCAATCCCATTAAACTGGGGAGAATAAGGGGGTGTCTCCTCATGAATTATGTCATTGCTTTGGCAATATTCAACAAATGTATTAGACCCAAACTCTCCACCTCTATCAGATCTTAACGTTTTAAGTTTCTTGCCAGTTTGAGTTTCAGCTTCATTTTTAAATATGAGAAACTTTTCAAGTGCTTCATCTTTATGTTTAAGTAAATAAACATAGCAATATTTACTGCAATCGCCAATAAAAGTAATGAAGTATTTCTTATGATCCCTAGTCAATAAGCCATTGAATTCACAAATGTCTGTGTGAACTAAATCAAGTATTTCTGAATCCCTTTCAATTGAATGATAGGGTTTCCTGGTTGTTTTAGCTTCCACATACACTTGACATTTATTTTTCTTATCAATTGAATGTTTAGAGATCAAGTCTAAATTCATCATTCTTTTAACATAATCTAAATTTAAATGTCCAAGTCTACTATGCCAAACATCAGTGGATTCAATAATGTTCACCATAGGATAAACATAATTCTCAACAGAAGAAGCTTTATTCAAATCAGAAGTAAAATGTTCAACTCTTAATTTAAATAGACCATCTGACAAATAACATTTGCCAACAAAAGAATTGTAGTGTATAATCACTACTTTATTACATTTGAAAGTAAATTCATAACCCTCTCTAACTAAACATGAACCACTAAGAATATTCCTACGAACTGTTGGAACATGTTGCACCCTATGAAAAGAAAGAATACGCCTTGAAGGAAACTTCAAGTCCACGCGTCCAATCCCCAACACATTGGTTGCAGTTGAGTTCCCCATCTTCACAGTTTTTCTTTTAATAGGCTGGTAAGACACAAAAAGCAATATATCAGCACAAACGTGCACATTTGCTCCAGTATCAACCAGCCATTCAAATGACTTATAAATAGTAAAGACTTCTGAGTTAACAGAAACATACCTTTCATCATCATTGGAAGTAGTGATGCTAGTCTCAGCCTCAATGGTACAAACCTCCGTAAGGTGAGTACTCAAATCAGCCTCCGCTTGACTAGTATCCTCTACCACCACATTGACTTGTGCTTCAGAATTTGATCCTTGTTTGACTTTGGACTTTTTAGACGGACAGTCCTTAGCCTAATGTCCAACCTAACCACAATTCCAACAAGGTTTGTTTGCTTTCGGTTTCTTCTTGGCCTTGCCTTTTGTCTTGTTTATGTTTTTAGAGTTTGAGTTAACCTCCACATTCCTCTGATTATTGCTCTTCTTCCTAGTAGTCACAATATGGACATTAGACTCTATAGGTACAATATGACTATTCTTTCTATGTTGCTCCTCAATGGATATTGATTTCATCAGATCGTTTAGAGAAATCTTCTCCGTCTTGTGTTTGAGGGACATACCAAAGTCCTCCCAAGACTTAGGAAATTTCTCTATTACTGACATCACTTGAAACTTCTCAGGAAGTTTCATATCCGATTCATGAAGAGAATGAATAATCAATTGCAACTCTTGAGTCTGTTCGACCACGTACTTACCCTCAACCATCCGAAACTTCAGAATTTGGAGATATAATACCTTTCCGCACCTTGATCCTTGGTATTATATTTCCTATCCAGATTCATCCCATAACATCTTTGTTGTGTATGACTCGTAACAATAGACATCAAAGAGAGCATTTGTCAATACCGACGATGATTGCCCTCTCGCCTACATTATTCCGTTCATCCCACGCAACGAATCTCAACTATTCTAGAATGCCTTTCAGCTTGGTATAGGCTCTGTCTACCCGCACCGCCGATAATAAGCCCCTCATGATCAACCAAATTTTCATGCGTTGTTGCCAACGCTTGAAATTCTCGCTTCGGACCAAACTTGTCCGGCAAACCATTCAAGTCAACCAAAGGCTTATACGCAGCAGATGCAAGCACTCGACTGAACCGGCCATTGTACACACACGATAATTGCGTAATAGCTTCTTGAAGACTCGTTAGTGAACCAGGGTACCTACGAGCACAGCATGCACAATTCAACCGAATTGAACAAGCACCGCCTATACCCGACTGTGGCTCTAACAATTGCAATTATCAAATATCAATAATGCCGCAAGGCCACACGGTCCAAACGTAATGTAACTAGACAGAATTCACACTTAATAAACAAATCAATAGTATACCTGATTGACTTGCTCGCGGTTCTACCAGAACATACCTAGCGCTGGCACTCCTCTAGACAAGTTGCGCCGCAACGTACTGTACTGCTGACTGAATCACTAGTCTAATACTGGTTTGCCTTCAAGAAGCTATTCGCCCCACTCCGGTGCGATGGGTAAAGCGACTCTTCTTGCAGGATAAGACGGTCTCAAATCACTGTTGACGCACACCAACTGTGATCACCTCGAAAATCCCCTCAGTTCGCCGGTCCCGATAAGGCAAAAATTATGGATCGCGGAGAGAGAACCGAAGCGGCGAATTTTCTTGCAAGAAACAAAAAAATATGAAAAGGGGTTCACCCTAATGGCGGCTCTATTCCCCCTTTTAATGTCGCCTTAGGAAAATTAAAACCCAATTCGGAATAGGAAGCCCTAATTCCCTTACCAGATTTTATGTTTCCTATTCCTTTTCAAGTTATAGTTAATTAATTGGGCCAAATAAAAATAGAGGATCGTGAAAACATGGGCCAAGCCCAACTTTAACAACATTTAATTATGAATTTCCACCATGAATATGGCTTCTACCATAATCAAAATAATTTCTAATATGTCAAGAACAATTCCCATTAATTGTTTTAGACTAACTAATCATGAGTTAAAAATTATTAACTCTCAAAATTGTCATTTTCAATAGTATTTTCTTCCAATTAATTACTACTAGTAGATTTTGCTTTCACTTCGTTGCATGGCCATCCTCTGTAATGCACGCTTGAAATCCGCAGTTAAATTACATACGTGATCCCCGGCTTCCAGACACGGAGCACTGTAAACCCTGCCCTTTCGCCGCAGTCTGAGATGCAAGCTTTATTATTTTACAATTTTTTTCTAAGCTTTGAGAACAAAATTGTGATCCTTTTCAGTTTAAAATTACCTTCAAATGGTAGCCATTCGCCGCATCTTGCAGACTGGTATAGCCCGCAGCAAGTGGCGGCAATACACTGAGACCTATAGGCCATTGTTTTCCTTTTTTTTTACCTAAATATTTGTACAACGAGATCAGACGTCGTAACAGATAAATACCATACTTCAAAAACTATTAGGTAAATAATATAAAAAAAATAAAAAATAAAATAAACACGCAACAATCTTTTTTATAATTACCGACATGAGATGAACACAAGAAATCCAAACTCACCAAATGACCTGTAGTTGGCCTGCAGACAATTCTATAGGCTATTGTCACAGTTGAAACACAGTATAAGATAATTTTATTCTATGTTAAAATTAAAAGCACTTTCTATATATAAAATTTAATTACTTGACTATTAAATTATTATTTTTAGAATTAAAATTCTATTTTATTTAATATCCCTCCCAATGGGTGGACAAGTTTTGGATAAAAGGAAAAATGATTCATTAATTTGAGATATTGTGCAAGGACCAGAGGGCCATTTTTGATAGCAAGGGATGTGATGATTCATTGTCTTCGATCAGTGACAATAAAAGTTGTTTGTCTATTTTCTGAATTATATGCAACCATGAAAGCAGAAGCCAACTTGCTTTTGGTGATATGTGTAGACTTTCATTTTTAATATTGATGGGTTGGAAAACGACAATGCCAAGAGAAAGACTAGCAGCTATTGTTTGATTCATTAATCTATAGAGAAGCCTTTCAAGGAGGAAAAATTTAAGTTGCTTTGTTGTCATATGCTGCTGCAAGCAAAACCATCTTTGGACGGTGGTCTTGCTGGCCAATTTTGAATATTACCCTTAATTTGTATCCTATTTGTGTCTTTTCTCCCGACCCCATTACAAGCCAAATTTCTTTACATTGCGCACTTTATTTTTGTTATGGGATAATTTTTTTTTTAATCTTATGTCTTTTATTATTTTTTACGATATATTTATTAATTTTTTAAAATTCTCGTAAAATTATAATTTATTTATAAAATTTTATTATTAAAAGATTATGCGATATATAATGTACATGATGAGGAAAGAAAGTTGTTAATTTAATGGTGTGATGTAAGGTTGAACAAGTTACTTCTATGGCTTCTTATGGCAAGGAATAAATAGAAATGGAAATGGAGAAGGAAACGTGTTGAACATATGGTTACTTAGAATCCAATTCAATGTGAAAGATTCAAATTCAGCTGAAGGATCAGATAAAACCTATAAGTGCCCATTTCACTTTATTTATTTATGTTAAATAGATAAGAAGATATAGACGCAATATAAGATTTAAGAGGATAAACGATATGAAAATATATATTATATGATAATATTATAATTTTTTTTAAAAAATTATAAACAAAATATAAATTTGAAAAATATTTTTTTAAAAAATTAATTTTTAAGCTAAAAATTCACTATTTTTAAAAGTTTTGAAGGGGTGGGAGTACCGTCACTGCAAAAAGACATTCATTATAGCCACTGACTATAAGGCGCTGCCAGGGAAGTGCTAGTACTGTACTCCGTGCACAAGCACCTTAATATATATATATATATATATATATATATATATATATATATATATATATATTTTTTATATTTTGCTAGGTTTTGAGCGTTGAGTATTACATTTGGAAACAAACTCTCTTCGATCTAAAATTTTACTCTCTCTGTCCCATTAAAATTGACCGTAATTGACTTAGCACGATATTTTATACAAAAGTAAAAAATTAGAATATAATAATATAATATAATACAATAAAAATAAAAAATATATAGATTTCACGATACTTTATGTCAAATCTAAGTATATAAAAATAATATATGTAGATTATATTGATTATTTTATAATAAATTATATAATAAAAAGTTTTTTTTAAGGAAAATGTCAAATTTTTTAAGATAGCTCAAAATAGTAAGTAGGTCAATTTTGTTTGGAACGGAAGAAGTACTTTAATTTAAAATAATATTAATTTAAATAATTTTTATTTTTTAATAATTGCTCAAGATATCATATTATCTTTTTTTAACTTCACATAAATCTTATATATTTAATAATTTTTTATATATAAATAAATTCATCTCAAATAAATTATTATCCACTCACAACTTAAATATTTCTCTGACCTAAGGTAGGTTACATTTCATTTTCAGTCTCCTGGAACAAACTTTGTAATGGTGTCACCGTCTCTTGACTAATTTACTTTTTTTCTATTCAAATTTAATCACTATTTGACCTCTGAGCACGAATGAAAGATGATGTTAAACCAAGTATTTAACTGATTAGGTAGATTGATGAATATACGCAGTTGATAAATACAAAATATATAGATTCACGATCGAATTAAAAAGTTAGAGATTCGAGGCTATTTGATTTGAATTGAAGGTTCAAATTATATAATAAATTATGAACATTGTTTATGATTCAATGAACAATAGTCATAATTTAATAAATTATGATAAAATATTATTATTTTATATAATTATCTTCTTACAATATATTATATTTTTTTAATTAGATTTTATTTAATTTTTTATATTTAATAATTTTTTATAAAATTTAATTTCTTAAAGTTGCGCGGCTGGCTTCTGAAATACGGTTATCAACTGGCTTAGGTGTGATTTGCAGATCGCGTGAACCTGTCTTTTTCTCGTGTGAACGGGTTTTGGGGAGTTGGTCAATGTACGAAGCTTTCCTTGTCACAAGGTGAAAAGCTTACACCGCCCGACATACGTGGCCGAATAACAGCTACACGAATGACCCGAAAGAGGAAGTTTGATTATTAGTCATGGATTTGGCTTTTAAAACCCTTCTCTTTCCATCTGTCATTTAAATGCAAAAGTCGGTTGCCCTATAGATTCTAGCAAGGAATATTCTTTATTTATGAGAGGAAAAAAAAAAAAAGAGTAAGATTCCTTGGTAATCTATCTTTTTCGGGGGTGGGGGATGAGGTGGTGGTTATCGTCACCATATGCCGCTCTAGCTTTAGTGTTTCCTGTCGATTTCCACCAAGAGCTTCAAGGTTACCTGTTTACACAAATATGGCCAGCAAAACATTCTATTCTCCTTTAGTTGTTGAAGACTTTTGGGGAAGAATCACCACGTGCATTTACCTTATTATTTTTTAAATTAATAAAAGAATATATAATTATTATTTAAAAATATACACGTAACTTATATATTATTCCTCCGTCTCACTAAAATTGATCTACTTATTATTTTGGGCTATCCCATTAAATTTGATACTTTTTTTAAAAGGAAAGTTTTTACTACACAATTTATTATAAAATAATCAATATACCCCACATATATTATATTTATATTCTTAGTTTTGATATAAAGAATTATGGAACCCACATATTTTTTATTTTTATTTTATTATATTATTATTATATTCTAACTTTTACTTTTGTATTAAATATCGTGCCAAGTCAACCACTGTCAATTTTAGTGGGACGGAGGGAGTAAATGTTAAGAGAGATTTAAAATTTAAAAAATTAATATAAAATTCTCAATTTCAATCATCTCGACCAACTCAATGGATTACTCTATTATTTTTGAATTTGATAATATAAATGTTATACTTTTCCTATGCGGAGATATGAGAAATAACTTTTTTTAACTAGTTTTTATTACAAAATTACGCTCTCAATTGAAAATTAAAATTCATTAGCTTAATATAAAGATTTTAAAAAGTATTTAATAATAAATAAAATTTTATCTTACCTTTATTAAGTAAAGAAATTAGCTATGAATTTCTATTGAAGTAAATTGGGAGTAAACGTTCAAATATGAATAGAATAAATTATATTAAATTCTCATATTATAAGTGCATATGTACACTTCTTTTTATTTACTAATATACTGCGTATTTGATAAAAAAAATAAATAAAAGGACATTATCATTCTTAGATATCAAATTGGGGATTGTTAGTCAACTTTCAACCACTTCTATGTGTATTATACAAGCAACCCTTGGGAGAACTAGCGGTAGATGATGGAATCAATACTTTCAAAATATTTATTCTCTTTAAAAAATTTTTATTTTTTTTTAATTTATATAAATTTACTTTTTATCGATAATTTTTTTAAAAAACTAAATATTGTCTTTATTTATTTTTTTATAACTTTACTTTTAAATTCAAACTCCTATTCCATCCACAATCACAAGTGTATGGTTGAGTGTAGAGATGTACTCGAATCGAATCAAGTTGAATTTTAAGATAATCGAATCGAAATTTATTATTTTCTTACCTAGCTGGAATTTGAACTCGAATTCGATTCGAATATCAAATCTTGATTCGAATTCGATTCTTTTAAAATATTTTAAAATTCGAATTTTATTATAATAATTTCAAATTCGAATTAAAATAAATATTTTATTTGTCGTGACTAAAAGGCCTTCTCTTTTTTAAAATATTCTAAAAAAGATACCCATACCTACCACTAAATCTTTACAGTTAGACGTTATGGGGCTGAACCGACCTTTTTGAGTTTTTTGAGATTTTTGGTAGATTCTTCTGACTGACTTGAGATGAGAGAACCCTTTTTCTTTTTCTATATTTTTTATTATTTTCATCATTATTGCTCATGTGACGTTTAACCGTGGATACCCCAGCGGCGAATATTTGGTTATTGGTCCCCGCCGTCTAGCTCTGCGGTGGTGGGCTCCGATGTCTGCTGGATTCAGGAATAGGATGAAGTCTCCGTCTTGCTTTAAGTGGGAATTTTAACCTTAGCAACCCGGTCGGTTAAAGGTTAAGCCTTTTTCCATTAACAGTATAACACGTGGAAGTGAATTTCAGCCAGCGTCTTTTCACGCTTTAATGCAGTATCGACTGAATGCCATCGCACGCACGCACTTCGCTCTTTCGACCAGTATGTCACGTGTCCTGCTATCCTGGCACTAATAGTGCTCCTTTCAATTTTATTTTATTTGATTGATTATAATTAAATTTAGATTTATATATTTATAAATTTAAAGTAATGACTTATAGTCCTATAAATAGTTAAATAAAATTTGAATACTTAATTTATAAAAAAATAATATTTTTTTTGTTCTAATTAAATTTATAATATTTGATTTGATATAAAATTTTATATAAAAATAAAAATAATAATATAATAGTATAATAAAATAAAAGTAAAAATATATTAAATTTAAATATAAAAATAATACATGAGATGCATATTAATTATTTTATAATACATAATATATTAAAAAGAACTTAGGTCATTTTGGTTTTTATACTAATCTTTTTAAAATGGAAGGGACAAAAAATTTGATATGAAAGAGAAGGGGAACTTCTCGTTCATATTTACGTCCTATAAAACAAAATAAGACTTTAAGTAAATAGCAACTTTTCAATTCTATTTAAAAATAAAATTTTATTTTAATTTTAATTTAAATATATTATTGTTTTAAAATATATATTTTTTAAAAACTCTCGTATACTCATAATATATTATATTTTCTCTTTATTAACCTTATCAAATCCTACATATTTATCAATTTTTTATAAAAAATTAATTTTTATCTACTTATATTTTAAATATTTATTTCTCTTTCACATTTCCTATCCTTCCACCTTTACTTTTCCTTATCTCCCTAGCCAAAAAAGGGCTAAAAGGGCGAAGGGAAAAAGAATAAAGAGCAAAAAAATAAGTATCAAATTATCAATCAAAAACGTAAAGCGAAGCTACAGAACGAACAAATCATAGCCAAAGCCCTGCTGGCGGGAATCATACTACTCCCTGAAAACCTAGTACCGTGCCACTGGACCCTCATGACCTGCAGCTAGGTCCTTACGATACGCAAAATCCAAGGTATTGATTATTTTGTCTACTTTCTCTTTTCATTTTCTTTTTTGTCATTTTGGAGAAAAGGATTCTGTCAGGCCTTACAATTAATCAATTTATTTTAGTGCGAGCTAAATAATCGACAACAACTTAATTTTTTTTTAGATATGAAAAAAAAAGTGCAGTGACATATAGAGTATTAATTTAATAAAAAAAATTTAATTTTTTAATAAATTATCATTAATATCTTTTTAATATTTTATTTTTATAAATAAATTATAAACGATTGGACTGAATGATAATTTAACACAAACTCATCTTAGAAACACTACTTAAAAAAAGTACTGCAATAAGGGGTGGATAAAATAGGAGACGGTGCCTACCCTATAAATTTTTTTAAAAAATTTGTAATTTATTTTAAAAAATTAAATATTTATATTTTGCCGTATCAAATTATTTTTAAAAATTACATAATATTTTTTCTTAATAACTTATTTCTCTAATTTTAAATTTTTATTCCATCGTTAAGTACAACCTACAAATTAGGGCAAAAAGGACATCGGACCATCTTCGGGCCCCCGCGTATTTCAACGTTTCACAGTTGACGTTTCCTAACTGTACATGCCAGGAGGTGTCATAGCAATTGGTACTGAGAATCTATGGGTAGCTCTGACGTTAATTTTTGAAAAAAAACAAAAAAAAGGAAAAAGGCGAGGATTTCTATTGAATTCCATGCCCGTGCATGACAGCCTTTCAATGCATTACGCTACCATGGCGGACCCTCAGTTATCAACTCCAAAGAAAATTTAAGGCTGTGGCGACTTTTACTAGCGCTGTCGGTGGAAAACGGGATCGCCGTACGTCTCAGCCCACTGATAAGAACCATCGGTCCCTCTCTTCCGCCATCCCAACACATCCGTTTCTCGATGAAGAAGACTAGAGAAAATATTACTAGCACGACTTTTTCATTTCCTTTATTTTTTTTTCCTTCATCTGCCTTAGAGGATAAAGGAAAATTGTTTTGATTGGTCTTTGTTTGGGCATATTATAATGGTGAAATTGACAAGGAAGATTTCCATCCTTCGAGAAGTAAAGAAACAACAATAGCAGCGACGAAAGTAAACGCTAAACAACAGCATGCATGAGAATAAAGAAATGAAAACGATAAAACCCAGAACCGAACTGACTCTGACCTTTAACTGGAAGGGAACATTCACCATTCGCTCACTCAAAGCTGTTCCCGCGTGGACAAAGATGTCACCACTTCTCTTTATCCAATGCTTCTTCCTGCTCCTCGTCCTCCTCCACGTATTTTACTGCTTGAATTTTGCTTAGAGCAGTAAAAATTATAGAATAATTATTTGAAGAGCGTGGACTTATCCACGGTTGCTTGAAAAAGTTACCAGTACTTTGTCCCTTCAGATCCCCTCTGTTCATACTTTAGGTCCATATAAAAATAAGGCAACAGAACAGAGGTTTTAGGATTTCCTCTGCATCGGTTGCAGTTGGCCGCATAAAACTGCCGGCAATTCAATATGGTAAACTGTTGGCCTCATCCCCGAAAGGTACAAGGTAGTTTCGTCATTGCTACCGTCACATGGAAGGCTAACCACGAGGTCAAATTCCCTCTCCATCAAAAGACTCACCTAACCTGCCCATTTCCCCTTCAAAATGAACTACTTAATACAATTGTTAAAATAAATTCGAGAACTCCTCCTCTCCATGTTTTTTTTTTTTGCTTTATTGCCGACTGCAAATGATTTTTTTTTTAACTTAGGATGATTTTTTTCTTCAAAATAAGGAAAAAAGTGAAAATCTAAAAAAGATTGGGAAAGACAGAAAGTAATACCAAATTCAGGAGTGGGAAATAATAAAAAATAAACCCATGTGCGTACGTATTTGCAATTAATTTTTCATTTTTCTTGTGCTATTTGGGTTAGCAGATCGGGGAACCATGCGAATTATCTCATCAATTCAAAGAATTTTCTTCTCAGCCCGAAGAAATCTTTACTATATTTCACCTCTCTTTTATCTTCAATTTTTTTAATATAACTTTTTTATATATAGAGGCCGAACTCCAATATGAAAATAAAATAAATTAGGAACGGAATAAAAAATTAGAAATTGAAGGGTCAATTATATAAACATATAGTATTAAAAATAATAATATAACTTTTTTTGAAAAAATTAATAGGGAGGGGAAAACAAAAAGTAAAGTTTAAAAAGATTATATTAAAATTTTTAAATAAAAATTATAATTTAAAAAAAAAATCTGAGTTAGTGTTTCACTGTGTTATTCAAGGTCATGATGATGAAGAGCGGAGAAGATGAGTGGTTTGACATTGCTTTCAATTTGGGGTGGAAAATCAACGATGGTATTTGTCAATCTAAATGTATTATTTTAAATATTTGTAACCATAGTATCTTCTTTTAAATAATTCAATTTATATGTTGTGTGCTTTTTTATAAAAATTGAAGATTTTCTAATACTGGACACGAGCCTTTTATGAGGATGGGATGAGCTGCTATACATTCTTTTCGTCTAAAATTTAATATATACTTTTATTTTAAAATTTATATAAATAAATATATTATTATTTAAATTATCACAACTATATTTCTCTATTTGATGGATAGATGAAATTTTCATTAATATAAAATATTATTATTAATTATTTAATTGAGAAGAATAATGTGATGATTTTTTATTATATATTATTTTAATTTTTATATCAAATCAAAATAATATATTTAATTTTTGAATAAAAAGTAAAGTATCATACTATTAGATTATAAAAAATAATAACTGACACAAAGTACAATTTCTAATAAAGTCCAATTTTTACCCAGCCCGATCTGCGGACTGTCGGGTCGAGCTAGAGGCGGCTACGAAGGCTCCTGCATAGTAAATATTTATGCAGTAAATGTAAAACTCACAGGGTAAGGCCTCAATCATGTAAGCAAGGACCCACCATGAGCGGTTGTCCCGTGCCGCATAGGCCACCGATACACGTGGCTATCCAACTGAAAATTTCTAGCTGTCACGTCACTTGGGGAAAAATAGACTGGGTGATTCCCCCACTTGGATAATGCCATCTTTTTTTAATCAATATTGAAAATATTAAAGATTTTTTTAAAATTTTTAATAAAATTAAAATATGTAACATAATATTTATTTAAATAATTCTAATTTAATCATAATATTTTATTTTTTTCCATAAAAAATCCACCTTAATAATTAATTAATTTATTAAAAATCATATTTCAATCTTAATTATTTATATTATACTGTATTATTATTGAAATATTTAAAATTTTTAATATTTTTAGTACAGTAGCCTTTTACCCGTCAACCACTCCCAGAAAATGAAAAACCACCCTCCGTTGTTAGATCTGATGTCACTGGCGCTCCTCACTCCTCTATAAATCCAACGCATTTCCACCACCCCTACGGCGTCCGAGAAATCTAGCCTCGCTGCTCTAATCAAGCGTTTTTGCCGCCGCCCCTTGGGCATCTCCTCCGTGTGACAGCAGTATTTCAATCTTATCGTTACAACAGAATTTCAATCGTATTGCTCTTAGTGTGGTTCTTGTTTTAGGCTTGAGTTTGTTCGAGTTTAATTCGTTTTCTAAAATTCTTGAAGATTTCGCAGCGGATAAAGATACGCAGCTTTTGCATACATACTCAACTACCAACTCCTTTCCGAATTTAGATTCTTGTCGAAAAACAAATTTGAAGAAACACAACTTAAAAATTAAGCCTCTCCGCGAATAGATTTACCGCGATTGAGGCTACAGGTAGATCTGAGAACGGCGGTGTCATAAGGTCTCCTTCAATTTCCTTCTCATCCCTGGGTTGAAACATTCAGTTTATTTTTGTTGTTTTTAATTTTTTTTTTATTTGTCATCGGAATTGAGCGGACCTGGGTATTCAAACGTCGAAACCTAATTGAAAATTTAGAATGTCGGTTGCGTCGTCCAATTCTTCTTTGTTGCGGGCAAAAAATAATGGCGTGGAATTTCCATCAGTGACGAAGCCATTTGTCAATCATCAGCTGAATGTCGTTCGTCTGAGCCGAGCCGGTGATGTGAGGACTTGTAAGAGGAGGAGTAGGTGTGGCTTTCAGAATAGTAACTTTTTTGGGGCGAGGCTACCCAGAGCCTTAGGTTGTGAAAGGTTGCATCTTTGGCAAACGGGTGGGCCTGGTCAAGCTCCTAAGCTGAAGGTTGTACAGGTGCAATCTGCACTCTCTCAGGTCCCCGAGAAGCCCCTTGGTCTGTACGATCCTTCCTTTGATAAGGACTCATGCGGAGTCGGCTTTGTGGCCGAACTTTCCGGCGAAAGCAGTCGGGAAACGGTATAAACTACATCACTTGCATATTAGTATATTCATATATTTAATATCCAGACACTTATGATGGAGTCTGCTTTTCGTCTTTAGGTGACCGATGCCATAGAAATGTTGGTTCGGATGTCACACAGGGGTGCTTGTGGGTGTGAGACTAATACTGGTGATGGGGCTGGCATTCTTGTGGCTCTTCCTCATGATTTCTACAAGGAGGTCTGTTAAAAATTTGAATGCTGATGTTTTATTTTTGAACTCATCTTTTCATTAATTAAAATTCTAAGTAGTTCTCGCTAGCATGTCGGAATTTTCACTTTTTGTTTCCATCTATATATTTGTTGCAAGTAAATGCAAGTTACTGGATATGTTTTGACGTTGAGCTAACTCCTAAAGAATAAATTTTGGTCCTTTCAGTTTCATTTGATAGTCCGAAAGGTGTTACGAGAAAATTTGCTATTGATGATGAATAGAGTTTGTCGAGTCAAGATCTTTTGTGACTGAAACGTTGGCTGTTTTTTTGGTGATGGATTATGTCATGTTGTATCAGGTTGCCAAGGGTATGGGTTTTGAACTACCTCCACCTGGAGAGTATGCAGTGGGCATGTTTTTCCTCCCTACCTCTGAAAGCCGAAGGGAACAGAGCAAAATTGTATTTGCAAAGGTAATATTGGCTAACATGGTTTGTCTGATGTATGTATTTTGAATTTTGTCTGGACTTCTATCCATTAAAAGGACTTAATGAGTTCTCTTATAATCATTCTGATTGATCTTGTTGGCTATCACGGATTAACATGCTTGGCAAATGCCTTTGTTCAATACTCCTAGGTGGCCGAGTCCCTTGGGCATACTGTTCTTGGGTGGCGTTCTGTTCCAACTGATAACTCAGGATTGGGCCAGTCTGCTTTGCAGACAGAACCTATCATTGAGCAAGTTTTTCTTACAGCCACCCCTAGGTCAAAGGCCGATTTGGAGCAGCAGGTAGTCGGCTTCTCTGGTAATTGAATAGCTTATATGGGTGCCTTTGACTCTACTTGATGTTCCTAACTCTTGCCATCTGCTGTTCAGATGTACATATTAAGGAGGGTTTCAATGGTAGCTATTCGAGCTGCATTAAATCTCCAACATGGTGGAGTTAGGGATTTCTACATGTGTTCTCTTTCCTCCAGGTTTGTCGAAGTGTAATTGACTATGCTTGCGAGCTTTGTTGCATTGAGAATTTTTGTTAATTTATTTAGTTAATACTGTAGGACGGTTGTTTACAAAGGTCAGTTGAAGCCCGATCAGTTGAAAGAATACTACTTTGCAGATCTTGGCAATGAAAGGTTTACGAGCTACATGGCCCTGGTAAATATTTTTTCTATTCACTTTTTACTTTGTCTGCTGACTCCATACTCCGCAACCAACAGCATGGGATCAACCGGTTAACTGAAGAGGCAAGGTTGAGGAATGACTTCTGAGGCATTGAAGTATGAATGATCTCTTAAGTTCTTCCACACCCTTGATCAATATATGAATCTGGATGCCAGATTGGATTCTTTGGGTGAGTTGGTAAGGAACCTAATTATGAAGTAAATCATGTTTGCAGAACTCGATGGCTTCCCACCTATGGTCAATCTTAAAAAATGAAACTCGCATCTTAATGATGTGAATGAAATTATGTTTGGTCAAGGTAGTTTAGAGTATTCAAGATGTTTGCTGGATCTGATGTGTCCTAATGTTGCAAGTTGCCCAAACAAAGTTTCTGTGTGCACTTGTATAGGCAGACTCGTCACCGTCACTTTTTTGTTCATTGATGTTGATGAAAGTGTTCACTTGTACTTTTCTTTCAGATACATTCGCGATTTTCAACAAATACATTTCCCAGCTGGGATCGTGCTCAGCCAATGCGCATCTTGGGTCACAATGGGGAAATTAACACACTTCGAGGCAACGTAAACTGGTTAGTCTTTGATTCCTTTATACTGAATCCTTCTTAATTCTCATTTTTCTTCTCCTGTTATTTTTCCACTATTTCCAGTAGGTTTGGGGTTGTAGGATGCAACCATACATGTTTTCCCTATTGTTTCAATAAGTTGTCATGTACACTAATGGCAGGTGCTCTCTCTGCTATTTTCTTTCATCTAGCCAATTTTCTTTGTTTCCCTGATAAGACACAACTAAGATACTTGGCTTCCACCTTTTTCCAGGATGAAAGCACGTGAAGGTCTTCTAAAATGCCAAGCATTGGGCTTGTCAAAGACCGAGATGAAGAAGCTTTTGCCAATTGTCGATGCTAGTTCTTCTGATTCAGGTTCTTGTTTTAAGATGTTTGCTCATTGTGCTTATGCCTGTGCCAGTTCTTTGCTCATTTGTATTTCTTTCCCCACACATGCCCCAACATATTTTTCCATCTTTTCTCCCCTTAAGCATCACATTCAGTAAATATAATATTTTCCAGTGGCATAGAACATTGAGGGTAGTGAGTGAGAGAGAACAACTTATGGACATGTGGAGTTCTCAATGTCGTGTAGCCAACTCATATTTCTGCATGCAACAGGAGCTTTTGATGGTGTACTTGAGCTTTTAGTTCGAGCTGGTCGAAGTCTTCCTGAAGCTATAATGATGATGATCCCTGAGGCGTGGCAGAATGATAAGAACATGGATCCTGATCGCAAAGCTTTATATGAATACTTTTCGGCACTTATGGAACCATGGGATGGACCTGCTCTCATATCATGTATGAATTGTTTAAAGTATTCAATTTTTTATTTCTGTAGTTCAGTTGCAAAATATCCTTGGTGCTTATGTGAAATTGACTTGCAGTTACGGATGGGCGCTATCTTGGGGCAACATTGGATCGAAATGGATTGCGTCCAGGCCGCTTCTACATTACACACAGTGGCCGAGTTATTATGGCAAGTGAAGTTGGAGTAGTTGACATTCCACCTGAAGATGTAAGTAGAAAAGGAAGACTCAATCCAGGCATGATGCTTCTGGTAGATTTTGAAAACCATGTTGTGGTAGATGATGATGCCTTGAAGCAGCAGTATTCTGTTGCAAGACCTTATGGAGAGTGGCTTAAGCAGCAAAAGATAGAACTGAAAGATATCGTCGAATCTGTTGAAGATTCTGACAGGGTCCCCCCACCCATTGCAGGAATTGTGGCTGTGAGCATTATATTTACTGATTCTTCTCCATTTTTCTTTTCCTTCATCATTGTTTCCCCTGACTTTGGTTGTGTGATTACTTTCTAGGCATCTGAGAATGATGACAACATGGAAAATATGGGAATTCATGGTTTATTGGCTCCGCTGAAGGCTTTTGGGTGTGATCTTGTTCTGCTGGTTGCTTAAGCTATTAGATGTTGCTTTTCCATGTGAGCTTGATTTAATTGTTGCCTTTGTATGCCAGATATACCGTTGAAGCCTTGGAGATGTTGCTATTACCCATGGCAAAAGATGGTGTTGAGGCCCTTGGTTCAATGGGAAATGATGCTCCTCTAGCAGTGATGTCTAATAGGGAGAAACTTGCATTTGAATATTTCAAGCAGATGTTTGCTCAAGTCACAAACCCTCCGATTGATCCGATTCGGGAGAAGATTGTTACCTCAACGGAATGCATGATAGGCCCTGAAGGTGATCTTACAGAGACAACAGAGGAACAATGTCACCGCCTCTCACTTAAAGGGCCTCTCCTCTCAATTGAAGAAATGGAAGCAATAAAAAAAATGAACTACCGAGGCTGGCGCAGCAAAGTTCTAGATATTACCTATTCCAAGGAGCGTGGTAGGAAGGGATTGGAGGAGAGTTTGGATAGGATATGTTCTGAAGCACACAATGCAATAAAGGAGGGTTATACAACTCTTGTACTTTCTGACAGAGGTACTGCATATCTCTTATTTATTCTCTCCCCCAAAACACAGAATCTTTTCTCATTTTTTACCATTATTGGTAATAAGCCTTTAAATTACTGAGCATGTTGATTAATCTTTTGCTTTGTTTAATATATATGCAGCCTTCTCTCCAAACCGTGTTGCTGTCAGTTCTTTATTGGCTGTTGGTGCTGTTCATCATCATCTAGTTAAGAAGCTTGAGCGAACGCAAGTTGCATTGGTCGTTGAGTCTGCTGAGCCCCGTGAAGTTCACCACTTCTGTACACTAGTAGGATTTGGTGCTGATGCTATCTGCCCCTATTTGGCAATAGAGGCCATTTGGAGATTACAGGTTGATGGAAAGATTCTGCCAAAGGTAACTGGTGAGTTTCATTCAAAAGATGAACTGGTGAAGAAGTACTTCAAAGCAAGTAATTATGGCATGATGAAAGTTCTTGCGAAGATGGGGATATCAACTTTGGCATCTTACAAGGGTGCCCAGATATTTGAGGCTGTAGGTCTTTCATCTGAAGTTATGGAGAGGTGTTTTAAAGGAACTCCAAGCAGGGTTGAGGGTGCGACTTTTGAAGCTCTTGCACGTGATGCACTTCTATTGCATGAGCTGGCATTTCCATCTAGAGCCCTACCTGCTGGAAGTGCAGAGGCTGTAGCACTTCCCAACCCTGGTGATTATCACTGGAGGAAAGGTGGTGAGATTCACCTGAACGATCCCCTTGCTATTGCAAAACTGCAGGAGGCTGCCAAATCCAACAGTGTGGCTGCATACAAAGAATATTCCAGACGTATACAAGAATTAAACAAAAGTTGCAATTTGAGGGGACTTTTGAAATTCAAAGATGGTGAGGTAAAGGTTCCTTTGGAAGAGGTTGAACCTGCAAGTGAGATTGTAAAAAGATTCTGTACTGGAGCAATGAGTTATGGCTCAATATCGCTAGAGGCACACACAACTCTTGCTATTGCTATGAACACACTTGGAGGGAAGTCGAATACTGGTATGTGACTATACTTGAGCACATATCCTGTGCCAATATGTTTTATAGTTGTATTTTCTATTATTTATCACATTTTCTGTGTGGTCAGGCGAGGGAGGTGAGCAACCTTCTCGAATGGAGCCCCTTCCGGATGGTTCCATGAATCCAAAGAGGAGTGCAATTAAGCAGGTTGCAAGTGGGAGGTTTGGAGTGTCAAGTTATTACCTCACAAATGCTGATGAGTTACAAATAAAAATGGCTCAGGTATATATGCTTTTTTATTTATTTATTTTTTTTGTTTATAAAAACATTTTCCTCATCTGCTTTGCATCTAGACCCATTAGACATGTTCGTGTAGAGCATAGTCTTCTCCTGTTTATGAATTTATGTTCATGGACAGATGATGCTGTATGAGCAAAGCACCTGTGTGTGTCTTTGCATCTTTAACTGATACCTGCATTTGGCCTTGGTGAGATATAAGTGAACTGAGCACGTTTAATCTGCAAAGGATGATCAAAAATTTAACTTTTGATTGTATTGCTTCAGGGAGCAAAGCCAGGAGAAGGTGGCGAACTTCCTGGCCACAAGGTGGTTGGTGACATTGCTGTCACTAGGAATTCCACTGCCGGTGTGGGGCTAATTAGCCCCCCTCCTCATCATGATATCTATTCAATTGAAGATCTTGCTCAACTAATTCATGACTTGAAGGTAATTAATATCCTGCTGATGTATTTAGTTATGGTCTTTTTGCGCGTGTGTGTGTGTGTGTGTGTGTTAAGCATACGTATTGCTCAATCAAAGAGTTCCTTTTGTAGTTGAGCATAAACCACGTGTCCTCTGGGGGGTTGAACTAGAAATGCAATTGTTAATGTTTCCTACATTCTGCAGAATGCAAATCCAGGTGCCCGTATAAGTGTTAAGCTGGTTTCTGAAGCTGGTGTTGGGGTAATTGCTAGTGGTGTTGTTAAGGGACATGCTGATCATGTCTTGATATCTGGCCATGATGGAGGTACTGGAGCCTCCAGATGGACTGGCATAAAGAATGCTGGGCTCCCATGGGAACTTGGCCTTGCAGAGACTCATCAAACCTTAGTTGCTAATGATCTCCGTGGCCGAACCATTCTTCAAACAGATGGCCAGCTAAAAACTGGAAGGGATGTGGCCATTGCTGCCCTTCTTGGTGCCGAGGAGTTTGGTTTCAGTACTGCTCCCCTCATAACACTTGGCTGCATTATGATGCGAAAGTGCCATAAAAACACTTGTCCGGTGGGTATTGCAACCCAGGACCCGGTTTTGCGAGAAAAGTTTGCTGGGGAACCAGAGCATGTCATAAACTTTTTCTTTATGTTAGCAGAGGAAGTGAGAGAAATCATGTCGCAGCTGGGTTTTCGATCAATTACTGAAATGGTTGGCCGCTCGGATATGCTTGAACTAGATGAAGATTTGGTTAGGAACAATGAGAAGCTAAAGAATATTGATCTCTCTCTTTTGCTTCAACCTGCTGCTGATATCAGGCCAGATGCTGCTCAGTATTGCATACAGAAACAGGATCATGGATTGGACATGGCTTTGGATAAACAACTGATAGAGTTGTCTAAATCTGCCTTGGAGAAAAGTATTCCAGTGTATATTGAAACAGCAATTTGCAATGTAAATCGGGCAGTAGGAACGATGCTTAGCCATGAGGTCACAAAGTGCCATCGCATGGTTGGACTTCCAGCAGATACAATCCATATCAAATTGAATGGTAGTGCAGGTCAGAGTTTTGGAGCTTTTGTTTGCCCAGGCGTCACACTTGAACTTGAAGGGGATAGCAATGACTATGTTGGCAAGGGTTTATCTGGCGGGAAGATCATTGTTTATCCCCCTAAAGGAAGCAGGTTTGACCCGAAGGAAAACATTGTTATAGGGAATGTGGCTCTTTATGGAGCAACTGCTGGTGAAGCTTACTTCAACGGAATGGCAGCAGAAAGGTTTTGTGTTCGCAATTCAGGGGCCAAAGCAGTTGTAGAAGGCGTTGGTGATCATGGATGTGAATATATGACTGGTGGAACTGTTGTTGTACTGGGGAAAACTGGAAGAAACTTTGCCGCTGGTATGAGTGGGGGTATCGCATATGTGCTTGATGTGGATTCTAAGTTCCAATCCCGTTGCAACCCTGAGCTTGTTGATCTTGATAAAGTTGAGGAGGAAGATGATATTCTAACTCTCAGGATGATGATACAACAACATCAGCGTCACACCAACAGCCAACTGGCAAAAGAGGTTCTTGCAGACTTTGACAATCTTTTGCCTAAATTTATTAAGGTATTCCCTAGGGATTATAAACGTGTTCTTGCAAGCATGAAGGAAATGGAAAAAGTTAAATTGGAAACTGAAAGAGCTGTGAAAGAAGTTGAGGAGCAACAAGAGGCAGAGTTGATGGAGAAAGATGCTTTTGAAGAGCTCAAAAAGTTGGCAGCTTCATCCTTGAAAGAAGCAGCAAATCAGGTAAATGTTTTCTTATGATATGTTTAGTTGTGGATAAAAGATACTAATTTTTCCATGCAAATATTTGACAATTTCTCCAAGGAGAATGTTGGGGGGAAGGGGGGGATTTCCATCACTGCTTATTATCAGTTACTATAAGAGAGAATTTGGACATCCACACAACAACCAAACCCCAAAGCCCCGCCCCCCCCGCTTTCACAATATGGTTTGTACTGATAAAGCAAACCAATTTTCACTCTGCATTACTTGTGCAAAGAGATATGTTGTAATTTTGATACTGCATGCTTACATTCCTCCTCTGGTGCTTACATTTTTGAAATGTTTAATTGCTTATGATGCTAGTAAAAGCTGTCCATTTTAAGGTTTTCACAAGAGTACTGAAAATTAACAGGTAGAAGAATCCAAGCCCAATAAGAGACCAACTCGGGTGGCTGATGCAGTAAAGCATCGTGGTTTTGTGGCATATGAGCGAGAGAGCATTTCATATAGAGATCCGAATACTCGGATCAGTGACTGGAAAGAAGTAGTGGTAGAGGGAAAGCCTGGTCCACTTCTTAAGACGCAATCTGCTCGATGTATGGACTGCGGAACTCCATTTTGCCATCAGGTAAAATTTCCCAGTGATGAAATCGATAATGAGACAAAACATTATATATATATTGGGTCAATTTTTTGTATAAAGTGAATTATTCTTCTCTTGTATGTGACAAAACATTTAGGAGAATTCTGGATGCCCTCTTGGGAATAAGATACCTGAATTCAATGAGCTGGTTTACCAGAACAGATGGCGTGAAGCATTAGATAGGCTTCTTGAGACTAACAACTTCCCGGAGTTTACTGGCAGAGTGTGTCCTGCACCTTGTGAAGGGTCTTGTGTCCTTGGAATTATTGAGAATCCTGTCTCCATTAAAAGCATTGAATGTGCTATTATAGACAAGGCCTTTGAAGAGGGATGGATGGTACCAAGACCTCCCCCCAAGAGAACTGGGTATGTACTATTGGACTCTTGATTGTATCTTTGGAGGGTGACTCGGATCTTTCTGTTGACATATTTTGACAGTTTCTTCATGTATTTCTCATTTGCTGATCATATATTCTGCGTGTATTTTCTCTTGTGGCAAAATACTAATTATCCTCTCTTACAGAAAAAGAGTTGCTGTTGTTGGTAGTGGTCCTTCTGGCTTGGCCGCTGCTGATCAGTTAAATAAGATGGGTCATTCTGTGACAGTATTTGAGCGGGCTGATCGTATTGGTGGCCTCATGATGTATGGAGTACCTAACATGAAGGCAGACAAAGTTGATATAGTTCAAAGAAGGGTTGACCTTATGGAAAAGGAAGGTGTCAACTTTGTGGTTAATGCCAACGTTGGAAATGATCCATTGTATACTCTTGACCGACTACGTGAGGAGCATGATGCCTTAGTTTTGGCTGTGGGTGCCACAAAGCCCAGGTGACTGAATGTACCAGCGTTGTAAACTCATCATAGTAATGATAGCTTCATCACACTTGAAACTAAAAACTCATTTACAATTTGGTAGGGACCTTCCTGTTCCTGGACGCGAGCTCTGTGGTGTTCATTTTGCCATGGAATTTCTTCATGCAAATACAAAAAGCTTGCTGGATAGCAATCTTCAGGATGGGAATTTCATATCTGCCAAAGGCAAGAAGGTAGTGGTTATTGGTGGAGGTGACACTGGGACTGATTGTATAGGTACATCTATTCGACATGGTTGCAGTAGCATTGTTAATCTTGAGCTTCTGTCTCGGCCACCAGAGACCAGGGCTCCAGGCAACCCTTGGCCACAGGTATTGCCAAATTTGTTCTCCCCCCCCCCCAGCTGTTGGCATGTCTTAAAGCATTCGAACTGTTGTCACTGCCAATAAGTATTGATCTACATCTCACTTCCAGTTTTAAAGAAAGAAAATTTTGAAAGATCACTTCCTTTTGTTCTTGTGCTTATCTAGATGCTTTTGGATTTGTTTTGATCCATTTTGTTGTATCTTTGTTTCCGGTCTCCCTAAGTAAAGTGTTTTGATTTGGTGATCTTCAGCGAATACAGTTCTTTCTTTCTTTGTTTCCCATCCCCACCCCGTCTATTGAGTAGTTTCTGAATTTTCTCATCGACTTTGTTTGTTAGTGGCCACGCATATTCCGAGTGGATTATGGGCACCAGGAAGCTGCAGCCAAGTTTGGCAAAGACCCAAGGTCTTATGAGGTATTGACCAAGCGATTTGTTGGAGATGAGAATGGGGTGGTTAAAGGTCTAGAATTAGTACGTGTAAAGTGGGATAAGGATGCTAGTGGCAAGTTCCAATTTAAGGAAGTTGAAGGATCTGAGGAGGTGATTGAGGCTGATCTAGTTTTGTTAGCCATGGGCTTCCTTGGTCCGGAATCGGTTAGTATGCCAAGTTTCGTCCATTTTATTTTTATCTTCTATTTTATTGGTTGGGATGGTGGTTTTTTGTTTAGTGCAGAACTATATAACCTCTATATTATTTATTTTTCTTTTTGATGTGGAAGCGAGTAATAAAAAGGTGCTAAAGATATTATGGATTTGCTTTCTCATTTCTTTTTATTTGGTTCATTCAGACTATAGCAGAAAACTTAGGCTTGGAAAAAGACAATAGGTCAAACTTCAAAGCAGAGTATGGCCGCTTCTCAACCAGCGTGGAAGGAGTATTTGCAGCCGGTGACTGCCGGCGCGGCCAATCCCTGGTGGTATGGGCTATATCTGAAGGCAGGCAAGCTGCTGCACAGGTTGACAAGTACCTCCTGAAAGATGACACAGACGCTGAAGCGGACGCTACAAAACAAGAAGAATTTGCAAATAGGCAGCAAGAAGATTGCAACAAACAGAAAGTAATGACATAGACAAATATAGTTTGCAGTAATTACGTTGTCTCAGAAGCAACGGTGCATACCGGCCATCTTGGTTTTTGGTGGTCGGGTCTATACCATGGAGGAAATAAGCTGTATGTGAAATTGAACAGGTCCAAAGAAAGTTGCTGCAAGCCGAAGTTTCTTTCTTAGGATGCTGATAGGTGTTTCTGTTCTTTATATGTTGTCCCCTTGAATAACGTTTCCTGTGTATTAGTTGAAGGGAAAAAAATAATGTACAGTTTCATTTTTTTTTTTCTTTTTGGTTCTGCAAGTAAATTAATATATGGGGAATTCTGGCTATATTTTGAAAGAGTTTTCTTATTTCTGTTTTCCTTCCTTTTGAGATTTTAGCATGACAAGAAACAATTCAATGGATTCTTGAAAATCTGAAATCTCCTTGTATTCCCCAGCCCGCCCATCCTTCTTTATTTTTTGGGATAAATCAACGAAGAATAAAGGTTGGACAAAGAAGGGGTTGGGTAATGTTATGATCTTCTACGTGTTCTGTTTTATGCCTTATGATCTTCTACAAGTAGTGTGGGAGGCATATCTATCTTCTCTTCCAGAAATTACCACTGCTTAGCTACTTGTTTAAGAGCGCTTTCAGGTTGACTTTGTCGATTCTATACTCAGCAGATGGAACTTGTCTTCCCCAACCTGAAAGTGCTGTTAAAAGGAAATTCTTGCATGTACACTAAATTAGTAGATTACATGTATTAAGAATTTTTATTGTATAAAAATTTATAGAGGATGTAAATTAGATGATTGTCATTTGATATCTTTTGTCTAGTCAAAATGTTATGTTTGGCAAGTTACTTTTAAATGAAAATTCTAACATAGATTTAGTCTACGTAAATTATTTGGAAAGTTATGTTATTGGAGAGTTATGTTATATGTTGAAGGTTCACGTGAACATGGTGGACTTAAGAAATTTTTTGTATAATTTTTATTATATAAAAATTTATAGAAAACGTAAATTAGATGATTGTCTTTTGATTTTTTTTATCATTATTTGATCAAAATATTAAAAAATATTACATTTGACAAGTTACTTTTAAGTGAAAATTTTATATTACGCTTGACAAGTTATTTCTAAGTAAAAATTCTAACATAGACTTGGTCTAAATTAATTATTTGGAAAGTTATGTTATTAATAGTTTTGAAGAATTATGTTATATGATGAAGATTCACACGTGATCAGGGTGAACATAAGAATTTACCGCTGATCTTTTTGGGACCCAGCGCTAACTGGTATTTGCTGGGCTTAAATACCAACTCGTCCGCCGCCTCTACGTGGCTACCACCCACGAGATCTGATCCCCGACCCTGCTCGCGGTTCCAATTATAAAATTTTCCTTTCTCTTTCTCGACAGAAAGGGCGGTGAAAAAGCGAGGAAGGATTGAGGAGAGAAGGGAGATGGCGACCAATCTGGGCCGCATATTTGCAACGATGGTCGAGCAATGTAAACCGAAACTGGGAATATCATATGTAAGAACCGAGTATACCTTGAACTCGGCCGGTCGACTCATTTGCTCTTCGACCTGGCGATCCCAACGTCAACAGCAACAGGAACAGCAGCAGCAGCGGGACGATATCAAGGGCGAAGAAGCTTCTACGCAGGAGATAAAGGTGCAGCTTCAGAGTGAGAACGACGCAGATGATGTCGGAGACGATGATCATGACGACGATGGTGTCCACGTAAATAAAGTGACCGGTGAAATCGGAGGTCCCCGAGGTCCCGAGCCCACCCGATATGGCGATTGGGAACGAAACGGTCGCTGCTCTGATTTCTGAAATTTTCCCGTGCGTCGTTCTTGTTCAAGTTTGTTCAGTGATTGAGGTGAATGTACTAAATAATTTTTTTTGGGTTGAATTTCTCCTCTAAATTATGCAAAAGTTGTATTATTTTTTTCAACAAGCAGAAACCTTTCACGTTTTAAAAGTAATATGTATGATTAGATACAACCATTGTTTACTCCTAATTTTTAATTTTCATATCATGATGGTGCTTTGAATCGGTCAGGAAAAGCCAATATTAGTCAATTGTGTTCTCAGAATTGATTATGACCTATTGAGAAAAAAAAAAAATAGTTGTCATTGTTTTATAATGGAGAGATTGCTTGAGAGTATGAATTTATTTTGAGGTGTGACGGAAGGCTACGTTGCAGTCTTGCAGAACTTTTTAGTATTCTACCATCTTGTTTCCCTGCCAACTATTTTCAATTCCTGGATGGGGGCTGACGGTAAAAAAAAGCTCCTTTTTTCTTGATCCATCAAGACAAAGCCAGAAAGAAACTCTGGTTTGAGCTGTTCCTTTTGTGCTATATTGAGAACTGAAAAAAAAAAAAAAAGGTACTAAGCAGCAAAAAATTTTTGGGCGAAATTTGGCTCAGTAGAGGAAATTCTTTACAGAGAAAATTAAAAGAAGTGATATTTCTGGAAGGGATGGTAAGCTGGGAAATTCACACTTTAAGCCATTCTTGACGAAGTCATGTTAAATCTGACCATAACAGAAGAAGCAACAGACATCCCTGAGCGGTGACGGTACGAAATGTTGATATGGTTGAAACTTGAGAACGATTGATTGGATAAGATCGCCAATTTAATAGTTGGTTGATTGGGTTCTAGTGTTGACTTGAAACTCCATACTTCACAAATGCAGCCATTGAATGGTACAAAATCTCCAAGGACTGGTAGTTGAGAGAGAAAACAAAGAAAAAATAATAAATTTTAAGTTGTGAGAGGGAAAAAAAAAGAAATAAGAAAAGAAAGGAAGGTGAAGCGAATTATGTTTTAGAAATTTAGGAGAGAAAAAATAGTTTTTTTTTTAATTTGAGAGTTTAAAAAGAAAAGAAAGGATAAAAATTTATTATAATAATTTTATATAATAATTTCTCTTTTATATGTTATTTTAGGGTAAGAAGGACAATTATTATTTTAAAAAATTTCTTTAAACTGTTTCAAGGATATATTCACTTTTGGAAAGAAAGGATTATGGGGGTTGGAATGAGCCTTCATTATCTCAATTCTCTTCTGGTAGAGCTTGGAGTGATCCTCTATCGTTCTAATTTTCATTTTCTTCCTTAAAAAATCTGACAAACAAACCTAATTCCTGTTCTTTCTCTAATTTTCAATTCCCAAACAAGCCTTAAGAAAGCTTTGCATCACTCAGTATGAGTGGATCCTTTTGGCTGGATTAAATTTATACTAAATGTTTAGTCATATAGCCTGAGAACTAAATTCACATAAAATAAGTAACAGTGTTAAAGCCCATCTCCCCCTTGCTGTCCGTATAAAAAGTTTCTAACACAAACATCAATTTCCCCTGTCAAATGGATACACACAAAACCATTGCTTTCTTTCTGGCCTTTGCTTCCTCAGCTTTCTTTGTTTCAAGTGCAGATCTCTGCCTCAGCTCTGCATGTCGCCGGAACGAGCCTGTGATAAAATTCCCTTTCCGGCTAAATAATATCCAGCCAAAGCAGTGTGGCTATGCAGGGTTTGACTTGATCTGCGATGGCCTGAACCAAACAGCTCTTGAGGTCCCAAATTCAGGACAGTTCAGTGTCCAAGCTATAGATTATGCCTCCCAAGAAATATGGCTTAATGATCCCGATCACTGCCTCCCACAAAGACTTCTCAAACTAAATCTTTCGGGTTCTCCTTTTAGTGGCGTTTACTATCAAGATTTTACATTATTCAATTGCTCGTTTGATTATAGACTCTACCGCTTTAATCCTATAACTTGCCTTAGTGATTCTACCTTCACTATTGTTGCTACTTCCTCCATGCGCGCTGCTGGGATCCTGTCAGCTTCGTGCAGCTTTATGTCAACCATCCCTGTACCGGTTCAGTGGCCATATTTTGAGCAGGTGTGGTCCTCCGATCTCAGTGAAGATATCCGCCTCACATGGGCTGCACCGCACTGCGGGAGGTGCGAGTCAAGGGGTGGACAGTGTGGGCTCAAGAGCAATTCCAGTTCTGAGATTGAATGCAAGACTCAACGCGGTAGTAAGTTTCTCAGCCCCTTGAAGTCCATTATTTCTAAATTACTGATTTTCTTTTGAAGTTTCTTTTCCTTCTGGCGCTTTTTGGGTTGGATTAGAGGAGAGACTGCACTGGGAAAACGTCCAATCTCTCTGTCACTTCATTCTTTGCTTAGCAATTTGAGATGGTGATCTAGCTTATTATGAGCCGTTAGGTCAACATCAACTCCTTGTGGCTACATTCTTAACCCCCTTCTGCCTTCATTTTCTAAATCTTCCTTCATAGTATTACGCTGTGTTTCGGTCTTTGAGATAGTACTATATCCCAATACCCAAGCCGCCTACTTTCAAGAAAGATTGATGCCCTCGCCGCCTTCGTGTATGAACCATAAAAGAAAGATATCTCACCTCCCTCGATGGCAGCGGTACTAGAACTGCGATTACTTCAGTTTCCATTTCAACTTTTTACTGTCATTTCTTTATAAGACCTAAGGATGAAAGAACATCTTTTAACATTAGTAAATAACCATTACACACTGCCAAAGTCTCACATTGAACGTCGAAATGATCTTTGGGACGAAGGGTCTTTTATTTTACAATTCAAGCTACTGGGAAATTGATCACATCAGGTCTGTACTTTGAGCCACCAAATATATGGATTTGACCATTTTCATTTTGTTGTCAACGTCATCTTCTGAATATGTTCTGATCGGTTGGTTTCTCTTCGCTTCCCTCCCACTTAACCATTTTCGTTTTGGGGTTTGGAACCCAAAGATATTGTACTTAGTAGTGCTCAGTCGCGTTTGATCCACCAATAGAGTTGCTCAATGGTTTTCCTCCCTCTAATCATTAAATGCTTCCGTTTACTTTGAAATTTCAGCACTCCGATCGCCAGTTTGATTTGTCAAGCCACCTTTCAAATCTTAAATTTTATGGTCAACGCTATTTGTTATGCTATAATGTTCAATTCCAGCCATAGCTGCGGGGTGGGCGTGGGGGTGTTGGTGTGGGTGGGGGCAGGAAAGAATGAACGTGTGACACACATGAATTGAGTAGGGGAGGGATTTTCTCTAATGATTTTGTGACGTGTGAATGGATATGCGCATACCTAATGATATTGATAATGTATCTTGAGTTGAGAGTTAAATATGGTAAGTTTAAAATATGTTTATTTATGTTTTGGTTTAAATTTATATTATTAGTGTAACTTTTCTTTCTAATTATTTTTCTATTATCGAAATTATTGTCATGTTTGCAACTTTTTAAATACAAATTACATATTATGTTAGAGATTTAAGCAAATATTTATAGTGTTTTTTTTAACTTTTACTCTTATCTTTATTATCTCACTAAAATATTTCATTAATAGTTTTACATATTATTTTAAAGAATTAAAAGTGTCAATTTAATATTTTTTTTCAAAGTCCAAGATTTTCGAGATTTGTTTAATTTTTGTATTTTTTTAAAATGTGATAAGTATTTTTGTTCGAGTTTCATTAGAATTATTTGGTGTAAATATATAAGAGAAAGAATTTGACAAGATGAAATGCGGAATTTTGAAGGGCTTCCGAGAGCTGCTCGTTTTGCCATCAGCGTGGGAGTTGGAGTGCCAGCATTCATGTTCCTTGTTGGGCTCGGAATATTCTTTTGCACCAAGGTTAAGGCCTTTGGCACAAGGAGCCTTCCAATGGTTGAACTCACCTCCGCTGTTACACCGCAGCCCGTTGTCATCTCAGGCCTTGATGGGCCTACCATCGAATCCTACCCAAAAACAGTACTGGGGGAGAGTCGACGGCTGCCCAAGCCCGATGATAGTATTTGTCCAATATGCTTGTCCGAGTACAGGCCCAAGGAGACACTGAGGACCCTCCCTGCGTGTCTACATTGCTTTCACGCAGATTGCATTGATGAATGGCTTCGGTTGAATGCCTCTTGTCCGGTTTGCCGGAATTCTCCCAAGCATTCACCGCCGGTTGAGGGTCCTTGATTATTTCTTTTTTTGGGTTACTTTTAAGTATTGCAAAAGATCGTAATGCACAGGGTCCATTAAAACGTGGTTAAAATATAGAGTACCTTTCATTTTTGTACTGGAACAGGGAAAGGATTATAAGTTTATAACCCTTATATACAGGATAAAACAAGGTATTCAAATTGCAAACTAATTGCCTTCCCTTGTCTGAGAAATACTAAGAATTTCGCTGCTAGAAAAGCTTCCACTTGCGGTTGCGTAAGTATCCGTCTTTGGTGAATTTCCACCACCAAAAGGATTTGGTGGCATGATGGGCATGTTTTGTCCTTCCAGCATTTGAATCACAACCTTCATGGAAGGCCGATCAGAGGGATACCACTGAATGCACCAAAGACCCACAATTGCTATCTTCTTAAAGATTTTGCTGTCTTCTTCTCTATCAACTTGCATTGCTATCTCTTCTCCTTTTTCTAATTGATTGTACATCCATTCCGGGTAGCATATTTCACTTTCCATTGCTATAGAATTGTATCTCTTCCTTCCTCCTACTATATCAAGCAACAGCATCCCATAGCTGTAGACATCTGATTTGTAAGACACAGAACCAAAGTTCCTGGAGAATACCTCTGGTGCAATGTAGCCTATTGTACCCCGCGCAGCAGTCATGGCCACTACACTTTGTTCTCTGGAACACAACTTTGCCAGGCCAAAATCGGCAACCTTGGGGTCGAAATTTTGATCGAGCAAGATGTTTTGTGGTTTAATGTCGAAATGGAGGATTCTTTGATTGCATCCCTGATGGAGATAATCAAGCCCTTTGGCTATGCCAATTGCAATTCGCTGGAGCTTCTCCCAACCGAGTGAGCTGCTCTGCTTTCTTGACCTTATGACTTTATCAAGAGTGTCGTGCGGTAGGAAATCGTAGACGAGAGCTCTTCTATATCCATCTGCGCAATATCCCACCAATCTGACTACATTTATGTGGTGGATCCTACCCATCGTTCCCACTTCGTTAATAAATTCTTCACCATTGCCTTTGAACTGGTTAAGAACCTTGACAGCAACAAGTATATCATCGGACAGCTTCCCTTTGTATACTTTTCCATAACCCCCTTGGCCTAATTTGTCCTTAAATTGATCTGTAATTTTCTTTATATCCGCATAAGAGAACCTTATAGGTCTAAGAGCTTTGTAGTCCTCCAAAAATTTCTCAATCTTCTTCTGTTCTGTCTTTTTCTTTAAGCCAATGACATGGTACAACACAAGAATCATGACCAACACGACAAATATAGGCACCACAACCGCTGTGACGACTACTTTTTTTGATGTACCTGCAGAAAAAGGAGAAGAGCAATCCACTGTTTAGAACTTAGAACATTTGAGTTTCTTAGCTGCAAAAACAATAGACGAACAAGAGCCAAATAAACAAGTTAAACCATCATTAGAAACCGTGAAGAAAGGACTAGGCAGTACCTTCTCGAGGTTGCTTAGGGATGTCGACGCATTCTGTTTCAGCATCCGTGCTGTTTTTCTTCCGCCGACATTCCAGTCCTTTCTCTTCACATTGCCCACAGGATGGTTTGGACCATTTTAGATAAACGTCACTCATGTAATCATATCGTGGTCCCTCGATGAAAAGGTCGGATGGAACATCAGATATATTGTACATCTTTGCACAAGATGAGAAAGTGAAGTCAGACGTAGAGTAATAAGAAGCGAATGCAAGGATTTCGTATCCCAGGCCGCCAAGGCAAGCTACGGGATTTCCGTGTCTAGCGTGTGTTTTGCTGTTGTTGTTGAAAGAACAATTGAATAAAGTGTATCCAGAATAGTAATCCCGATTCTCGAATGGAGAGAAAGATGAATTTAGCTGCATTTCACCAGGGAGCTGATTCGGAAGGCAACCAGAATTGATGGGAGAAACACCTATCCGCTGAGATACATAATCAATTTCCTTGATCTGAATTTTAACTCGTAATGGAAACACTAGATTCTTGACCGAAGCTCGAACTGGATATTGGATCTCAACCTCAGTGGTGTTGCCGGCGGAGCAAGAGAACTCATAGCCAGGGTAAGGGTAGCCACAATGATCCGGCTGACGACCTTTTAGCCGGAAGGGGAAACGAATGGCTGGCCCAGAAGCTCCGCAACTTGCCGGCAAGCACCCATCTTGAGCAGCTGCAACTGCAAGGCATACTATGACAATGAAGGCCACGGCTTCTGAGTAATATCCCATCTCCGAAATTCAGAGGAACTGAATTATATTCTGCCCAAATGATCTTCTTCTTTAAAGCTCTATATTTTAGTTCTTGAATTGAATCTCTTTATCTGAGAATATTCAAGTCATGGCCACTCATAGCATCATTTAGTGGGGCAAATTCAATGGACAGAAGAAAGTGGGAAAGTGGAGGGAAACAATTCTTGGATTTTGATTGGGAACCAGAAAACGCGTGGTACAAATCAGTGGTTTATCCTTTGACTCAGACTTTGGCGATGGTCAATTACCGGCCGCCACCTGCTAGAAATGGAACTCGGCAAGTGACCTGATTTTGATTGGCACTAAGGAGTACTTGAATTGCAAATTAATTCAATTGAATTCTTTAATTTAGTTTAAAATTTTTATTTATAAAGAAAATATAATATATACTCAGTTCTCTATAATTCACATGTGATTTTGTTTCAAAATATAAATTTTTTTCAATTCTAAGAAATTCTTCTTTTAAAAAAATTTATAATTCAAGCACATTCTTAAAATGATATTATAAAAATATTTTTTATAAACAATTTATTATACAATTATCAATATTTCATATATTTATTTTTGTAAAAATAAATTCTAAATAAATAAATGAAATTTTAATTTTTTGAATTTAGAATTTTTTTATAATGTTTAATATAATACTTATATTTTCTTAAAAAACCTATTTTATAATTTCAGCACTTATGTAGTAAGGAGCAGTGCTGCTGAATCTTCTCTCTCTCTCTCCACTTTCTCCACCGTATGAATTGAATAAGATAAAGTCCATTGACCAAATCCACCTATGGGTTGTAAGGATTGAGCGCATCAATCACTGACCCGTCTGCATCAACTACTATCCCCACTCGCTGAAGCCGTCAATTGGGCTCATCAGCAGCAAGTCGGCCATCCCAGAAATGCAATGGCCAAGATTACCACCCAAAATGCAATAGCTAGTCCTCAATACATAAAGTTTGCAATCCATGAGCCATTAGAGTGTACCTTGCAATTTCACTCTAATCTTTTCGAAATGTTGTCAAGAACATTCTTGTGTTTCTTCTCATTTTTACTTCTGATTTGCCTGCTAACCGGTAGCTGCCAAGCCCAGAATAATCCACTCTGTGCTCCTTCTTCTTGTGGGAATCTGCATAACATAACCTATCCTTTCCGTTTGAGGGGTGATCCAAAGAATTGTGGAGATTCCGACTTCCAACTCGATTGCCAAAACAATCACACCATCTTGTCTTTAAATTCTAAGAGATTCTACGTTCAGTCAATCGCTTATGATAACTTCACTATACGAGTAGTTGATCCCGGTCTAGACAATAACAATTCATGTCCTGTTCCAGTTAATTCTGCCATCTTGTATGATGACATCCCCAGCCTTATTTATACCCAGTTTCTTGATTATAACACTCCTGTTGTATTCGTCAATTGTTTAGCACCGGTAAATTCTTCTCGGTATGTGGATATTTCTTTCTGTAGCAGCAACAAGAACACCACTGTATCTTCTAATTCGTCCAGAGTATATAATTATATTGTTGTTGGCAACGATAAGATTTCGGATTTGGAGGATTCCTGTGGAGTTGAGAAGGTGACTACAGTATCAAATAACGCTCCGATGCAGGATAACACCTCTTTGGCTAGCATACGTGAGGGTTTGGCTTATGGGTTTGAGCTCTCATGGTATCGAGTGTTGTGTGCAGAGTGTGAAAGGACCCATGGCTTCTGTAGCCTCCAGGGCAACGCTGTTACCTGTCGTCATTATTGCTCGGAAAGCGTCCCACTTTCCGAACTTGGCTTCCGCTGTATGTACAAATAATTCCTTTTTCCTTGAGTACTTTTCTCTATGATTTACATCGGTAAAATCATGTTAATGCTAAGTATAATTGTTATCTCTGAATCTTGTGAATCTATCAAAGCTTCTTCATTTTGCTAATGCTGCTATATTTTGACAATGCAGGTCAATTTGAGTGGTGGGCATGTGAGTGCTTTCTGTGCTTTGGTTTGTTTGCTCTTCATTATTTTTCTGATTCTGGAATTTGACTTGTTTACATACTCTGAAATCTCCTTTTTCTTTTGTGATTTTAACAGTTATAGTTGGAATTTATGGAGGTATTGCATTAGGTAAAACTCGATCTCTTGAATTTATCACTGGCTAACATAAAATTTTGGAAACTTTTGTCTTTGCAAAATAGACCAGGCAGGGTATTATCTCATCCTCATTTTTCTTCTAAATTTTGCAGGGGGGCTGTTGGGACTCAGATTTTTAGTTGGATTAGTATGTTTAATGGTCTTAGTGGTGTATAAATGGAGAAGACGGCACCTATCAGCTGATGAAACCATTGAAGAGTTCCTTCAAGGTCAGAATAACCTCATGCCCATCAAGTACTGTTACTCCGATATCAAGAAGATGACAAACAATTTCAAGGATAAATTGGGTGAAGGAGGCTATGGCTCCGTATACAAAGGGAAGCTTCGTAGTGGTCTTCTTGTTGCTGTAAAAATGATGAGCGAATCCATTGCCAGTGAGCAAGAATTTGCCAGTGAAGTTGGTACCATTGGAAGGATTCACCATGTAAACGTTGTGCAGCTCATTGGCTTCTGTGTTGAAGGATCAAAGCGTGCTCTAGTATATGAGTTCATGGCTAATGGTTCTCTTGACAAGTACATTTTCCCCAGACCAGATTTTATCTCCTTGAGTTATGAAAGAATGTTTGAGATTTCTCTTGGGGTGGCTCGTGGGATCGACTATCTGCATCAAGGATGTGATATGCGGATTCTACATTTTGATATTAAGCCCCACAACATTCTTCTTGATGAGAATTTCAAACCAAAAATATCTGATTTTGGGCTTGCTCAATTATATCCAACCAATGAGAGCATCATATCTATGCCGGCAGTAAGAGGAACAATGGGATACATGGCTCCAGAATTGTTCTACAAAAATATTGGTAGACTCTCATACAAAGCTGATGTATACAGTTTTGGAATGTTGATGATGGAAATGGCTAGCAGAAGAGAGAATATAAGTCCATTTGCTGAGCCTGTAAGCCAAATTTACTTCCCTTCTTGGGTTTATGATCAACTTAGTCAGGGAAAGGACATAGACATGGGATATGTCACTGCTGAAGAGGGGAAGTTGGTAAAGAAGATGATCATAGGAGCTTTGTGGTGCATACAGATGAAGCCTGCTGACAGACCATCTATGAACAAAGTTGTTGAGATGCTTGAAGGAGATGTTGAACATTTGCTTATGCCCCCAAAACCTTTCGTTGCTCCGCGTGAGATAGCTGAAGATCATGGGATGCACACAAAACATAGAGAATCATCAGTTCTTTCTATTGAGTCATAGATTATGTTAGGACGTTTATTTGTGCTAAAAGATATTGTAGATAGCTGTGTAATTAACTTAGGCTGCCTGCTCTTGAAAGTACTCTTGTTATGATATTTTAAACTTTTTCTCCGTAAAATTTGAGTCTATTCCTTGTTCAGTTGGTAATTTGCATTCTTGTTTCTTTTCCTAGAAGAATCGCCTTGACTCTAACACCTTCACAAATTTAAGAAGTACACAAAATGAGAGGAAACAGGACAAGAAAAAGGGTAGTTCCACAATAAGAATCCGGAACTTTTGAAATGCAATTAATTGGCCCTCCCCAGTTGTTAATTGTTTAGGTCATATTTCCTTCGTACCACGCTGAAGAAATGTATACTGATCTGTTTAAGCTTTCCAAGTGCTGGAGCTCGGATAGGCCATGGTGCTTCTCTTCGTAGAAGATTGACTTTGAAATTGAGAATTTTATCAACAAAATTACCAACAGAGCCGAGATGGTATTTCATTTGCAATGCATTTTGAGAGATAATATCCGAAGTTCCCCATGAATTATTTTTTGAATTGAGACATTCCAATGTACAATTTCCACTGGAGCTCTTTGAAGAAGAAAACACAATGTTGTTCTTCTTTTTTTTTTTTTCCCGAACTTTTACTTATGGGAACATGCTAGATAAATTCTCAACAAAAGAAGTCTTATCTTTAATTTTTGGCAAGAAAATCTTGTATAACTAGATTTTGAATCTTATTGCACTATTTGGCATAAAATGGTTTGTGCAAGCTAATGCTAAATTAATTAGTTTTGCAAATGATGCTTTCCATATAAAATTTGTTTTCCAGCATAATAAATTGCAAATTATTTCAATGCTCTGGCTTTAGAAGATCAGCAGAATGGGTCAAAGAAATCCAGTGGCTGAGTATTTACAATGCACAAAGATACAGATTTGCTTCACTGGAACTTGTCTCTGGTTAGATGATGCTTTTATCTTGTTCAAGAAATGCATCAATGCCTTCTGTCGAATTGGCTTCAATCCTCAGTTCCATTAGGCTGCTTCGAACTTCTGGAAAGAAAGGGATTTGTAGGCATGATAGGCATGTTCTCTCCTTCTAGCATCTGAATTACAACATTTATGGTAGGACGATCCCCCGGATACCCCTGAGTGCACCAAAGGCCAATGACTATTAGTTTCTTGTGTATGTAACTGTTTTCCTCTCTATCAAATTGGGTGGCTGCATCTTCTCCAATAATTAGTTGATTGTACATCCATTCTGGAATGTAAATTTGACTGCTCTGCTCTGCTCCATCATGGGATATCTTCCTTCTTCGAACCATATCAAACAGTAACTTGCCAAAGCTGTAGACATCTGATTTATCTGATGCATTGTGAAAGTTACTGGAGAGCACCTCTGGAGCAACAAATTCTGTCACTCCTTGAGAAGCAATCATGGACAGTACATTTAGTTCCTTGGAGGACAGTTTTGCTAGACCAGCGTCAGTGATCTTGGGATTATAGTTTTCATCTAGGAGGATATTTTGTGGTTTGAGGTCTAAATGAAGAATCTGCTGGTTGCATCTTTGGTGGATCTGATCAATGCCTTTGGCTATGCCAATAGCAATCTCTTTCCATTTCTCACAACCAAATGAGTGGATTTGATTTTCAGATGAAACAAAATTTTCAAGTGAGTCATTTGGCATGAACTCATATACCAGAGCTTGTCTATTCCCATCTGCACAGTACCCAACTAAACGAATCACATTCACGTGGTGGATTCTTCCTATTTTTCTCACGTAGCTGATGAATTCTTCACCATTTCCCCCAAAATTGTTAAGCACCTTCACAGAAACAATAATCTCATTCTGGAGCTTCCCTTTGTACACCCTCCCATAGCTTCCTTGACCTAGCTTCTCCTTGAATTGGTTTGTGATTTTCTTAATATCAGCATAAGAGAGACTTATAAGCCTAAAAGCTTTGTAGTCCTCCAAGAACATTTTGGTTTTCTTTTGATCTTCTTTCTTTCTTTTTAAGCTGATCACACCAGACACTCCACAAACGATAGCCAAAACGACTAACAGGCCCACTGCTGTGCCTGCAATTTGATCATCAAATCATAAACCCTTAAACACAGATTCACAGAGCAAAGATTGAAGAGAGACTGAATAAACCACTTACGTATAATTACTAAACTCTTTGACGCTCCTGCAAAACATAACATTTTCATTAGGCCAATAAAGTGTTTTTTAAAATTCCACAAATTGGGTAACATAAACTCTTGCTGTTACCGGACAATGGCCGTTTCCCAGCGTCAGGTTACCAGGAGTTAAAACACGTAGCCGGTGATGTTCTTTAAGGCTGGTAGTTAAATGAAAATGGCCCAATTTGACCACAGAACAATCAAGCTGTGAAAGATTATGTACCTTTTCTATGCCCAGGTTGGTGAGGTTATTTAGGGATGTCGAAGCATTGAATATCTTGCCGAGTGTCATTGTTCTTCAACTCACAATATTTTCCTGCGGCTTCACAAGGTGCGCACGATGGTCTAGACCAGTGGACATGGGTTTCATTAGAACTATATTCCTGTAGCCCATTGAACACTTCCAATGGAAAATTTGATATGTCGTACATCTTTGTGCAAGAAGATAAGGGAAGGTCTGAAATGCTATAAAAAGATGGGAAACCAAGGACATGATAACCATGACCGCTGAGGCAAGTAACCTCATTTCCAATGTCCGGATGCTTCTGAGTGTAACTGGATGAACAATTGAACAAAGTGTAGCCAGAAGGGTACTCCTCAGCAATTTCGAATGGAAAAACAGAGGAGTTCACACTAAGTTCCTTTGGAAGACAAGAAGCATTCAGGGCAGAAATTTTCATCATTTGAGATTTGTAATTGATTTCTTGGATTGATACCTTAACTGAAACTGGAAGCACAAAATTCTTTAGTGGTTATTTTACTGGCAGTTGGAGCTCAAACTCGGTAGTGTTGTTTTTGGAGCAGGACAGCCCAAAGCCTGGGTAGCCACAGTAATCTGGCTGACGGTCTTTTAGCCAAAAGGGGGACCGGATGACCATGCCAGAGTCCCCACAGCTCGCTGGTGAGCACTCATCTTGTACTCGTACTAGTTCCGTTCCTGCAACAGCAACTGCAAGATGTAGCATGACTAAGAAGTGAACCAGGAAAATAGGAATGAGTCCAAACTGTGCAGAAGGCAATGCTTCTTCTTACTCGTCACGGTCTGTTTCTGTTTTCTCCTGTGATGAAATTCAGGCGGACGAGTTATCAGCGAGTTCAACTGTATCCATCCACTTTTGAAAAAATGTCTGAAATCTCTCGATTCTTGACTTTCCATCAATTTCTTGTTTTCCTAGAATTAGCACTCAGACAGATAACGCGTATAACAAATCAAAACACGGTTCTAAGAACTTGAGGATTTACTTCAACGGTCAGAAGTCACCAGAGCATTTGGTCAAAAACTCTTGATCAAGATCAGAATGGGCATCGACAACCCAAGGTGGGTGATTAGGAAGAGCACCCCAACAATTAAGTATTGGGTAGTTTATTCCTTCCTTCGTCATAATCCGTAGTTGATTCCCAAGGTTTCTGATATAATCATGATTAGGCCTTATCGTGTTGTCTAGAGAGCATCAGTTACCTTTAAAATATTATGCGATCAAAGATGGTTTAATTTGGTCAAATGTCCTAATCATTCAGTTCGCAGAATTCAACACAGTAGCTATATGCATTCTCTTCCAATTTATGAGACTCTTGGAAGAAAGCTACAGAAATCTAACTAGTTCAGATATGTGGATGAGCAGCCTCTCTTCCACAACTACCATGATTCTTCTTTTACTTGTTTTTTCCCAAACCAGCTGCCATGCCCAGAACAATTCTATGTGTTCTCCTTCTTCTTGTGGAAATATCGAAAACATAACCTTTCCTTTTCGTTTGAAAAGTGATCCGAGGAATTGTGGCAATCCCAACTTCGAACTTGACTGCCAGAATGATCACACTATACTGAACTTGAATTCTCGAAGTTACTATTTTCAGTCAATTGATTATGATCGCTACACAATACGGGTAGTTGATTCTGCTGTAGAAGATAACAATACCTGTTCTTTTCCGTTAATTCTGCTGAAGATAGTATTTCGAGCGACATTTACAATGGATATTCAGAGCCCAACATTCCATTAGTATTTATCCAGTGTCTAGATCCTGTAAATTCTTCTCGCTTTGTGGATATTAGTTTCTGCAGTAACAGAAATGGCAGCCATTTATCCAACTCTATGCAAATTCACACCTATATTGTGGTGGGAGACGAGCTATCCCTGTCGGATTTGGAGGAGTCCTGCAGCGTTGGGATGGTGATTCGAGCCACACGCTCGCTTTCAACCGATTACTCCTCTTTATCAAGCATTCATGAGGCTTTGGCTTATGGGATCGAGCTTTCTTGGATTTATTCCTTGTGTGCAGAATGTTACCGCGGACATGGTGGCTGCAGTCTTCAAGACAATTCTGTTGTTTGCAGCCCCTACCGCTACCCCTACTGCAGCGAAGACGTCCCAATTTCACAACTCGGTTTCCGCTGTGCGTAATATTTGTTTTAGCTTTTCTTGATTCTGATCCATAAAACAAACGAACGTCGATTGAAAAACCAGAGAAGATCATAAATTTTTCGATGGATTACTTTTTCTTGAAACAGAAGAAATTGGTCGTTTCCCCTATTTTTCATGGTCTACTTAGTTAAGAAACGAATAGTGGAAACATGATACCATTGCTGCATTACCAACTATTAGAATGATTCTACAAGAATTGCATGTTTGGTCTCGTTTTTTACTGCAGAAACTAATGCAAGATATACAATTTTTGCCGTGGGCTGACTCTGTTTTGCTTGGATATTGCAGGTCAATTGGAGTACTGGGGACGTAAGTATTACTCTCTGAATAACCTTGTTTCATATTTGTGAGCTTAGATATTCATACTCTGACAATCTTTTTTGCCCTTTGCAAGCAATCATTCTAATAATTGGAGGCATAGCTATTGGTAAGGTTCATCCCCTGCTTATATATAATATATCCATAGACCAAGCAGAGATGGAGAGTACTAAAGTTCTATACTAATTACAGGTGCACTTTTAGGATTAAGATTCTTATGTGGGTTTCCATGCCTGATTGCGTTACTTGTGTATAAATGGAGGAGGAGAAAGTACTTATCAAGATATGAATACATTGAAGGTCTATTCGAAGAACAAAATGACTGCAAAGCTATTCGTTACAGTTATTCCGAGATCAAGAAGATGACCAGTAACTTCAAAGAAAGATTAGGGATAGGAAGCTATGGAACCTTGTTCAAAGGGAAGCTTCGAAGTGGTCCTCCCATTGCTGTAAAGATGATAGACAAATCCATGTCTTCTGCACAAGAATTTGCAAATGTAGTGGCTGGCCATGCAAAAGTTCGCCATAGTAACGTGCTGCAACTAATTGGCTTTTGCCTTGAAGGTGAGAAACGCGCACTAGTATATGATTTCATGCCTAATGGTTCTCTCCAGCAATACATCAATGTACCAAGAGAGCAAGGGTCCTTCTCCCTGAGCTATGAGAAAGTGTTTGGAATCTCTCTTGAAGTAGCCCGTGGCATTGATCATCTGCATCGAAACTGTGACATGCACACTCTTCATTTTGGAATTAAGCCACACAATGTCCTTCTTGATGAAAATTTGAATCCAAAGATCTCCGATTTTGGCCTTGTTAAATTGTATCCCGTAGTGGGTAACATGGCTCCAGAATTTTACTATAAAAATATAGGGAAAGTCTCGTATAGGGCTGATGTTTATAGTTATGGGGTTTTTTTTTATGGAAATGGCAGGCAAGATAAAGAACAGTGCTGAAAATATAAGCTCAATAGTTCACTATCCTGAATTGGTTTGCGGCCAGCAGAAAGGGGGAGAGGATACGGAGATAAAAAATGCCACCGCTGAAGAATTGAAGAAGTTAAAGAAGATGATCATGGTAGCCTTTTGGAGCATTCAAATGCTGCCCGAAGACCGGCCTCCCATGAATGAAGTTGTTGAGATGCTTGAAGGTGGAGTACCATCTTCCAGAACCACTCAGTTGCCTAGAAGAGAACCTTCAAAACTAGAGCCAACTAAGGATGGAGGAAAGGTATACAATTTTAAGAAAAATATAGGATTATCAGATATTCCAATGAATATCTATAATTTACCTTCCCAAAATAAAGGAGGGAGTGTTTTAATCCTGCCATCATTCCATCCCCAAAAATGGCCAGAAGTTATTGATAGATGGGAAGCTGATGCATTAAATGCATTAGAAAGAGTAAATCTTAATATGACAACAAAACAAGTAGTAAACTTCATAGAAAATCTTTTGGAATCTATGAAAAAATACTTTATTGACTGGGGAACAAAATATTCAGAATCTTATAAACAATTACTAGAATTAGCTGAAAATCCCCAAAATATAACAAGTCAAATTAGACAAATAATTATAGGGGACAAATAGATCTTCAAGATCAAGCTATGAAAGATCTTGAAATTTTACAAGTAGATCCAAATTTATTAGACTTGGATAAATTTAGTCAAAAATACTTAGAATTAGCATCTCAGACTGGTAGAAGTTGGGATCTAGAACTAAGTGAAAAGGTTTTTGCAAAATTACCCAACCCTTTGGGAAAAGTAGTTAGTGAAAAATGGCAAGAATCTGTTGGCAGAAGACCGGTAGTAGGTATTACTAGCGGAATTCAATTCCTGTTTAACTATCTCAAAGAACAATGCACTCAAAAGGAGATAGATAGACAAATTAAGAATTATAATTATTGTAAGAATATTTATACTCCTATGTCCTATGTAAAAGAAGAAACGACAAAGAAATTAAAGAGGAGTAAAACATATAAAAAAGGAAGACCAGGAACTAGTCAAGTTAAGAGATTTAAAACTCACAAACCACCCAAAAAATGTAAATGTTATGTTTGTGGAGAAATAGGTCATTTTGCATACCAATGTAGAAATCAAAAGGTTAAGAGAGATAGGTTAAATATATATAAGTCTCTTGAAATAAATATATTTCCAAATAATGAGTCAGAAGATCCTGAATATGATATTGTCTCATTGGATGGGGATGAAGCAGATAATGACAGTGACATAATGAGTTATTTCAGTGTTACTGATATGATAGATAGGTTAAAAGATTTTGAAGATATGAATCTTTTAAACATGAATGAAGACTGGAATTTAGATAATAACCTAGTATTTTTACAAAATAAGTATAAAGTAAATTTTGACAAATTTAGTATATGTCAACATACTTGGAAAGATTTCACAAAAATAAAAGATAGGTGTGAAATTTGCCTTAAATTTTTAATAGAAAAACATAGAACACATTGCACGACTTGTTACTTGGCAGTATGTAGATTTTGTGCAAATAATAAATTCAATTATGACATGGGTCATAAAATGGAACAAAAAGAGGAAGAAGTACCTGAAATCACACTAAAACAGCAGGTAAATACTCACCTCAAAACCATAGGAATATTACAAAAATATATAGATAATTTGGAAGAAAGTCTTAGAGAATGTATCTGCAAAAACAAAGACAGAAGACAGAAAGGAATAAGAATAGAAGAAGTTGAACAAAATAGCTTAGAATCTATTCTTACACCTACTGAAAATCTAGAAAATTTAACCATAGGTAAATATCGGTCAAATAATCTTTTAAATACTATTTGTACAATAGAATTTCCTGACAAACACACCATCACCTTGTCAGCAATAATAGATATGGGTGCAACAATGTCTCATATACATAAAGATTTAGTGCCCCCAAAGTATAGAATTAAATCAGATACAGGAACAAATGTAATTGACATTATAGGAAATGTCAGAAAATTAGATGATAGATTGGTAGATTGTGTTGGATTGTATGCCCTCTTAGACTAGGTTTCTGATGTAAAATTGAATATTTTAATAAAAGAAATTATTTTCAGAAATTATTTGTGAATTTACTTTTTGTTTGTGCACGATTTTCGTTTGGAACAGACCCATTGTGTTTAAATAAGTGATCCATGTGAATGGTGGTCTTTCACAGTAAGGTATGGATCACGGGTTATTTAACACATAAACATTTGTTATTAACCTATTGATGGGACTGGGAATCTCATAATGTTTAGGTTATTATGTTATGAATTCTAAATAGGGAATGTCTTACCTTTAGCCAGTGAGTAGTCCACTCACTTCACAACATAAGCGTATTTCGAATACGTAGGACAGGACCTATAGTAGTGGTTTCTAAAAGTACTATATGATAGAAACCTAGACTACTACCGCTACAGCGTGGACTAGTACTCTACGACTTGAGTATGAGTTGGTGGTCTGGCAAAGCTGGAAGCATATACTTTGATTTGCTATAGTTGAGGTTCTATCGTAGGGTCAATATACTTGCATGTTGGATGTGTGTGACTAGTTAGTTAAGACAGACTTGTACAAGATAGTTTCTGCACTATATCGCCCCTTGTGGTTGTCCGAATGGTCTAAAATGCCCAGAGCCCTGGGAAACATGACTTGGATGTTTGCTTTAGGGTAGCTCCCTTGGAAAGCGGAAACACTCCAGGAAGTCGTGATCATTGGACTAGAAGCCTAAGGATGGTAGATGTCATTTAGAGGGGTGTTAGTACACTTCTTCCTCTCTAAATGTACGGCGATGTGTAGAGGGGTATTTTAGTCATTTCACCTATAGGTCGGAGACTTTGCTAATGCAGCATTGTCCTTGGGGTCAATATTTCCTTATGGTGATATTAAGAAATATTTAAAATGCAAAATACATCTATTTATATAGCAGGGATATTTTGGTCATTTTAGCAGCCAAGGCGATGTGTCTTTTTTGTCCTCGGAATAACCTGTAAGTCCTAAATACTTTTGGGTTGAGGAATTGGTCTCAGTTGAAGATGATTTAATTTTATTTAATTTTATTCAGGAAGTCTAATTTATTATTGGACTGGAATAAAATAAATAAATAAATAAAATAGGAGTTGAGAGAAAATTAATTATCTAGTTTATTTGGTTAATTAATTATTTAAGGCCTAGGTCCAGTATGAATAATTAGAAAATTAACATGGGCTTAAACTAGGGGAAATAATTAATATTTAATTATTTATTGAGTTATTTATATAGGCCCAAGAAATAAATAATTAAAGATTAATTATTTTGGTTCATTTGGGCTCATTAATTATTTATTGGGTTATTTATGTAAGCCCAGAAAATAAATAATTAATGTTTATTATTTTGGGCCTTTTGGGTCCAAGGAAAATAATAAATATTTTTCTGACCCAATAGCTTGGACCTTAGGGTTTTTCCAGATACGGTTAAGAGGAGTTTAGGGTTAGGCCAAACTGATTCTCAGGATAACATCCGAGTGTTTTGAAATCCCGGGGATATGTTTATCAGATAATGAGAGACCTAATTTTGGCTAACTAATAAACAACTCTTTGGAAAAAGAAAAACTCTAGTTTTCCCTACCCAACAGAGGACTCACGTCTCTCTGGAGAGCCTCACGTAAGCTCCCTCTCTCACGCCTCCCTCTTCTTGGTTTCTCCTTGGAGCTTTGCTAACCAATAGCAAGTGAACCAAGGAGATTTGAGACCATTCTTCTTCTCTGTTGTATTCACCGACTAGAGGTTAGGTTGAGGAATATCCCGAGAGCTGGAAAGCTAGGCATTCATGCAAATAAGGCGGAGTAGAAGGCTAGCGGGTGTTCAATCGGAAGCTTCTTCAAGTGGGCAAAGCGAGGCGATTCCAATCGTTCAATCCGCTCTTACTCAACCTAGAAGGGTTAAGGAGCACAAATGTATGATCTTCACACTTCCGTATAACCTTTAAAGCTTGGTTTTATTTTTCTCTATTTAATTTTTTACGCTACCAGTGCATGCTCTCTGTTTTCGTCTCCCTCAGATTGTACAATAAAATTTAATGCAGAAAAATACTATCTACCCACAACATGGGTATCTTCCATGAATTATCAATTAATCATAGGAATGAATTTCATCAAAAATCTTCATGGTGGAATAATAGTTGAAGGAAATAAGGTCACTTTCTTTAAAAGAGCTAATGCAATCCTTAGCTCACCTTATTCCAGAGAATTAAACTCTATAGAATCAGAAGTTCCACAAGAAAGCATTATGCATGGTGAAACTTTTGATGATATTGAAAATGATTTTTTTGAATATGAGTTGTATGAAAAAATTAAAACAACATATGACTCAAATAAAGTAAATTTTAATTTAGGAATTTTACATAACCATACAGATATTGAACAAAATCTATCTAAATTAGAGGCCATGAAGATAATTGGAGAAAACCTCACAGAACATTGGTCTAAAAACAAAATCCTTTGTAAATTAGACATTATTAATACTGAATTAATTATCAAGGATAAGGCGATGACTTATACTCCTAAAGACCTAGAAGATATAAATATGCATATCAAAGAATTACTAGATCTCAAAGTAATTCAGAATAGTAATAGTCCTCATAGAATTCCTGCTTTCATAGTTAGGAAACATAGTGAAATAGTAAGAGGAAAGAGTAGAATGGTCTTTAATTATAAAAGGTTAAATGACAATACAAGAGCAGATAGTTATATAATTCCAAATAAAGACCTGCTAATTCAAAGAATAAAAGGTAGTCTTATTTATTCTAAATTTGATTTAAAATCAGGCTTTTGGCAGATAGCTATGCATGAAGAAAGTGGTCCCTAGACTGCTACCAAATGGAGTCATGCCCTTTGGTCTGAAAAATGCCCCCTCTATGTTCCAAAGAAAGATGGATAATGTATTCAAAAAATATCCATTTGTAGTCTGCTATATTGATGATGTTTTAGTTTTTAATCAAAGCAGAAATGATCATATCAAGCATTTAAAAATATTTTTTGATGAATGCATTAAAAATGGGTTGGTACTATCGAAAAATAAAATGTCTATTAGTAGAATTCAAATAGAATTCTTATGAATTATTATAGGCAAAGGTCAAATTAAATTACAAGAACACTTTGCTAAGGCAATAGCTGAGAAAGAAATCATTGATAATGATATAACATCATTAAGATCTTTCTTAGGATTACTAAATTGGTGTAGAGAATATATCCCTAATTATAGTAAATTAGTAGGACCACTCTATGCTAAAACTAGGATTAAAGGCCAAAGGAAGTTTAATGACCAAGATTGGAAGTTAGTAGCTAAAATAAAAGAAATATTTAAAAATCTTCCACCATTAGATCTAGCCCCTATTTCAGCTTACATAGTAATAGAAGCTGATGGATGTTTAGAAGGATGGGGAGAAATTCTTAAATGGAAGCCATTCAAAGAAGCCTCCAGAAAAGAAGAAAAAATAGCTGGATATTGTAGTGGCTTATATAAAAGCCAAGTGAGTGCAACAGATGTTAAAATCCTTGCATGTATTTATGTATTAAATAAAATTTCCATACATGTCAGAAATAACAAGAAATTTACATTACGCATTGATTGCAAATCGATTGTCGCCTTTTATAATAAAATGACTAACTCCAAGCTATCTCATCACAGATGGCTTAAGTTTGTGGATTTTCTTGTAGGAAATGGATTTAATGTATTTATTGAGCATATTAATGAAGATCAAAATTTCTAGGCTGATAAATTGAGTAGATTAGTCCAATCTCCTCAAAAATAGTGGGCCTTTCAAAAGCCCAAATTTATGTAGTCAAGCCCTATGCTTGAAGATGCCTCCCCAGCCTTTTGTTGCCCCAGAGGGATAAGTGCAGGATCTTGGAATGAGGCTGTGAGATATCATCACTGGGGACTTTCATGTGGCATAATGTCAGAATCAGATGGGATATATGTAGGATAAATTTATGCAGGTAAGTCTTAGATTGCTTTCTGCTGCATTTGCAGCCCTTGCATCAGTTTCAGCTGTAATTTTTCAACTAACTTTCTACAAAACTTACTTCACAACTAAGGTAGTTGAAATTCCTATTGTTGTTGTATAAAATTTCATCTATTTTCAAACAACTGCCATTTTTTGAAAATTATTTTAATATAAAATTATTTTTCATCTAAAAAATTTTGTAATTTTTTTTATTATTTTTTTCTTATTTTATATTTATAATCGGTGAAACTTAAATCCTGATAGAATTTATAAATGAAATGTAAAAATAAATCTAAGTACGCATTCTTAATATGAGATGTTCATTTTTACTCAATAATTACAATGGTCAAATAATGTATTTTGAGTACCATCAAACTCATAACGTTTTTATTTTTTATTTTTAATTTTACGTGAGACTATTACACAAGAAATTCTAATAAAAGTTGTACATGACATATATGAATAGTATAAATATTTATTGTCAACGTATAATATTTATTTTTATCCAACAATGATAGTGGTCAAATTGTTTATGTAAGTGTTATTAAATCCATAATATAGTTACAGTAACGCTAGAGTTATTTTTCATTATCTTACCTATGTTTTGTTGTTAGTTTGGGCATCGTGAGAATATTTGGACTTAAAAATGTTTGAACCCAACAAAGACACTTGAGCTTAAAGGGTCAATGTAAAATTCGGATTGCAAATAGAACTATAACAAAAAAGGTGAATAACATATGAGAATAGTTTAAGTAAATATCTATTATTAACATAGGATGCCCATTTTGATCCTTTTTTTAATAAGTAAATGCATTCATTAAAAAAGAATCAAACTATACGGAGAAATTACTAGATCTATAGTAACATACTACATTCTAAAACTCTAAGTATAGTATAATAGAAAGAAAAAAAAAACAAACACATAATAAATCGTTCTATAGTCTCTTTATTGTCGAAAATTCTAGTATGGACCCAATTTATAGAGATCATATGTATTGAAGAGTTATATTTTATACAATAAAAGTTATACGTACGATACAATTCTTCAATGCATATGGTCCGAGTTTATAATCTATGTAAAAATTTTTCCATTTTTGCTATCCTCAAACAACACTAGCATGAAAAGTTCAAACTTATCTAACCTTCTAGGCAATAATTTAGAAGGCTTTAGATGTATAAGTAACTTTGAAAATTGTCTAAGAAAAAGATACAAAATGAAAAAAATGTTCAACTCAACGGGTATTAAATGAATTTTGAGTAAACAAAATATCCAACTCTTATCTAAGTATATTGGGGAAAAATATCACGTCAAAAATATTGTATTTTGATAAATGAGACTAAAAAACAAGATTGTTATGGTTTGTGGATAAAAAAGAGGTGAAAAACACAAAATAAGAGAAAAAAGCAGGAACTTTGACTAAACTTTAAGTTCTGGCAGACGGAGCTCCAATCTAACCAAGCTCTACAACTAGGCGTTGGGAAGAAGAAAGCTTTGGCGGAGAAAAATGGATGGAGAGAAAGAAGAGAGAAGAAACATGGTATGCCTATTTTGATCTACTAAAAAAAAGGTGATTGACTAGTTAATCATACTTACTATTAAAATTATTTTATTACTTTAAAAGTATCTATTTCACCGTGATTTTAGGTTTATAAAGTTTCTTTGTAATATTTGTCATTTTATAATTTTTTTTTAACTCTATCTCTCTATACCATCTCTATCTTTCTACTAATTATGATTCAATTTTATTTAATTATTAAAATAAATAAAAATTTAATTAAAAATATTTTTAAAATTTTAATTTTAAAATTTATGAATTTTTATTCTTTGTATATAAATCTAAAATGACTTATATTATAAAATAGAAGTAGTGTTACTATGAAAACTTAACAAGATTTTCAATGCTTTTGATATCTCAAAATAAACTCTATAATTTTTAATATTATTTTGTTACTATAATTTTATAGTGATGTAAAAACTTTCTTTATATGTGTAATTTCTTGAAAATGACAAACGTGCATGCCGCTCAATTTTCACAAAATTCAGAACATTAGGGTTTAAAAGCGCAACATACCCACTCACGGGAACACGTAGTAGCCGCTGATTGACCACACTGCCAGCGGTCCCGACACGTGTATCCCTGTGGTCCCCACTTAAGATCAGATTAGTTAACAATTGTTGATTCTTGTCCACCAAACCGCAAAAAGATACTCAGTGGGGACCACAGGGAGAAGTACTGGGAGCGAAACAATGCGCCACGTGATTACTTCTAGAGATCATGGGAGCCCACATTACGGCCACACCATATCAAGTAAAGCGAGATATTTCTTGCCACGTACCCACCCCAACGCATCTCAGCCCCACACGTGTGTTTTTCCTTGAGTCCCCACTGTGTTTCTCAGTAAGTAGAGCGCCGCGTGTCACCAGCTGGTGACTTATCCATCCACGGTCCAGATTCGTTCGAAGAATTCCAGATTGTCTAGTGAGATGAAGGATCCATCATCCGCCGTCGCCACGCGAATGGCAGATATGAGATGTCGCCTCGTTTTCGCCCGTCATGATTGAAAACTTAAGGCGCACGTCTCCTGGGCCGGAGACTGGTTGCCGGAGAACTGTTTCTTCCATCGTCGAACGAGATGGGGAAAAACAGAGGTGCATACGACGCAAAAGATTGGCACTTCGGCGGTCGAAGTCGCTGGACCAATTACAATCTGGGTTTTTCAAGAGGAAGAGATCAGGAAACGGTGAATTAGTGGACAGCAAACAATCAGATGAAGTAGAAAAAGAATGTTCAGAGAGAAAAGCGGCAGCAGATGTGTCTTTATCGTTTGCCAGACGACCTTCAAATAATCAGTTAACGAAGGAAGATATTGTTATTGTCGGGGCATCTACTTTTGTAGATGACAATAATATAGCGAGAGAGAACACAAAGGATGTTAGATACTGGTCACATGGCTCGATTTCTGTGATAGGCAGAAGGAGAGAAATGGAGGATGCAGTTGCGGTGGAGTTGGGGTTTTTGACAAAAGGATCAAAAAGATATGATTTTTTTGGAGTTTACGATGGTCATGGAGGGTCACGTGTAGCGCATGCTTGCCGTGACCGCCTGCACAGGCTGTTAGCCGAGAGAGTACTGCAAGAAGAAGATGAGAGCTCTGGGGGCAGTATAAACTGGCAGAAGGTGATGCTGGAAAGCTTTGACAAGATCGATGAGGAGGTGAACAATAACGGGGCAGCAGTGGCGACAATGGGATCCACAGCTGTTGTGGCGGCGGTTGGAGAGGAAGATGTGGTGGTTGCGAATTGTGGGGACTCTAGAGCTGTGCTTTCACGAGGAGGAGTTGCCGTGCCTTTGTCCAACGATCATAAGGTAGCTGCCCACAATTTTACATGCCCTCTTATTCGATAAAGGTGCATGATTTTATGTGATTCTTGGATTCTGTCCAAATACTTTTTTCCTTCGCCTGGTATAGTATATATTTTCATGAGGAATACTATAATATTTTTAATAGATTACATGGAAAACTTGAATAATTTGTAGTTGCAAATTTGTTTGAAATGAAGGGAAGGGGAGGAGGGAGGAGGAGAACAGCGATATACTGCCGATAACATTCTTTACTCTCCTCTGCTGCACCGATGATGATCATCGGCTAGGGTGGTGGAGAAATTATAGATATGTGAATTCACGAGATTATATTGTATAATTTTTATTATATAAAATATAATTTTTTAATATATGATCTTTGTAAATCGGATCTATATTACAATTTAAGCCTTGGGTGACCCAGCGATTTGCAGCCTTCTGCCTTGATAGACCTTCCTGATGAGCCAAGCATCCAATTAATCTAGCTTTAGCTTCAGGCATAACCATCTAACATTAAGGTTTTCATTTTAATAACAACAAGTAGTGGCAGCGGGAGGAATTGAGTCAGCACCTACATCTTTGTGCTGGAGGTACTTTAGATGCCTTAAATTTTCTCTAGTGGTTCTCTCTCTCAATAATTAGACGTAGAGATTCACCTTAGGTCACGGGAGGCTTGATTCAGTACGGGCTTCTATTCGTAATAAGAAGATTGGAGAAATTTAAGTATTTTTTTAATTTCATATTATTTAATTTTTTAATTATTTAAATACAAATTAAGAATATTCAAATTAATAAATATTTTTTATTATATGTCTTTAAATTTATTAAGTACAAGAGTGATTAATTATTTAAGAAATTTTTTATTTTTTTTGACATTAAAGGTGAGAGGAGGGAAGATAGAGCAGAGAGATTTGATTTGTGATTTTGTTGAGAGACTTAAAGATAGAGAAATTTAAGAAGTTTAGTGTGACTAATCTTAAAAAGTAATATCGGTGTTTATAATATTTTTTTTATTATTATGGTCTTTAATGATTTTTTTTGCCATTATGGTTTTTAATATTTTTATTTTTAGGGATCATAATGATTGATTTTTAGGTAAAAAAATAAAAAATTATGGATTATAATGGTAAAAAAATTATTAAAGATCATAATGGTAAAAAAAAATACTAAAGACAAAAATATTACAAATATTATGTTTTAGAGATTAAATAGTTTAATTTTTTTATTAAAAATATTAATTATTGATGTATGCAAATAAATTTCATGCATGTCTTTTGGTGCATTCAATGGTTATATTATTTATAGATAAAATTATAAATAATATTTATTATATATAATATAATTAATTAATATATTTAATATACGTATATTGGATGTATATAAAATTTTTTATAAATTTACCTTTTCCGCTGAAAAAAGAGGCGTGGGGTGTGTGTGTTGTGTGTGTGTGAGAGAGAGAGACAGAGAAGGCGGCGCTGCTGTAGTATTTTCTTTTTTCAACTGTAGTATTACTCTGCTGACGGGCATTTCACAATTGCCCAGCCTGACAGATTTGAAGAGTTGGAGAGAATAGAGCTCTCTGGAGGGAGAGTCATAAATTGGAATGGCCAGCGGGTCATGGGAGTACTTGCCACGTCCAGATCCATAGGTATGTGTACAGATACATCCTCTCTATTCATGTTACATTTTCTCTCTCACCTAGTAGAGTCAGGCCGATATTGGTTACCTTCCAGAATTTTTGAAAATTTTAATTATGTTTTAACAAAATTGAAACTTTTTAAAGAAGTATTTTTAAAATTTCATCTAAATTATAAAATTATTTTTATTTTTATTTTTTACTCTCTCTCTCCCCAAGTTATTTAAAATTAAGACTTAATTTGTTGTTGTTGTACTATCTCTCCCTCCGCTTGTAGAGTAGACAAATGGAGTAATTAATTTTCTTTTGTATATGCCCTTCTACTCACGAAAACTCGAAATTGGATCATAGGGGATCGCTATCTGAAACCATACGTGATATCAGACCCCGAAGTCATAGTGAACAAAAGATCTAGCGAAGACGAGTTCTTGATCTTAGCTAGCGATGGTTTGTGGGACGTGGTTTCTAACGACGTTGCATGCAATGTGGTGAGAAGATGCTTAGATGGTCAAATAAAGACGGCTGATAGTGAAGAGATGGTGAATGGAAAAAGAACAAGTGAAACTACTGAAAATGGAGTTTCTGCTGCAGATGCGGCTGCGGTATTGGCCGAACTAGCAATTGCCCGAGGTAGCCAAGACAATATTAGCGTTATTGTTGTCGGGTTACGAAGAAGACCGAGCATGCTAATCAAAAGCCCTTGTGTGCCAGATTTCGCCCAGCGACAAACATGATAATGAAAATGTTGTATATTTCCACTAATTTTCCTTTGATATTTCATTTTTAAGTTGCCTGGCTCTCTGTTGATCCGCTATAGTAACTTGTGACAGTTTCATTTTCTGATCAAACTTAATCCTTCGTGTCTGTTGCCGAATCCATTGACAGCTTTTGAAGATATTGATGTTGGTAACGACCCGAATTTGAAATTCGAAATAAAATTTGAGTTCTTACTCAAAATGTTACACGACAATATCTTCAATAAGATAATAAGTCTCTAATTTAAAAAAATTATTTTAATTGAGTTCTATTACTTTAAATATATATATATATATATATATATATCTTACTTAAAATGAAATTTCATGAACAAAATATAAAACCTTTAATATAATTAATATCTTATTCAATCTTAAGATTAATGTAAACAATAGTGTCTGAACCAAAGTAAAAATCATCAAACCACACAATACCAATATCAATCTAAGGAACTAAACCCAATGAATCAATTACCTTATTATCTAGAATTCCAAAAACAAAGAAGAAGATAACCTCTTAATATTTACTCCTCAACCTCTAACTAATTTAATAGTCGAAGCCAATAGAACTCACCTTCACGATTGAAGCAAGTCAGAGCTTTCTTCCCCAGAGTCTGAAACCCTTGAATGATCGCTTTGGGCAACTGATGATAAAATCAAAGAACGTCGTTTAGGTTAAGGCGGAGGTTTAACTTTCAAAAATACTAAATAACTAACACATCCCTCAACTTAATTAAATATCTCATGACTCCTAAAAACTATGAGCTATCTCATGGGTCATAATAAAAAAATCACTTTATGGGTCGGTTAAAATACAGGACCCATAATCAATTGGATTGGGTATTTACATTCCACCTCTCTTACAAAAGTTTCGTCCTCGAAACTTATACGTACCTTCCAAGTCAAACAAAGATGGATACTTCTTGCGCATGTCCTCCTCCAATTCCCATGTAACTTCGCGAGGCGTATAATTTGTCTACTGGACCTTGACATAGGGGATAATACGTCTTTGCAATACCTACTCCTTACGATTTACGATCCTCAAAGGAATCTTCGCGTACGACAAGCTTTCAATCACTTTCAATGATTCAGCCTCTAACACATGACTTGGATCTGAAATGTATCTCCTCAATTGAGAAACATGGAAAACATCATGCACCTTAAACAGTGCCGGTGGTAAAGCCAAACAATAAGCGAGTTCCCCAACTCTTTCTAGAATCTCATAAGGCCCTACGAAACGGGGACTTAACTTTCCACTCTTTCTAAATCTCATCACCCCCTTAATAGGAGAAATTTGAATATACACATTCTCTCCCACCTTAAACTCCAATGGTTGCCTTTTGCTGTCTGCCCAACTCTTTTGTCTATCTTGCGCTGTCTTAATTCGCTCGCGGATCAATGGTACTTTCTGCAAGGTAATTTGTACTAGTTCCGGTCCAATAATTATCCTCTCACCAACGTCATCCCAGCACACCGGTGACCTACACCTCCTCCCGTACAATGCCTTATATGGAGCCATCTCAATACTTGTTTGATAACTGTTATTATAAGAGAACTCTACCAACATTAAATGATCAACCCAACTACCTTTGAAATCCATCACACATGCCCGCAACATATCCTCCAACGTTTGAATGGTACGTTCGGATTGCCCATCAGTTCGAGGGTGAAATGCAGTACTAAGTGATATTGTAGTCCCCATAACTTTATTAAAGCTCTTCCAGAATCGTGAAATAAACCGTGGATCCCTGTCAGACATAATGCTAATTGGTATGTCGTGTAATCGCACTATTTCCTTCATGTACATATTTGCCAACTCATCCATTGTTGCTATAGCCTTCATTAACAAGAAATGTATGGATTTAGTCAGTCTATCTACAATTACCCAAATAGTATCCTTCTCCAACCTTGATCTTGGCAACCCAACAACAAAGTCCATAGTGATATGCTTCCATTTTCATATAGATATCTCCAAAGGTTTTAGCAATCCTCCTGGTCTTTGGTGTTCGGCCTTCACTTGCTGACATACTATACACCGAGAGATATATCCCGCTATCTCCCTCTTCATTCTGCTCCACCAAAAGTTTCTCTTCAAATTCCTATACATTTTAGTACCGACAACTTAGAGTTATGCGCTTCTTTCAAAATTTTAGCCTTTAAACTTAGATGGTCAAATACACATAATCTTCCTCTAAACCTCAAACTCCCGTCATCATGAATTTAGAAATCTGCTTGCTGATCATCACAAACTTCCTTCTTCTTCTTCTCTAAACTAGCATCCATACCTAGAGTCGTCTTTATTCGTTTCACCAAGGTTGGTTGCAACGTCAAAGCTGCTACATATCTTTTTGCAGACCCTCCTACTTCTATTTCCAATTTCTCAAATTCTAATATCAATTGTCTCTGATGAGTGATCATAGCTGCTAGGGTATTATTGATCTTCCTACTCAATGCATCAGCTACTTTGTTGACTTTCCCCGGATGATAGTTGATCTTCAGATCATAGTCCTTAAGCAGCTCTAGCCATCTCCGCTGACGCATATTAAATTCCTTTTAGGTGAACAAATATTTCAAATTTTGATGGTCCGTAGACACCTCACAAGGCTTTCCATACAAGTAGTGCCTCCAGATCTTTAGAGCAAAAATCACTACAGCTAACTCAAGATCGTGAGTGGAATAATTCTGCTCATAAGGCTTTAATTGTCTTGACACATAGGCTATAACCTTCCCATTCTGCATTAACACACAACCCAAACCGTTCTTTGACGCATCACTATAGATTACAAAACCTCCTGATCCAGATAGTAGTGTAAGTACAGGTGCGAACGTCAACCTTTTCTTCAACTCCTGAAAACTAGTTTCATATGTTGAATTCCACTCGAATTTGGTCTTTTTCTGGGTAAGTCGGGTTAACGGTCTTGAAATTTTTGAAAAATCCTCCACAAACTTCCGATAATACCCAACTAACCCCAAGAAACTTCTCACTTCAGATGCATTAGTTGGTCTAGCCCAATTTACTATGGCTTCTACTTTCTTAGGATCTACAACTACTCCATTTTCAGATATGACATGACCCAAGAAAACAACACTCCTGAGCCAAAATTCACACTTACTAAATTTCGCGTACAATTTCTCCTTCCACAAGGTCTGCAAAACCACTGCCAAATGCTCCACATGCTTTTCGTCGGACGATGAATATATCAGAATGTCATCAATAAATACCACTGCAATCTTATCTAACTAAGGCTTGAAGACCCAGTTCATCAGGTCCATAAATGCTACTGGGGTATTAGTCATTCCAAATAGTATGACTATAAACTCATAATATCCATAACGAGTTCGGAAAGCACTTTTGGGTATATCTTCTGCCTTAATTCTTAACTGATGATATCCAGAGCGCAAGTCAATATTGGAAAACACATAAGCACCTTTCAGCTGGTCAAAGAGATCATCTATCCGGGGTAACGGGTACCAATTATTGATGGTGGTCTTATTAAATTCACGGTAGTCAATACAGAGTCTCATACTACCATCATTTTTCTTCACAAATAAAACTGGAGCTCCTCACGGGGACACGTTTGGGTGTATAAATCCCATATCCAATAATTATTGCGGTTGTGTTTTTAATTCTCGTAATTCAGCAGGTGCCATTCTGTACGGAGCCTTCGAGATTGATTCAGCTCCCGATATCAAAACAATCTCAAACTCTACTTCTCGCTCAGGGGGTAGTCCTGGTAATTCTTCTGGGAATACATTTGAAAAGTCACATACTACTGGTTTGTCTTCAAATGTTTGCTCCTTCTTCTGAGTATTCAATGCGTAAGCTAAGAAACCTTCACATTCATTTTGAAGATCTCTTCATGCCTTTATGGCTGATATTATTGGTTTCAACTTGCTCGCCCACTTCTCCAAACCTCCCAGAAAATAGAATTCGTCTTTCTCTGGAATTGAAAATTTTACCTTTTTGCCCTTACAGTCAATCATTGCACAGTTGCAAGAGAGCCAATCCATTCCGAGAATCACATCAAAATCCACCATTGGAATATGGATGAGATCAGCATCTAACACTTCATTTCCAATCTCTACCCTATATCCCCTTATCACAAGCTTGGAGACTAAAACTTTTTCACTATGAATAGATACATGAAAATGATCAACTAAAGAGGTAGGGGCTAATTTTAGAGTTTTGACAAAACGTTGAGATACAAAAGAATGGGTGGCACCACAATCAAAGAGCGTCAAAGCTTATATAGAATTAATTAGTATGATACCTATAACCACATCATCCGCAGTCTCAGCCTCTTGTTGAGTTAGCGCAAAAACCCTAGCATTCAGCTTTTTTTGCTCTGCTGGCCTCGTGATCGGTTGAGTAGCAAGTCTTGATGCTTCCTGAGCCATCATCGGACACTCCCCAATACGATGCCTTATCTTTCCACACTTGAAACAAGTCTCAATCTTCAATCTACATTCACCGGGATGTATTCGCTGACAAGTCTCACAAAGCTTCTTTTTATCATAAGAAGCTACTGCCGGAGTAGTTTTGGGCAATGGACGCCTTTTTGCTGCCGGGGGTCCTGTTGGTCTTGAACCTTGGCCCTGACTGAATATAGGTTTCAGTCTCTTCTTCTCCCTTTCAGCATCACCTTTCTTAATCTCTGCCTCAATGTGTAGACACCTGGTATAGGATTATTTATAGTTCTTCGAGGGTATCGAGGATAGTCGATTCTTAATTCTCCTTTGCAATCCATTTTCAAACTGTTGCAGCTTAAGTGTTTCACTGGCCATGATCTCCGGTGCAAACTGTCCCAAAGAATTAAATCGTGATCCATAGTGAACAACACTCATCCCTTTTGTCTGTATCAAATCAAAGAATTCATTTTGTTTTTGTAATCTGATTGCCACAGGAAAGTAGTGATTGAGAAATGCCTTCTTGAATACCCCCAAGTCATAAATCTCTCATCTTGAGTATACGCTAGTTTTGTCCATTTCCACCATTAGTTTGCATCTCCAACTAGGAATGGAGGTACAATTTTTGGCTTGACATCATCAGGTATCTCTAGGATCTCAACATTTTCCTCTAACTCTGCCAACCACTTGCTCGTCTTTAACGGATTTGCAATTCCATCAAAAGTAGGCATTCCCACCTTCTTAAGTCATTCATAATGTGCTCTAGACCCCAATGTCAGTCTTTGTTGCCTCTGTTCCTGCTCTAGTTGCAATCTCTGTTGTTCTTGCTGCACTTGTTGTTGATTTTGTATAACTTGTGCTATCATATTTAAAGTCACCATTAATTCAGATGACGTTAGCCCAGGAATAGTTGTTGGTATAACTTGTAGAGGAAGCCCGGTAGTGGCATCGACACATGTTGACTGGTTCCACTTGTCGGTTGACGTAGTATCCTTCGTCCCTATTCTACAGTGGCACGCTCATGTCATCTGATTCACTATTAAGACCCTCACCATCGCTTACATGCCTTCCCTCACGAGCCATCTATCTCGCACCTACAATAAGTAATAATGTGATAATTAATATCACCAGGATAAATAACTAAGTATTTAAATAAATAAGTATTGTAAATATGTTGAATTAGTGGAAGCTCCACTAATTATGGATTATATAAATGTCCACCATTTAGTGGAGATGCCACTAATTTATATTAGTGGAAGATGATGTATTCCACTAAATAAGAGTTCTATAAATAGAACTATTTTCTAAACTTGAAATGTACCATCATTTTTGTAAAAGAATTGTGAGAGAAAAGAAAAAGAGAAATTTAAAGAAATTCTTATGCAAATAATAGTTAGAAATTTCTTATTGTGTAGATTTTATTCTAACATTACCAAAATTTCATAATGCGTTATCAACACGAGTCTCTACCGTTATAAAAGCCAGAAGACTAAAGCACAGGTCTCTACTATTACAAAAGCCAGAAAATAAGTACGCATTTATTGATCCCTATAACTAACCTTGCTAAACTCGAATTTGTGGCCCTTGATATTTTTGGAAAGAATTATATATCATGGGTTCTCGATGTAGAAATGCATTTAAATGCTGAAGGCCTTAGTGAAATTATTCAAGAAAATAATAGTGCATCTGCACAACAAAAGGCCAAAGCTTTGATTTTTATCCGTTGTCATATCGACGAAAATTTGAAAATATAATATCTTACAAAAAAATATCCATATTTTCTGTGAGTAAATTTAAAAGAAAAATTGGACCACCTGAAGATAGTCGTACTACCCACTGCACGGTATGAATGGTTGCACCTGAGGTTGCAAGATTTTAAAACCATGAATGAATATAGCTCCGCGATGTATAAAATTACATCTCAATTAAAATTATGCGGAGAAAAAGTTACTGATGAAAATATGTTAGAGAAGACATCCTCCATCTTTCATACCTCGAATATTGTCTTGTAGCAACAATATCGAGAAAAATGGTATACAAAATTTACAGATTTAATTACTACCCTCTTCATTATAGAGAAAAATAATGAGTTATTATTAAAAAATCATGAAGTCAGACCAATTAGCTCAACAATACTCTCAGAAGTAAATGTTGTTTGCTCCAGCAGAAGCCATCGTTATAGTAGTAATTGTGGCAGTAGCCGTGGTTATGGTCATGGACACACTCGATATTTTTCTTATCACAGTAATAATCAAATTGTGAGAAATACTGGCCACCTGATGTAGAACAGAGAAGATACTAAGGGAAAATGATATTTCCAATAATAATAAGCATCAAATCTTTGCGATGTTACATTCGGATGTCAATATACTACATTACTACTAACAGTTCAGAAAAAAATATATATATCGTCTTGATCATAAGTTTGGTGTTCACTTGTATTTCTTTCATTCATCTCACTGGTGTTCATGTGAGCTTTAAGATGAATGCTTGTAATTGCTCTTTTTCAATAGAGCTAATAAATTTTGGATGAATGTTTGTAATTTTTCTTTTTCAATATTTGCATTAGAGGAAGACAAATAGTTAGCAATTATAGATTTCAGATCCTCATTTTTGACATCCTTCTTTTCTTTCTTTTCCCTTTGGCCAGAATCTAGACTAGCAGCAGAATTAGCCGTGAAGTTACTGCGAAATGAGTCTTAAGATTTTATCATCCCCTCGAGTTTTCTCTTCTTATAGTTGGCCTTGAAGCATACTTGTCTCAGTCTCTGTGTTTGGTCCTCCAACCGCGTATTAGGAATTTCTTCCATCAACTTATTCTCACGTTCCAGTATCTCAATGGCTTCTCTCAACTTCTTTTCAGCCATATGTCCTTCTTCTTCTTCATTTTGCATCTTCTGTAAATCGGAGGGATTTCTACATATCATCGGTGGAGATACATTCATTCCAGTCATTATTTACTCTTCATAGCTTACAAATCCGTGACGTAAGTTTATAAGTATGTGAGAGAGAACCTAAACATTCTTGATTAGGGTCTCCAAACTCATTAACTTTCTGTGAGGCCATTGACGAATTCTTAACTCCCTACATCTTTTCTTGAGAAATGTTAAGCCAATATTCAGTTCTTTGGTCGTTCTCTTGATTGGCATGTAAAAGTACTTTGAAATGGTTGCTCTTGATAGTGTCTTAGCGCTATTGCCCTTCTCATTTCTCTGCCTCTTAATCATCTTCTTCTCCATAGGAATTTTGTCTGAAACAATATATTGAATTTCGATATTAAATTCAAGATGCATTTCATGATTACTCACTCCGAATTCATTGTCAATACCACTCATTATTTCTCTTAAAAAAAGAAAAACAATATCAGTAAGGGTAATACCATTCAAAATTCATGTTTGAATGTATGATAACCTTGAATCATATTCTAGCTTTGTTCAAAATTCATTAAGGAGTAGAAATGATCATGCACAAGTATATTCTCATTCAGAGGAACAGTATCAAAAGCAGTCTTTTGAATGGGTAGATCAAATTGAAAATCCAAAGCAGCATATTCAGAATTTCCATTGATTTACATCACAACAAACCAAAAGAGAGTTTAATTTCATTATCAAGCACACTAAAAAAAGAAGAATCCCTCAAAAGTATCTCATCTGAAATTAAGAGAAAGCGGTTGGTTTGGAAAGGAAAACATATCAAAATCTTCTTCTTGAGAAACCAATTCAAAATTTGACCATGTCTCAAATGAATTACAAGTCCCCATCTCTGATTTGTGGTTTTTTTAAGTTTACTAATGACTAATGACTGAAATATATATAGTTATATATATATAGGAAGAAGAAGAGATAGATGATAGGTGGAGGGACGATGAGAAGAAAAGACGAGGAGGAAGGAGAAAAGATGGTACCGAGAAGAGTGAGAAACAAAAAAAAAAATAGTAATAATATAGAGATTTTTTTTAATATATTTCTTGACATTTCCTACTTGTTCTGTATGTAGTATTACTCATAATGTTCTTACATTTCTTTTTTTTTTTTTTCCATTATTCTCTTGTGAAATCATTATTCCCTAACTTAGGGGGAGAATAGAAACAGTGTAAAAAAGATCTTGCTTGGATAATATCACTAAATTATCTTGATCCGCGCACAAGCTATGTGAACTTGAAGTTCAAAAGATAATTTATTTGCAAAGTATTGCAAATCAACTGTCAGCTGCTTTTGTTGACTCCAAAAGAGTTACAAAATTGTATATTCCAGCTATAAATACTCCCATTTAAATTGAAGTTCCAGTAGAACAAAAGATTATATTTATAATTGTTGAGTGAAAAGCACGCCAGAAGCGTGGCCGACTTCTTGGTTCTAAAGATAAAAATCCTCGAAAGAAAAGAGGATTAAATGATCCAGATGATCATATTGAAGAAATGAATGATAAAGACCAAGAGAGAATTGATGACAAAGAACCAGAAGTTGATGAAAATAACACTGAAATTTCTATCAATTATACCACTTCCAGTAGAAGTTAGAATCGGATAGAAACAATTATTGATAATATGTTTACATACAATATATCTCTTGATGTTATACAGGATAATGATAATCCTGAACCAATATCAGTTGATAAATGTCGACATAGAAAAGATTAGCTACAATAGAAAGATGCGATTCAATCGGAGTTAAATGCACTAACAAAATGTGAAGTCTTCAGACCTGCAGTCGAACACCAGAAGGTGTAAAACCTGTTGGCTACAAATGGATATTTGTGTGAAAGCGCAATGAAAATAATGAAATCGTACGCTATAAAGCACGGTTAGTAACCCAAGGTTTTTCACAAAGACCAGGTATTGATTATGATGAAACTTATTCTCCTATTGTTGATGCTATTATACTCCGATATCTTATCAATTTGGTAGTACATGAGAAGATAGATATGCACCTATTAGATGTTGTCATTGCTTACTTGTATGGAAACTTAGAAAATGATGTTTACATGAAAATCCCCGAAGGATTTCGCATGCCTGAAGCATATAAACATTCTCCTCGTAAAAATTACTCTATCAAGTTGCAGAAATCACTATATGGCCTAAAGCAATCTGGACGCATGTGGTTCAATCGTCTTAATGAATATTTATTGAAAGCGAAATTTAACAATGACCAGGTATGTTCATATGTTTTTATTAAGAAATCTGATTCTAAATTTATGATATTAGTTATATATGTTGATGATATTAATCTTATTGAAACTCCTGAAAGCTCCAAAAAATAATTGATTATTTAAAAAAAAAATTCGAAATCAAGGATTTTGGTAAAACTAAATTTTGCATTGGTTTACAAATTGAACATCTGAAAAGTGGAACATTTATTCATCAATCAATATATACAACAAAAGTTCTAAAAAAATTTTACATGGACAAAGCATATCCATTGAGTATTCCAATGATCGTCCGGTCATTAGATGTGAATAAAGATCATTTTCGACCCCAAGAAGATGATGAAGAACTCTTTGGTCCTGAAGTACCATATCTCAGTGCAATTGGTGTATCAATGTATCTTGCTAATAATATACGACATGATATTGTCTTTACTGTCAATTTATTAGCAAGATTTAGTTCTTCACCAACACGACGACATTGGAATGAAACTAAATAAGTCATTCGATATCTCCAAGGTACAATTGATCTTGAATTATTTTATTCAAATAAAATCAGTCCAACATTGATAGGTTATGTAGATGCTGACTATTTATCTTATCCACATAAAACACGTTCTCAAACGGGTTATCTATTTATATGTGAAAATACTGCTATATCATGGTGTTCTACAAAACAATCTATAGCAGCTACTTCTTCAAATCATGCTGAAATTATAGTCATTCATGAAGTAAGTCGAGAATGTGTATGGTTAAGATCAGTGATTCATTATATCCGAGAAAGTGGTGAATTATCATCTATCAGAGATATTACAACTCCTCTTTATGAAAATAGTGCAGCTTGCATAGTTCAATTACGAGGAGGATATATTAAAGGAGGTCGGACAAAACATATTTCACCAAAATTCTTCTTTACTCATGAACTCCAGAAGAAAGATTAAATTGATATACTACAAATTCGGTCATGTGACAACCTCGCAAATATTTTCACAAAGACTTTACCGACTGCAACATTTGAAAAGTTGAGATATAAAATCGGTATGCATCGGTTAAAAGATTTAAATGAATCATCTCATCAGGGGGAGCAATAAACAGACGTATAGAATAGTGCAATATTTTTTCTTCACTAATATTTTTTTCCACTGGGTTTTTATCTAATAAGATTTTAACGAGACATATTCTTTATGTAATGGACATCCAAATGGGGGTGTTATAAATATGTTGAATTAGTGGAAGCTCCATTAATTATGAATTATATGGATGTCCACCATTTAGTGGAGACACTACTAATTTATATTAGTGGAAGATGATGTATTCCACTAAATAAGAACTCTATAAATAGTTATAGAGCTATTCTCTAAACTTGAAATGTACCATTATTTTTGTGAAAGAATTGTGAGAGAAAATTATGAGAGAAAAGAAAGAGAGAAATTTGAAGAAATTTTTGTGCAAAGAATAGTTAGAATTTTTTTATTGTGTAGATTTTATTCTGACACTATCAAAATTTTATAACAATAAGTAGATAGATAAAATAATTAAAGGATTTTTTTTCGGGGTCAAATGAATAAATAAAACTACTAATAATAAATCATAATAGTTAGACATAAAACATCTGATATCCTATCCTATCTTAGGATTCGTAGTAAATTAAATCATAACTTAATATTAAAGATTATGAACCTAGGGGCTCTGATACCACTAAATGTAACGTCCTGAAGTCGGAACCCGAGTCCGTACCCGAAACATTATACGGCAGCATCTCAAAAAAGACACTAAGCCTCTAACACAAAAAAAAAATCACTTTAATTGAAGTCATCACCTCCAAAGGAAAGGGGGGAAAAAAACATACATTCTTAAATAAAATTTCATGAACAAAATATAAAATCTTTAATATAACCAATGTCGTACTCAACCTTAATTAATAATTAACGCAAATAACACTGTCTAAACTAAAGTAAAAATCATAATAAGTAAAAACTCTCAAAATGCCAATCAATCTAAAAGCGTAGTCTAATCACATCCGTCTGCACAATTTTCTTCATATTCTTGATCAAAATATGCGAAATGTTAAATGGAATAAGCTACACTAGCCCAATAAGTAGTCCAAACATCTTCTTGGGAAAGATAATATTACCTATAATATCCTTCAATAAAACACATCGAATAGTACCCAACAATTAGATGGAACAGAGTTTTTTTTTTTTTATACAATTAATATAGGACTTAGTCTAATGATAAATAAAACAAAGCTATCACCTAGATAAAAAAATAATAAAAATAAAAATAGAATAAAAGTATAATTCAATTCCAAATTAAAACTAATCACCTTAATTTCATTCAAAGCAAAGTATGTTAAGCCCAAAAATAGGTAAGGAAGTCAGACGCTACAAAACAATTTGAAAAAAACCACCATGCTTATTATATTTAAGAAACCAAGCATGTTGGTCCATTTTCTGTTTTGTCATCTTCTGCTAGGGTAGTATTATATACAGGGAAAATAATGTAAATAATTTGGATTTTTTTTTTAAATGAATACTGTCCAAGCAATGACCCTCATCATTTGCAAAAATGCTTTTGCGGTCAACATCCCAAAACCAAAAGGATTTTTTTTTTTTTTGAGACATCAGATGCCCCAACGTATAGCAACCGAAAAGCTGCAAATCACCAGGCAATGAAATCAATAGAAGTTCACACCCCTTTTCGTTTCATTTTTTTTTTTCTCCCAACATCATGATCAGAATTGAAGATACAACAAACAAAGACTCATGAATCTCAAATTAAGAGAAGGATCACTGATAACAGTCCTAACTATTTATCACGTCTGGGAAGCCAGACTTATATTTCTTATTGGTCGAGAGGGATTTCAGTCACACAAACAAATTTCAGAACATGTTTTTCCTCTCCTTCTTTAATCTCATGAGCCATTAAACACATATCACGTGATACTATGATTCAAAATGAGAATAAAATAACCAAACTTAATTCCCAAATTCTATACGAAAAATATAAATTGTAAAATATTTTGAAAAATAGAAAATGCCTGAACTACTTACCTCAAAAGTCAGACTAATATGTCCAATCCGGGTTAATTACTCTACACAATCGCTTCCTAATATCAAACCACACAATATCAATATCAATCCAAGGAACTAAAACCCAATGAATCAATTAACCTTATTATCTAGAATTTCAGAAATAAAGAGGAAGAGAACCTCCTAATATTTACTCCTCAATCTCTAACTAATTTAATAGTCGAAGCCAATAGAACTCATTTTCACGATTGAAGCAAGCCAAAGCTTTCTTCCCCAGAGTCTAGAACTCTTGAATGATTGCTTTGGGCAACTGATAATAAAACCAAACAACGTCGTTTAGATTAAGGCGTAGGTTTAACTTTAAAAAACATTAAGTAACAAACACATCCCTCAATTTAATTAAATCTCTCATGACTCCTAAAACCTATGAGTTATCTCATGGGTCATAATAAAAAAAATCACTTTATGAGTCGATTAAAATACAGAATCCATAATCAATTGAATTGGGTATTTACAGAAGTAGACAGATTATCCAAGTCTAGAAGAACCAAAGCAACATATGGGCTTTGCTAGCTGGCCGTTCGAACTCTGAGTTCCCTGTCACCGATGGAAGGTGCCTTAGACTAATTTTACCCCATCCACCTTATAATAGTCGGATCCGAGGCCGCGCAAATTGTGATATGACAACTTGTGCGGTCATTTGAGTTCACATGAACATTTCACATGATTATATAAATATCAAAGCGACGTCCTTCTACTAAAAAAAAAAAAATTCACACATGACTACATTTTCGAACGTTGAATTTTCGTTATTTTTCATATGGGCCATCAACTGGCCGCGCAAGTTACCGTACGGCCCCAGATGCATAATAGTCGCCCCAGAAGCATACGGACTATAGGAACACGGTACATGGACCCTTGGAACCATAAAAGGACACCTTCCCTCCAAAAAATTTAAAAAATTTTGAAATTTGCCTTAAAATTTTTAAAACTTTTTTTAAAATTTATATTTTATTCTCTTAAAAATTTTCTAATAATATTCTCTTAATATAATTTTGCCATTTCAATTTCTAACTTTTGGTTCTGTCCTTATTGGAACATAGCTAGTCGATTAGCATAATACACGTAATGGCGAATGAGAAATTTTTTTTGTAGAAAGTGAATTGTCTATATTTTGTATTAGGTTGTATAGTATATATTTTGAATTGTTTGAAAGATTAATTTGAGATATTTTTTGTATTCATGAAGATTGAATTGAATAAAGTAATATTTAAATGATTTGATTGATATATTTTTTATAATTAATTTAAAATTTATCTTAAAAAAAAAAAAACAATGATACCGCTGTATTAAGCCACGCTTTTATTGGCAGTTGGCTTTTGAAATGATATCAATTTCCCATTAGTTCTTCTCACCTAGCCAACATTACAAATGTCAAATGATCACCATTTTATAAAGGTGATGAAATTATAAAAAAATAATTTTGGATTTTGAAAAAAAATATATAGAGTGTGTGTAATGTATTAAAAATGAGTAATGTTTTAATTAATTTTTTTATAAAAATAAAAATTATTTAGGTTATCTTATTTTATTCTAATAAATAGTATTTTTATTTTAATTTTTTTTAATTTTATCCTTCAAAATTTAAATCTTTTTTAATCATATCCTTCTAGATAAATAAAAGATGTCCAATTTCGCTTGTGACTAGATGCACTTATGACAACATGTTTGGTACCAGGGAATATGTCACGATCTTTCCAATTTTGTTTCTAACTTAGCATTGACTACTTTTTATAGCGTGCAAAGTATTATAAATAAACAATAAAAAATTATAATGTAAATAAATTTTTTAAAACCCCCACAATATGAAAAAATATTTCACTTCATTCATATAAAAGTTTATGTAAAATATTTACAATAAGTTTAGATAAAGAGGAACATCTTGGATGATGATCAATAATTTTAGTTGATGTTGGCTTCCTAATACAGTAATACTAACTTAATTCTCTTCACCGTCTATAATAAGTTAGGTAAAAATAACTCAAGTTATAATAATATATACCTATTTTTTAAGGAATTGGACATAGAAGGAGGAGGAGTTGTGTACTGTTCCATTCTTAGTAGTTAAGGGTATTTGTGTCCGGTCATTCTAAGTCAGATAAAATTGAAATTTAAATATTTAAGTATTGAATTTTAAAAATTAAAATTTTAATAATGAATCTGAAATTCAAAATATGAATTAATTATAATTTATTTTTATATTATATTTGAGTATAATTTACATTAAATATTAAAAAAACATTAATAATTAGATGACTATTTTTGCATATTTAAAATTCAGATTTAAATAACATTTAATTCACTTAAATTTTATAATAAGATTTTAGTATGTCTTAACTAATTAAATAATAGAAAAATATGTTATCAAATATACTTAAATTAATTAAATATTTAATATTAATCGTTATCAAATGTACTTAATAAAATAAATATTTATTCAATTAATTTTAAATATTTAAGTGAGTTATAAAAAATACCTTAACTTGTGATATCAAAGAGGCAAAAGGAATTGAGTTGTCGGCAGAGAACAAAACACCAACTAAAATTACTCGTCATTGTCTAAGTTTTCTTATAATTGGACAAACTTTTATATGTATGAAACATAAATTTTTCTTGTGGCGCATGAAAAATACTATTTTATCCATTTCAAAATATTTGTTCACGAAACTATTTGCATACAGATTAAGGGTGTTAAAAATAATACTATAATTTAGATAAAATTTATATTCTTATCATATTAAAAATATAATAGTTATTAGTTAGTAAAAATTCTCAATAAGTAAGAAGAGAAAAGAGGTTTGAAAAGTTGTGTAATTGACTTAGAATAAATAGAGTAAAATGAGAAGAAATTAATAATTAATTTTAGAAATATATAGTATTTTGAAACAAAACAAAAAAGTTTCATGAACAAATATTTTGAAACTGGATGAAGTATCTCAATTTCACAATATAAATCGTTTTAGACTTATGTATGAAATTAAGGTTCCATAAATTTTAAATAATTTTAAAACTAAACTTTTAAAAATATTTTTAATTAAATCTTCATCTAATTTGATAATTAAATAGAGTTAGGTCATAATAGTTGAAAAAGAAAGATTGCAGCGAGAAGTAGAGTTAGAAAAAGTAATAAATTTTAATAAAACTCTGTAAAACGACTTATATTGTGAAAAAAATTTTCAAATCTAAAACGACTTATATTGTAAAACGGAGATAGTAATTATTTATATTGTCATTTTTTTATACTTTATTTGTGATCACTGCACACATACAAAAAATATACTAATGTGGCATTAATAAAGTCATAATTTTATATTTTAACATACTAAATATTATTATAATATATTAAATATTATATTATATACAACTTAAATTACATATGATATCACTTCCCTCTTGAAGTAATTCCAAATACTCATTAGTACAACATTCTCGTATCTCTAAATTAATTTATTTGATTAAAATATTTTTATATAAAAAATATATTAGATTAAAAAAATATAATACATTGTAAATAAATGATATTTTTTAAAAATAATGAATCATTTAAGTTAAACTTTTTGTTTTAAAAAAGTAGATTTTTTTTTTAGTTTTGAATATAAATATATCAGTTGATAAGTATTAAATTAATATAAATTTATTTAAATATGATAAAAATTATTAAATATTTAGTCAATATAGAGTAAAGGAAATAATATGATATGTTATAATTATATAATAATTATCAAAAAAATTATTTAATTATAACATAAAGTAAAACGCACCGTATCATGTAGTAATAAATAAATATAAAGTGAGATACGCCTAACATTATTATTCCTCAGTCACTTTTGCTGATTCTGTTTCCATCTTATCGCGACACGACCTTTACGGATCATTTTTTTTGTCAATTAAACCCCAAGTTTAAAAGGACACGTACCACCGCTCTCGAGGACGTATTAGTCAATTCATTGGAAATTAGCGACAGAGATTAGTGCGCTACAAAATATTTTATTCCTATATATAAACACATCCCTCCCTTTACGCCATTGTCATCATCCAAACGCAGCTTTCTCAGCTCAACTTTCCAAACGACACAAGACGCAGAGGAGGGAAACTCGCCACCGCAATCTCTCTCTCTCTCTCTCGGATTCTCTTCTCAGCTTGCAGGGAAAGTGTAAGCGCATAGGTCACTGCATATATTGCTGTAAAATCGTCTGTATTAGTCCACAGAAACTCACGAGCAGAAGAAACTGCTACTCCGCCATTAGTATCAGGCATGATTTCTTCTATGTCTCTACCTTTTTTCATCCTCTCTTCTGTCGGCATTATTGGCTTGTTATGTTCCCGCGTGTTTAGAAAAAGTTTCCCCCCTTTCTGCTTTTTTTTTTTTTTTAACCTCTGGAGTTCATTGATATTCGACGAAGTTGTTGCTCCGGTAGGTATGTTGAACCCTAGCATTGAATGTTTGTTTTTGAGCATGCAAAGGATTATTTTTTCGTATGGTTTCTTAAACAACTCCAGCGGTAAATTTGATCTGGCGGTAAAATTTAAAGCTTTAGTTTTGTTGTTTGTTGTTCTAGGCTTAATTTTATTGAGAAATGAAACTTGATTTTAGGATGAGATTTGTTCCTCTCCTTAGTGGAATTTGTATTTGGTGTGAAATTTACGCAGTTCATTTGGAAAGTTTCTTGAACAATCCATTCGGAGCTTTGCTCGATTGAGTGGACAATTTTGATTTTTGGAGGGGGCATGGAATGAAGAAAAAGTAAACAAAGAGACGGCTTCTTGCTTGCTTGTGGTTCTGATTGCAGTGTAGTTTTTCTTGCATATTCTACTGTTCCTTATTTGTTTATAATTAATTGCTTTTACACGCCAGTTGGAAAATGTATTAATCTAATTTATTTGTTTTGACCTGAACCAGTAGTAATGGTTCTAGGTGTGTTTTGATGATTCCTTCTATTTAAAACCTTATTCTCATTCCGTTGGCGTTACTTGGTTGGTCACTGCTGCTACTATTAAATTAGTGAAGACCCTTTTTTTTCAATTGATTATATCTGAACTTTGTTGATTAACTCCCTTTTTTAACCCCCCGTCCCCCACCCCCCCCCCCAAACCTCTCAAAAAAAATTATAATAAAATAAAAAATCTGTACTTTGTTTGTAGCCTTTCTTGTTCTTATTTTCGTCCAATTTCAGAAATTTCAATGAAGACATGATAGTTATTGTGAATATTAACTCTATACATTTTATAGGCTTAGTTAACTGGGATTCCTCAAAGAGTTGAGATGTGAAAAGTTTCAGTGCTGATACTGTTCTCCTTAACACCAAGCCCCCCCCCCCCCGAGTGCAGTTTTTGTGTCTGCGTGTATTTTTTCCAGCTTGTTGTATGATGATATTCTAGTGGAATACAGGCAACTAGAGACTGGATCCAAAGAAGAAAAAGATAGTTTATGGAGGGCGGCGCAGGAAGAGGTTTGGAATGCCAGAAGATTATGGATGGCAAGAGTGATTGCATCAATGGTTCGGATAAGGCTGTCATCCCTCCTTGTTGCCTCAAAGCTTTGGCATCTGCCCCCGAGCTGGAAGCCAAATGCCATTCAACAGTTGTTTCTGGATGGTTCTCTGAACCTTGGTCATTATCTGGTCATTATTACATATTCTTCTTTACCTTTCTATGTTTCCAAGTTTCCTTTATTTTACTTATGTATTTTCCTATAAGAGTATTTGGTCAAATTGGTTGGTTTTATTGACACTTCTTCTCATGTTGCTTGTTACAGACAACAATGGAAAGCTGATGTATTTTAACAATCCAATGTGGCCAGGTGTGCATTGTGTTTTCTCCACTTGCCCATACACTAATGTGATTACCTTTTGCTTTAGATTATGATCTTGCATGCTTGTTGTCCCTTATCAAACTTCTTATTTACTCCTTTAAGGATAAACTGTATTAAATTTTCTTTTCTGTCCAATTTTACCGTTTTCTAGTTTCATTTTCCGTTTACTTTTTGTGTTTAAACCATTTTGAAGCAAGCATTTATTACATTTTTATTCACAAGCTTCTTTGGCATGCATGCTTGAGAAATAAGTCACAAGTTGTGATTTTATATTTTCTGAATATATCTTGGGATTTATTCATGAAGCTGATATTTTGCTGCTAGATTTCTTGTTGATCAGATACTAAAACATGAAAATAAATTAATTTTATCACTGGTTACCAACAAAAAACCCGAGGCAAGCGAACTATGATTGAGGTTTGTAAAAATGAATAAAATTCTCTACAATTATTTGTTAATCCAACATCAGAACAGATTTTGCAGTTCCAAAATGATGTGCATTGCTATTACCAATGTGCTTTTTGATTTGTTTTCTGTGGAAATAGCCACCACATTGAACTAGTTCTGCTGATTTGAAAGGAACATAAGTTTTCACAACAACATGGAATGAAGTTGTCATGAATGCCGTCATTTTTTATATTTCCACCCTTCTTTATCCTATTATGTCTTCCCATTTATATGAGGAAATAATTATGTGTCATTACATGCACAACTTCAGGAGAAGCTCATTCCTTGAAAGTGGAAAAGATTTTGTTCAGGGAAAAATCGGAGTACCAAGAGGTTTTGGTTTTTGAGGTTCAGTATCTCTCTTCATCGCTAGAATGATTCTGCTGCATATTCTTCACATATTCTAGACTTTACTCTGTATTTATCAATTCCTTTTTCTTTTCTTTTTTCTTGCAGTCCTCATCATATGGAAAAGTACTTGTGCTTGATGGAATTGTTCAGTTAACTGAGAAAGATGAGTGTGCTTATCAGGAGATGATAGCTCATCTCCCCCTTTGTTCCATTGAAACCCCTAAAAACGTAAATTTTTCTGAATTCAGAAAGTCATTTTTAATCCTGAGATTATTTCTTTTCTGGCCATTGTTTTATCCTGACTTAAATGATCTAGAAAAAAATTTAGATGTGTCTCATAGTATTTTCTTTTGCATCATGATTCTTTCCTCTTTATTTTTGTAAGGGACCAGTCGTATTACTGCAAAACCATCACAGAAAGTAATTGTTTTCCTTGCTGCATAATGACAGTTTTCCTTCACTAACTTGTTGACAACTTGACATGCAAAGTTGTTGTCCAAAGGGAGGTGTAAGTATCAACAGAGGTCAAGAATATAGCTTCGCATCATAAACATTACTCCATGTTTCTACAAGTTGTATAAAACAAGAGGTTCTCATTTATGACCTAACATATTTTTCCTCTTATTCAAAATTTGGATTGCCATGTATGGCCACAATAGTGAGAAGAACGTTATATTTGAGTACTGTAGTTTTTGAGTGCTCAGCATTGTATCATGTCCTTTCATTATTTAGTCTTCCTTGTTATTGAGAGTGCAGCAAATCCAAATGAACTCAATCCCAACCCACTTTCCTCTGGCTACCAATTTATGCAGAACAGAAGTTGTCCTTTTTGGTCTCTTTTTTCCTTCCCATTTTTGTGCCTTATCTTCTATTATAATGTTATTTCCATGCACCAGTCAGTTTACTTGGAATGTTTCTGCTGTTAATATTGTTGCCTCTACATAATATTCTTGTAACTTTGCTGTCCCAGATTGTTGCATTCTGGTGATTGCTTCTCTCTCTCTCTCTCTCTCTCTCTGTGCCTATCTGTGTGAATTAATTGCTTGTAGTCTCAACAGCCACTTGAATTTTACTAAATGGGAACTAATGCAATTTATGTCTATACAATTAGATAAGACAATGGCTATATTCTGTTTGTTTGATTTTTACTGCTATTCTCTGTAGTTCCTGGAATGTTTGTTCTTGCTTAATTAAGTTCATTAAATGCAGGTTCTGGTTGTAGGTGGTGGTGATGGTGGGGTTCTTAGGGAAATTTCTCGTCACAGCTCTGTGGAGTTAATTGATATTTGTGAGATAGATAAAATGGTTATAGATGTAAGTTATCAAACTAAAAACCTTTTATGTCTTGCAAGTTTTATGTGGGTCATAATGTTCCTTTAAATTCATGTTGCAGGTAAGTAGGAAGTTCTTTCCGGAGTTAGCTATTGGTTTTAATGATCCTCGTGTACATCTTCACGTTGGTGATGGTATGCCAGCCTTATATAGTTTTATATAGTTTATTTATAGAGCAATCATTAAAGTATAATATCCTGATAACCATCTGTACTTGTTATTACAAGAATCCTCATCACTTTATTTTCCTTCCCAACCCATATATATAAAGCCAATATCAATCCAATGAGAGACACAAAGATATCAAACCTGGCAATCTCTCTCTCCCAATTGCTACCATGTTCCCTGTACATTTTTCCATACTGCTTCTTTCCCTACTCTTGGAAGTCAATTTTTTCATTGTCTGAGTTCTGGAGTACAGGTCTTGAATGTTCTGTTATACAAAAAAGATGGAGATCGGTCTCATTTTCATATGTTCATATCTGGCAAATGCATTCTATAAAAAATGAGTTATACCTTGAAGAACAAAACCTGCCTTTATCCTTCTTTTCCTTTTAAATGGGTATTTTACAGTTTAATGGTTTCTTTTCTTTGTGGCACAGCTGCTGATTTTCTAAGGAATGCGCCACAAGGGAAGTATGATGCAGTTATTGTTGATTCTTCAGATCCTGTAGGTATGCTAGTGGAGCATAGTGTGTATCTTATTGTCATGAGTATTTTCTGAGCTAATTTTGTGCTTGTGTCAACCATTGTGGGAGAAGATAAGGGAACAAATATGTTTTACGTCTTACATTCCCTTTGCTGTGTTCCAGTGAAGAACAATCTTAACTATTTTTTAAGGGAATATGCGTGTATGAGCACATGGGCACCTTCATATGCATGAAAATAGATTATCTATCACATCTTGCTGTTCGAAGATTCTGTGTCTATGAATGGCCCTTTATTGTCTGTTGTTTGTTATACACGTGTTAATGGTTCTCCCGGATTGGGCTGTGTTGTAACAGTGAGGTTTCACTGAGGTATTGGATTTGTCCCTTTCATTGAACTCATTGCAGCAGAAATACTATGGATTGAGTTTGTTGATTTTGCATTTTTTTCAATGTTAGATGGTTATTCCTGATTATATAGGGCTTTTGCCTTCTGTTTCTTGATACTTACAGAATCAGAACTTTTAAGTGATGTGTACTGCAAATATACTGTTGAGTGGGAATTTGTTGGTTCTGGGAGATGCTGAAATATGAAAATTCTCAAATTCTGGTCTCCACTTTTGTACAGGTCCTGCACAAGAACTTGTGGAGAGGCCATTTTTTGAAACAATTGCTAGAGCATTAAAGCCTGGTGGGGTCCTTTGTAACATGGCAGAGAGTATGTGGCTTCATACACATCTTATTCAAGATATGATTTCCATATGTCAAGAAATATTCAGGGGTTCTGTTCATTATGCTTGGACAAGTGTTCCCACATACCCGAGGTATTTTGTATAAAAAAGGATTGCTTGGGGTTTTTGGGTGCAGTACATGCTCTCAACAGTTGTAAACCTTGTCTGTTTAACTTTCCTTGGTAATATCTTAGGAAAGTACGGTCCCATTGATTGTTTATCACTTTCCAGACTTTGGTTATTTCTTTTTACCTTCTTGTTTATTGGAACCCTCTTGCTTGTACTTTTACGTTTTGAACTTATCCTTTTTGGGTTGAATGGAGGGGGAATGGGAGTTGGGAAGTTCTGCCAACTTCTTTTCATATATATTTTCTGTGTTTGGTATGCAGTGGTGTCATAGGATTCCTTCTATGCTCAACCGAGGGCCTGCCTGTTGATTTTTTGCATCCCGTTAATCCCATTGAGAAGCTAGAGGGAGCTATCCAGTATGGAAGGGAACTTAAATTTTACAATTCAGAGGTAATTCGCTTTTCTTTTATGAGCTATTTCACTAACCTGTGTTTACATGTCATGTCATGTAAACATCTAAAGGTACTGTTAATTACACTAATTCTAATATAAGATCACAATAAACAAGGGAAGTAACCCTCTATTTGGGCAAAGGAAGATTCATCAGTTCAATCTTTCCTGAATCTGAGCAAAAAGGAGGCAGGGGACTCTACTAAGCCAAGTAAAGGGCTCTAGGAATCTTCATGAACTGGAAAAAGATGTGATTGATTTAGAAAGTATAATTTTTACAATTCTTAATGATGCCACAGAACTCTTTTTTTTTTTTTTTCAATTTAAATCTCCTATCAGTAGAATGGACCATCCAATACCCTCAATACATATGCGCAATTGATGATAAATAACCTCTGCTGGATTCTAGGATCTGTTCAGATACTGCCCTCTTTTGTTAATGGGTAAAATTATTCTTTCTGCAAGTGATTGGTTCTTTGTTTTGGACCTTTACCTAATAATCGCTCTTTTTTTGGTATATACTGTCTTGACCGATTTGGAAGAGTAACCTTAGGTAATTAGAGCCAAATTAGCAGGTCTTCGATGGATAACACAATTTCTGTCATTTGATTTCTCAAGCTTCTATAAAGACTGGAGACCCAGGGTTCATATCGGAGTTTGTATCATGTGGTTGTTTATCACATTGATAGGGTTAACTTTGGTGAGAGTATGTTTGCCTTTCAGATCCGTAAGTTGCCTGCTTGATCTCCAGACTCACAGAAAATGTTGGTATTGGTTTTATTCATATGGTTTATTCATGGCTGAAGTATATGAGTTGTACAGTGGGCGTAGCAATCCGCATGATTAGAAGTACTTAAAAATACTTGATGTTCTGGAATGGTTTTCATGCAATATCCTATGCAAGTAGAAAGAATTTACACTGGTCTCTTTCAATTGAATTCTTACTCACTGTCAAACACGTTATTTTCACAGATGCATAGAGCTGCCTTTGCCTTGCCGTCTTTTGTCAGGAGGGCAATCAGCTTTCTCCCTGATATCCCACCAAAGCAGCAGGTTCGCAAGCCCCGTAGTTGAACTTTAGCATTACCAAATGCTGTTTCTCTACACATTATCTGATGTGGCTTCAGTCGATCGCTTTATCCAGAAAATTGCAATAATATTGGGAGTTATATTCGTTGATGTATAAACCCCGGGTTGAATTAAAAATCTCAAATAGCAAATATCAATGTTCCAACTTTTCTTGTTTGATTATGTTATCTTTTGCAATATATCTCTCTCAGTAGTTAACCATAGACATGAGTTGATGAATTGCAATGTCTATTTCTGAACCAACTCAGAATTGGTAGTGCATTGTTTTTCGTGGTCGTAAATAGAATGACCATCTTGGAGAATACCCATCAACTTCCTCCATAGTCAAAAATTTTAAAGAAACAAAAACAAGTATATTAATTGATAAACTTAATTATAATAATTGCATCTACATCAATGACAGTGGAAATTCAAAACAATTGACTGAACCCCTAAATAATAAGAAAAAGCACGAACTGAAACACTAAACTACGTAAAAGCCCAAGGATTTTGCTTCCTGATTTCTTCTTCCTCCTCCTTGGTAAAATCATTCTGGATGCCAAATATCTCCCGAATCTGTTCTGGGGTTTTGCCTCTGATCATTGAGGCAACCTTCTCGCACAACAAATCCAACAAATCCGCTATATCAAGATAATTCGCAGCCAAGAGAAGATCATGAAGAGCATCCGTATCTACGTCGGCATATTCTTCGTCAAATTTCTTGAGCTCTTCTGCTTTAACTTGTTGATCCGCGGCGTGTTTAGTGCAGTATTCCAACACTTTTGCCAGCGTCTTTCCGTCGACATTGGGCAGCGGAAAGACGAGGGATTCGCAGCCGTCCTCCTCCTCCATTATGCTCTTGATGGTTTGGGACTTCTTAGCCACAGCTTCTTCAACAATGAATTCTTGTTCATCTCTGCTCCTCAACAAAACTTTCTTCTCTTCTGCCATGATGATGATTCCGCACCAAAGAAGTTCGTATTCCCTGCCAAAGAAATTCGAATTCCCTGGAGAATTTGTTTGTGACAGAGGTTTATTGCTTCGGGGGATTATATAGCTGGAAAAGATGGACACATCTCCTTCGAGAAGGAAAGGAACTAATGTGCAAAAATCAGCATCCCACAGGAAACAGGAGAAGGGTTTCAATTTCCTACCGGGTCTATGTGAAATTTCCCGATACACATAGGATTTGTGAGCGCTGCCGCCGTGGCTGCATGGGGAAGGTCACAGCGGTTGGGATAGTTTCTTTTCTTCTTTATTGTCTCGATTTACCATGGTTGGTAGATTCCAAAAGAGCAAACTAGAGTTAGTTAGCTAATTAGTAGTAGTAAAAACTCGCAATAATCAACTGGTCATGATTTTTTTTTTATCTTAAAAAGAATATAAACAATTTTTATTTTTATTATATTAAAAATACTTATCAATTTTATAAATTAATAATACATCTATTACGTATATTCTTAATTTATCGCTTCATTAATTATTCAATAAATACCGTTAGGATCTTTTTTCGCTCGTAATTTTACTCTAGATCAAAATAAAATAAAATATTCAAAAGAATCAACTCCCAACCAAGTTGAAAATAAAAAATTTTAAATGGATCCAATTTCGAGCAAAATTGAAAAGTAAATCTTATCACATCTCTGTAAAATTTAATTTTAACCTTTTTGTATTCTACTCTTGCCTGGGTACTCTCGCTAATTGCGAAATGAATACAATAACCCAAATTAAATACTAAATCTCTATTGTTTCAACATTTAACCGTGATGGAGAAAATCAACTTTTTAGTGATTTTAATTGGAACTTAGTAAGCATGGAAACATAATTGGTTAATTCACGTGCCAATTTTTAAAAAGAAAATAATTATTACTCTCTTTATTTTAAAATAGATCATTATTGTTATAAAAAATTAGGGTAGTGTTAGAATAAAATCTTCACACTACACACTAATAAAACTCTAACTATTTTGCACAAGAATTTCTCTCTTTCTTTTCTCTCACAATTTTCTCTACTAATCTTTCTTTCACAAAATAATGGTGTGTTACAAGCTTAGAGAATAGCTCTATTTATAGAGCTCTAATTAGTGGATTACATCATGGCATACATCATCTTCCACTAATCTTAATTAGTGGTGTCTCCACTAAATGGTGGACATCCATAAAAATCTTCTAATAATTCACATAAATCCATAATTAGTGGAGCCTCCACTAATTAATAAAGATTCCAATAATTCATAATACTCCCCATTGGATGTCCATCCATTACATAAAGAATATGCCTCGTTAAAACCTTACTAGATAAAAACCCAGTGGGAAAAAAATCTAGTGAAGGAAAAAGAGTACACTATTCTATATGTCCATTTATTACTCCCCCTGATGAGATGATTCCTTTAAATCTTTAAACCGACGCATACCGATTTTATATCTCAACTTTTCAAATGTTGCAGTCGGTAAAGTCTTCGTGAAAATATCTGCGAGGTTATCACATGACCGAATTTGTAGCACATCAATTTCACCTTTCTTCTGGAGTTCATGAGTAAAGAAGAATTTTGGTGAAATATGTTTTGTCCGATCTCCTTTAATATATCCTCCTCGTAATTGAGCTATGCAAGCTGCATTGTCTTCATAAAGAGGAGTTGGAATACCTTTGATTGATGATAATCCACAACTTTCTCGGATATAATGAATCATGGATCTTAGCCATACACATTCTCGACTTGCTTCATGAATGGCTATAATTTCAAGCATGATTTGAAGAAGTAGTCGCTATAGATTGTTTCGTAGAACGCCATGATATAGCAAGTATTTCCACATGTAAATAGATAGCCCGTTTGAGAACGTGCTTTATGTGGATCGATAAATAACCAAAGATCTCGCATAACCTATCAATGTTGGACTCGGTTTTATTTGAATAAAATAATCCGAGATCAATTGTACCTTGGAGATATCGAATGACTTGTTTAATTCCATTCCAATGTCGTCGTGTTGGTGAAGAACTAAATCTTGCTAATAAATTGACAAAGAAAAGCAATATCAGGTCGTGTATTATTAGCAAGATACATCAATGCACCAATTGCACCGAGATATGGTACTTCAGACCAAGGAGTTCTTCATCATTTTCTTGAGGTCGGAAAGGATCTTTATCCACATTTAATGATCGCACGATCATTGGAATACTCAATGGATGTGCTTTGTCCATGTAAAATCTTTTTAGCACTTTTGTCGTATATGTTGATTGATGAATAAATGTTCCACTCTCCAAATGTTCAATTTGTAAACCAAGGCAAAATTTGGTTTTACCAAAATCCTTGATTTCGAATTCTCTTTTTAAATAATCAATTGTTTCTTGGAGCTCTTCAGAGTTCCAATAAGATTAATATCATCAACATATATAGCTAATATCACAAATTTAGAACCAGCATTTCTTAATAAAAACGCATGGACATACCTGGTCATTTTTAAATCCCGCTTTCAATAAATATTCACTAAGACGTGTAAACCACATGCGCCCGAATTGCTTCAGGCCATATAATGATTTCTGCAACTTGATGGAGTAATTTTCACGAGGATAATGTTTATATGCTTCGTGCATATGAAATCCTTCGGGATTTTCATGTAAACATCATTTTCTAAATTTCCATACAAGTAAGCAAAGTGACAACATCTAATAGGCGCATATCTATCTTTTCATGTACCGCCAAACCGATAAGATATCGGAGTGTAATAGCATCAACAACAGGAGAATAAGTTTCATCATAATCAATACCTGGTCTTTGTGAAAAACCTCGGGCTACTAATCGCGCTTTATATCGAACGATTTCACTCTTTTCATTGCGCTTTCGCACAAATATCCATTTGTAGCCAACAGGTTTTATACCTTCTCGGTGTTCGGACCGCAGTCCGAAGACTTCACGTTTTGCCGCTGCATTTAACTCCGATTGAATCGCATCTTTCCATTGCAGCCAATCTTTTCTATGCCGACATTCATCAATCGATATTGGTTCAGGATCATCATTATCCCGTGTAACATCAAGAGATATATTGTATGCAAATATATTATCAATAACAGCTTTCTATCCGATTCCAACTTCTACCTGAAGTGGTATAATTGATAGAAATTTCAAGTGTTACTTTCATCAACTTCTCGGTTCTTTGTCATCAGCTCTCTCTTGGTCTTTATCATTCTTTTCTTCAATATGATCTTCTCGGATCATTTAATCCTCTTTTCTTTCGAGGATTTTTATCTTTAGAACCAAGAGGTCGGCCACGCTTCCGGCGTGTTTTTGACTCAAGCAGCCTATAGGTATAATATTTTGTTCTCACTGGAACTTCAATTCGAATAGGAGCATTTATAGTCGGAATATGCGATTTTGTAACTCTTCCGGAGTCAACAAAAGCGTCCTGGCATTTGATTTGCAATGCTTTGCAAATGAATTATCTTTTGAACTTCAAGTTCACATGCGCTTGTGCGCGGATCAAGATAATTTAATGATGTTGTCCAAGCAAGATCCTTTTTATGCTCGTTTTGGTTCTCCCCTAATTTAGGGAATAATGATTCATCAAAATGACAATCAAGCAAATCTTGTCGTGAATACATCTCCCGTCGTGGGTTCAACATACCCGATAATAGAGGGAGAATCATATCCAACGTATATCCCCTTTCTTCTTTGAGGACCCATCTTTGTACGTTGGTTTGGTGCAATTGGAATATATACAAGACACCCAAAAATTCTTAAATGAGCAATATTTGGTTCTCGACCCAAAAGCCAATTGCAAAGGAGAGAATTTATGATAACTAGCTGGTCTTATACGTACAAGTGTTGCAAAGATGTAGAATAGCATGTCCCCGTGCAGATGTTGGGAGATTTGTTTTCATTAATAATGGTCTAGCAATTAATTGTAATCGTTTAATCAAAGATTCAAGCAAGACCATTCTGTGTGTGAACATGAGCTACAGGATGTTCAACATTAATCCCAATTGACATGCAATATGCATCAAAAGCATGTGATGAAAATTCACCAAACATTATCCAAACGGATATTTTTAATGTGATGGTCCGGAAATTGTGCTCGTAATTTAATTATTTGAGCAAGTAATCTCGCAAACGCCAGAGTTGCGAGTAGATAATAAACATACATGTGACCATCGGGATGATGCATCAATTAAGACCATAAAATATTTGAACGGTCCACATGGTGGATCAATAGGTCCACAAATATCTCCGTGAACTGCTTCGAGAAATGTAGGACTTTCACCTCCTACTTTTACCGGTGATGGTTTAACAATTAATTTTCCTAGGGAACATGCAAGACATGCGAATTTTTCTCGATGTTAATATCCTTTTATTTTTTAAAGGATGACCATGTGTATTCTCAATGATTCTTCTCATCATGGTAGATCCCGATGACCCAACCGGTCATGCCAAATGCTAAAAGTAATAGGATCAGCAAACTTCCGGTTTACTAGATGATGAATTTCAATTGTACGTATTTTTACAAAATATAGACCAAGAGAAAAAGACGGCAGCTTTTTCTAATACCGATTTCTTACCCAAATGCATTTGAGTAATAAAAAGATGCTCAATCCCATTTTCCTCATTTGTTTCAACATGATACCCATTTCTCGTGATATCTTTAAAACTCAATAAATTTCTTCTCGGATTTTGAGGAAAATAGTGCCTTATCAATAATAATTGTTGTTCCTTTAGGCAACAATATACTAGCTCTTCCGGAGCCCTCAATTACATTTGCACTACCGTTTATCGTATAAATATTTATTTCTCCCATTTTGAGATCGTAAAAATATTTCTCATTTTTTAGTATGGTGTGTGTAGTTCCACTATCAATAATGCATACATCATCATTAATAACAGCCTATCCGAACACAAATATATATATGTAAACGTAAATATTATTAGAATAGAATGAAAATGAAAATACAAAAATATCAGTGGTGAGGCTTTAGTTCTTTTGGACACCGCCATCACCAATTAAATGGTCTATCCTACCGTCCGGGTGTTCAAAAATCCGATACATCCATATGGGTAATATTGATATTAAGATCTTCAGGATCACTATCGTCATCCTCAGCATTATTTATTGGATGTTGAGAAAAATTTGCTTCCACATTTTTATTTTTCAATGAAGCTTGATACAATTCAACTAAATGCTTAGCCGTACTGACGCTTTCGTGACCAATGACCTTTCATGCCACATCTATAACATATATCCTCATACTTTTCTTCAATTTCTTTTTCTTTTCCCTTTTGATCTTTTCTCGCTCCACTTCAGTGGCCAGTATTTCTCACAGCTTGATTATAATTGTGATAAGGGAAATATCGAGCGTGTCTACGACCATAACCACGACCACGGTCACGGCCACGGCCACGACCACGACTATAACGATGGCTTCGCTCGGAGCCAACAACATTCACTTCGGGAGTGCTCGTAGAGCCGCTTGGTCCGGCTTCATGATTTCTCAATAATAACTCATTATTTTTCTCTCGCAATGAGGAGGGCAGTAATTAAATCAGTAAATTTTGTATACCCCTTTTCTCGATATTGTTGTCGCAGGACAATATTCGAGGCATGAAAGGTGGAGAATGTCTTCTCCAACATATCTTCATCACTCACTTTTTCTCCGCATAATTTTAATTGAGATGTAATTTTATACATTGCGGAGCTATATTCATTCACGGTTTTAAAATCTTGCAACCTCAGGTGCAACCATTCATACCGTGCGAGAGGTAGTACGACCATCTTCAGGTGGTCAAATCTTTCTTTTAAATTTACCCATAGGCCATATGGATCTTTTTCGGTAAGATATTCTATTTTCAAATTTTCATCGAGATGACGACGAATAAAAATCAAAGCTTTAGCCTTGTGTTGTGCGGATGCACTATTATTTGCTTGAATAGTTTCACTAAGGCCTTCGACATTTAGATGCATTTCGCATCGAGAACCCATGACATATAATTTTTTCCGTAAATATCAAGGGCTACAAATTCGAGTTTCGCGATGTTAGCCATAGAGATCAATAAATGCGTACTCGTCTTCCGGCTTTGGTAACGGCAGAAACTCGTGCTTAGTCTTCTGGCTTTTGTACCGGTAGAGACTCGTGCTGATAACGTGTTATAAAAAATTAGGGTAGTGTTAGAATAAAATCTTCACACTACACACTAATAAAACTCTAACTATTTTGCACAAGAATTTCTCTCTTTCTTTTCTCTCACAATTTTCTCTACTAATTTTTCTTTCACAAAATAATGGTGTGTTACAAACTTAGAGAATAGCTCTATTTATAGAGCTCTAATTAGTGGATTATATCATAGCATACATCATCTTCCACTAATCTTAATTAGTGGTGTCTCCACTAAATGGTGGACATCCATAAAAATCTTCTAATAATTCACATAAATCCATAATTAGTGGAGCCTCCACTAATTAATAAAAATTCCAATAATTCATAATAATTATAAATTTTTTTAAATTTATTTAAGAATAAATATTAATGTACATACCTCTAAAACTTACCATCATGTATTTAATAAGAGTAAAATAGTAATATCAAACTAGCCAAAACCTCTTGTAGATTGATTCAATTTATTTAGGGGCGGATATCTGCTTGCCTTCCTCCTTAGGCAGGGAAGAGACGAGAAATTTAAAATCGAAAAAATAAAATATATAAAAAAATAGTTATAAAATAATATTATAATTTTTAAATAACATTCTATTGCAACTGTTTTACCATCTTTGTTGGAGATGATATAAATTACAAAATCAAGAATTATATCCTAGGAATACAGAATGCTACCGTTTACAAGTTCGTCTACTCAGGAAGACTTTTTAAAAAATTTTTGAAAGAACAAAAAATAAAATTTTAAAACAATTCTTCTAAAAATTTTAATTTTATTTAAAAAATATTAAAATTGTTCCGTCAATATCCTACGTAAAAGATTCAGAGCCCCCCAACACCACCAAATTTAAAAAAAAAAAAAAAAGAATCTTCTTACGTTCGAAATTAAATATCATGCAGTATGAAGAATAAGCACGAATAGGATGAAAAAGGCACACCCAAACATCCAGAAAAGGCATTTCTATAAGGCCTAAAGCAGCTCGATCATTTCTTGTAGAGAATCGATACAGAGAATGAGAACTATTCTTCAGTTCGTAAGACACTTGGTGGCTAAGACTATCGTTTCAGTTTCAGATACCAAAAGTGGAAGGCTTTACACGTACAATAGAATATACACACTGAAACATCAAATGATACAATTGCTCAAACAATGCTTGGCAAGCTAATTAATTATCTTCAGCAGTAAAATCAGGCTCTGCCGGTTTTTGGGGCATAATTGGTGATACTCTCTCCACCATCCTTGTTTTTCTAGCACCATTTCTCCGTATAGCACGAAGTGCATTAGCAGCAAACCGTGAAGCGTATATGGTGGCGCCTAAACTGGGGGAAGTCCCACCACCTGTTGCCAGTGCACTTTGCAATCTGTCTTCTTCTTCACGAAGAGATTCTTCTAACTTCTTTCTGGAATAGCGGCGCCACGCTGCTTGTACAAAACAAGCAGCCCAAGTCCTCCATTGCTGCGAGTAAAATCTAAATGTGTGACGGAGTTGCTTGCTATGGAGTCGTCGGAACTGAGAGGCCACAAATTTCAAATCATCTGCCACTAATGCAAATGCTTCAACTTCTGAGAGAGCTTGGACTGTTCTGGTTGAGATTGGAAGATTAGATGATGAATGGGGATCCAGGGCCCAAGTGAGCAGCTCTTCTCCACAAAAGTCACCAGCTTTTAGATAATCTGAGTTGAAGAACCCTGTCCTTCCTCCATTAGTTGTCACTGTCAACAGTTTGCCCCTCATAATAAATAGCATCTCATCAACTGGGTCACCCTCTCTCACAATATAGCTGTCCTCAGTGTATAGCACTGGCTTAAGACGATCACACAATGCATCCAAAAGTTGTTCGTCCATTTTTTCGAACAGTGGCACCTTAAATATGATAATTTGGGGAAAAAAGAGTTGACAACAATTCATGAACAAGCATCAATAGTAAAAATCATATGCCATTATCACACAAAAGGGATAAAACATATTGCAGAAGATAATCATTAATGGTTCTTCAGCATCTGAAACAAGTATCTGTCTACCCAATATGCCAAAATATTTGTATGTTAATAAACGTAAAAAGATTAAAACATCATAATGATGATGGTCAGCATATTCATAAATAGAGCAACACCTTGTGAGACTCTTTAGTCAAGAAGCTGACAGGAACAAAACCACTGATATCTTGCAATATAAAGCAGGTAAAACAAGGCATAAGTTTAATACTCCCTCTGCCCCAAATCACAAAGATCTAGGAACACATTTGACCTTACTACCCTACACTAAACCAATAAAAATATGACGAATGTATACTACTTTGTCTCACATCCATCTTTTTCCTTTTGAGTGTGCATAATAGTTGAAAATTTATAATGAAAATGTTTATTCCAGAAAGTGGATATTCATTTTGAGACCGGCAAGAAAAGAAATTTGGATGCCAATTTCAGATAGAGGGAGTAATATTTATTATGTTATTTTCTTATTTGAATAAATGCATCTTAGATGCTAGTTTCCATATAGTAGCAAAAATAAAATTCATGTTTTGAAAATAAACCAAAAAACTCACTCTCATAAGCAGAGCCAGACAAAGATGTCGCTTTATATCTCTTCTAAGGTCTTTGGGGAGGTTTTGAATCAGATTTTCCTCCTCAACACCCCTAGTTTCCTGCCATTTGTATTGTTCATACCGCCTGATCCGCTCCCTTAGATTGTCAGGGAGCAGGCGATGGACCATCCACTGCTCTGCATCCCGTCTTTTCACCCTCATCTCCTCTAATCTTAATGTAGTAGACTGCAGATACGTCTGGTGAAACACAAGCATGTAAAGACTTTAGAGCCCAGAACAAGAAACATAAATAAATAACTAAAGCTTCTAGCCAGGGCCTTGTGTTTATATTAAGCCTCCCCTGCAGCCCCAAATCCCAGCTTCCAATACCTTCTCTAATGCGAGCATTCAAAGAACATTTCTAAGCAGGCCTTTCTTTAAAAAACTAAAGACAAATGACTCATTCACTAAAACTGATACTTCAAAATCCCATGTGAATTTAAACCAAACCAGTAACTGATGCTACCACAACCATTTTTCATTTAACTCCCACTAAAGCAGCATCAACAGTATGCCAGCTGTTGACGATTCTTCCATACTAACTTGCAGATCCTCCATCCTTGGAAAGAAAAAAAGAATTATCTACCCCATGCAATGGTAATGAGAATAAGATAATTAAGAATTTCTCAACCTAGTACTGGTATTAAGTACATAGATTTCTGCCACAAAAACAGTCTAAGCAACTAATATGGAGATAGATGATCCACCTGCATATTTCCAATGAGCAATGAAAATAACACCAAGCCGGAGATGGAAATGAAAACTGCAAAGCAGATTTCCCAGACAAAGGTACTTGTTTTGAGATTCTGACCCAGAGAACTGCAAACATGAAAAGGACAAATATCTCATACTAGAATGTGAACACAGCACAACCGCAAAGCAGAGAAAATTTAAGGGCATATGCACAACTGTAGCAAAATGATGCGAGAATATGCAGCATGCTGAATCAGAAGGTTCAAATGCAACAGATAATTCAGAGAAGAAAAATTTTGAGATGAGTTATATAATGAAAAGGATGGAACACTAATGAATTGTGCACTCCAAACAAAGCCAATGATATATATGAAACTATGATAAGAGAAAATAAAAAAGTACAATTCCAACTCCACCAAGGCAAAGATGAATGTCATAAAAACCTCAAAAGCTAATAGTCCAAAACAAAGCATCTTTTCTTCTGCAATTGTTATATCTGCTTGTATTCCACTGAGAACATGAAATAATTTCCTCCTTTGAGGTCTCTATCATGTTACAAAATACTTTGGATAGTTTCCTTTCAAATTTCACTTTAAAGGCTATATTCAGGGAACAGGACTGAAAATACTAACCTGAATGTTCCTTGTCAACTAAGGAAATCTCTTACAACATGCCAAAACAACAATGGCACATGACCAGTAGGTTATGGAAACAAAAATACATCTAACTGCGCAGGTGCCCATGAAAGAGAGAACAACAGTCCCCCATTCTATCAAGTGCCAACACAAAATGCAAAAGCTGATAAAGCAGAAATTCTGAAAGAGAAATACATCTTTACTACATAAACAACAAAATTTTTCTCGCTTTTTTACTGTTCTTCATCCAAAAAGTTTTAAGGAATGTCGTCTACCAAGGTAGCAGGAGCTGGGAGAAACGTTCTTTTGGATAACTCGAAAGTAGCATTATACCATGTGACCAATAGAGGATCCTAAAAATTTCATTTGATGCTTCATTGGCTTTTGTTTAATAATTAAACGAATTTAGCAACATGCATGATGATAAATATTCAGCTGTAATGAAGAAAACTGTGCATGATTACCTCAAATTTTGAAGACCCCACCAGAAACAATAAAAGAACTTCTGAGGAAAATCTGTTGATTCCACTACACCAGACTGTAGGGCATCAAGGAATATCCCAAAATTAAAAATCTCAGGATCTGGTGTTTGTATTGGACAGGAATTATTCAATAATGTCTTGAATTTTGTGTGATCATCATGACAATACAGTGAAGCATGACGGCAAGCAGACTGATTGCCACAAGCTTTCTGCCAACATGTAGTTTCGCGTTCTATAGAGAACAAGTACCAAAAAGCTCCCAGTAGCTACAAGAGTGGAGAAATCAATTCATAAAGAGAATGACATTGAAAAAATTGAAAAATACACAAAATGAAATAGGACCAATCCAGTGCTGCAATTGCAGGGAAATGATCATCGCATGATCTCTTCCTTATTAAATACTCACTAAAAAGTCAGGAAAAGGTATACATAGATATCAGTGGAGATATCTTTTGAAAAGAAGTATTAGCTATAGATGAAAGAATTCTTCCAACAGAAAGGAATTGTGAACTAGACAAAACTTCAATAACTACCAAGCATTTAGGGAAAAACAGAATAGGCTCTCAGTCAACCAATAAAATATTTATTAAGAGAACTTACATGACTGGCAAGCATATACAGAAAGAGATTAAATGCTGCTCCAGCCCATGCTGTTTCAGTGAGTATGCCAGAAGTTCTTGTCACGTCTTTATATAAAGGATAAACTCGAAGAACCCTTGGAATGTATTGGAAAAACACAACAAACTTTAACAAATTTTTTGTGTTCAAAGATCTTGCACCTCTCATCCTAGGAATGACAATCAGAATTACAGCCTGTGAGGGTTACAACATGATTAGACTCCATCCATATATTGCAAATTGTTCAAAACACAAATTCTATTAAAAATACTGTTCTACAAGCTATGTAGCAGTAAGTGAAGTGAGCCATTTATATCATCTCTCAATAAAGACAGTTTCATACACCAAAGTAAATGCCAACTGCAAGCAAAATAGAAATCAAGTACTTGTACTGCAAATCAGGGAAATTTGATTAATTTCAATCAAAAGTTTAATTAAGTAAAATTCTCTACAGAAGATTCTTCAAGTACACTCCATCTTTGCGAACATGGCCTGACAAGAAAATTCACATTTGATATATAACGGAAAGAATCCCAAGAAACATGAAAGGCATAATGAAACCATTAACCTGCATGTTGCCATGCAAGATCAATGGTCAAGGACTGTTCAGGAAACTTTTACTAATTATAGATTTCTAAGGTAAGATTTATTAACAGTCTTAGGTCCATCTGATCTCTCTCACCTGTGGTAGTGGGAGTACTGCAAGAATGTCAATCAAGAAGTAGGATGACAAATATCGCTTCGCTATTGCCCAAGAATCTTCAACTAGAACACCTCTTCCAAACACACGTGACGAAGGGGCAATGAAACCAGTCCGAAATTGGAAGATGATATGAATCAGGTAAAATATGTCGGTAAAAGAACGTAACACGCTAGCTGTGATCTGCAATGTTTTGTCTAGAGTAAGGCATTTATTTTCATCATCAATGATCGGAATGTAAAAGAACAAAGGGTCCAAAGAGACAGCAACAATGCATGATAGCACAAATATTTTATTCCATTTCTGAAGGAATGTGCCTTGTGGATCAAGAATCTTTTTCCCATGTCCCAAGTCTCCAGGCAGCAGGCTAGCAAGTGAGAAGGATTTGAGCGATTCTTTTAAGCCTTTGATCCTTCCAGAACCACTTTCAAAGCCTCCATGAAACATATCCGAAACTGAATTTAGGGTTCCTCTGAATTTTCCCAACTGAACTTTTTCTTCGTTAGCAAGTCCACCATGAGGGCTCTTTTCTGATTTCCAATCCTGGAACCTGTATAACAAAATTAGTTAATGAATATTGGAAAACACACTAAACCAGGAACCCCATTAGAAATTAAAGACAAACTCGTTGATAATTAAAAATTACATCCAACCAGAACCTCTTGTTTGGCAACAAAAAGTCATGCTAAAAGGCAGGAATATATGTTCAGTGCTACCAATTACCACCGTTCTGAATAATTAAAAATCTTGCTTTCTTTTTCTTTCTGAAAATTCTCTATCGTGTATTACGGAAAACAATTGTTGACCTTCCTGTGCTGAACTTTGCTAGCAGACCTGTCAATATTCTAGAATAAATTAATCTTCCAAACTTCATTTTTCTATCTATTTTATAGCTACCATAATTCATAGTCTCTTCATCTTTTTTAAGTACCATGTACCTTTAAAAAAAAAAAAAGAAACTAGTTTCAAATGCTACCTTGAATCCAACAAAATATCTCATACAGTTGAAGTATTGTGGATCACAGAAACAAACCTGACAAACTTTTCTTGCCGGTAATCCATAACTCGCTCATGCACGAAAATGCCGTATAACTTTAATCCCTAAAATGAATAAGGGAGTTGTTCCTGCAAAAGTAGTTATCATTTGCACCTTAAGAGTAATAAAAAAGCACCCATGGAAACAATAGGAAAACCTCGTAATATTATTTCCATTTTGTCACACAGCAATACAAAAATATTGCAGAAACAACTTAAAAGTATGACATCTGACACTATGCATTTGCCTTCAAAAGAAGAATCGACAAAATAGATGAGGCAATATTACGGATATAAGTACATCATACAATCATGTCGGTCATGAAAGCAAATTAGGTAACTACATTGAATGTGTTAAGATCAGTGTCTGAAGAAATGCGGGCAAGACATGGAAAGCAATATTAACTTGCAACTTTGAAACGGATTGGAAACAAAATTGTCCCATAATCATCCAGTGTAAAAAGTGTGAACCAGAGACTTAATTCCCAGAGCAGAGTCTAATAAAAGCAATGAGAATTTTTTTGGTAGTAACAAGGCAGCCACAGGGGAAGGTGAATTAAAACGGTAGCAATAAACAGAAAACTTTTACAGCACTAACACTTCGCACTTTTATCCTGATATCTACAAAACCCAAAAGAAAATTAGAGAATTTCTGCGACAATTCTAACTTTCTAAAGTTGCCTTTCCCGAATGGTGCACCTATCTTTAACTCTGTTTAGCCTGAACACAACCTGAATCCAAAAAAATAAAAATAAAAATAAAAACTCCTCAGCTACCTAGCCAATTAACCTAGCAAAGTCCAATTCTCCCTCCGAAACAAAGAAAAGCTAACAACTTTAATCTAATTTCATAATTGTAAGCAAATTTTTCATTAAAAAAATCTTTCAAAAAGAAGCCAAAAATAACAAAACTAGTCATATGTCTATATTCAAAACAGATTAAACCACGATAGACAACCTCAAACAAAAAAAGAAAAGAACAAAACTACAAAAGGGAAACATATGAGAAGCCCATCAGCATGAGTAAAATGAAAATGCGCACAAGGATTACCAAACTCGAAGTGAAGAAGAAGGGCTGCATTGAAATCCTTTTTACTGCAAAAAAGAAGACGAAATTATTCACCCATGCCAAAACAAAAGAGTACTGAGACCACTCCACAAGAGTCCAGTCAATCCCTATAGCAATCACCAAATCCTTCCAACACGCAGACAAAGAGAAGGCCCTTAAAACCCAGAGAAGTTTCAAGGAAACTTCGACCCACTAGCCAAGTTTTTATCTTCTTTCTTTTTCATGAAAGCAAACAGAATCAAGAAGGCAATAATAATGATGATGATGATGATGATGATGATAAACTTGTCTAGATATTTTTGTTCTACAGCAATTTTCAAGAAATTCTCTACAAAAAAATAAAAAATCAATCAAGAGTAGAAATGCTAACCGAAATAGAAAAACTTAAAAAAATGGAGAAATTACTGACATGGGACTTGGGACTTGGGAGAGCGCTGCCCACTCTGTTTTCTTCGTTTGTGATGATAACATATGAATGAGTCCACGCAAGTACAGTTACGAATCGAATGCTAGTTGCGGGTCTTGTGGGACCCGCTCAATGACTTTTCAACAATGGATGGCTTCTTTCGTCTCCGGTTGGTTACCTCTCCGGTTCATGCTCCTTCGAGCATCCCCGCGCCAACCGGGATTTGACTGTCCTCACAAGTATTCGTTGTACTTGTGCGTTTTAATAAAAAAATCATTTCTTAATTTTAATTTGATTTATCAATATTATAATGATAGTTTATTTTTTAATTTTAAATTTATGTTTTTTTAAACCTATGACAATGGAACTAAGAAAATTAATTTTACTATGTATTAATATTGTCTTGACCATTTCTCTATTTAGCTAAAAAAGTGTAATTACTACAAAATGACAATTATGAATACTAGAAAGTTATTTTTTTTAAATATGATGCAATAATTACCTATAGATCTACATAATTTCAAATGATTGATCGATTATTATGAGTTCTATTATAATTTTTAATATTTTTAGGTGTTAATTTTTTCTATATATATAATCGTTTTTGTTTGAAGCATAGGGGAAAAAATGGATTGTAAATTCACTTGTATCATTATCAACTATGGGGTTCAAGAAAATGATTATATTCAATTCTCTTGTCAATCAATAATTGACTTACAAATATCTCATAATAAAACTTTCTATCACATAACATTTTCTTAAATTGTGAGCATATTTTTCGATAGTTCATTCATTGTTTATTCTCAAAACATATATACACACAAGATGAAATAAAAAATTTTAAATTGAGGAAGGTAAATTACATTAAAAATATTAAATAATAACCTCATAACTTTTAGAGTTTTTTTTTTAGATCAACTAAAATTTAGAAGGGTTTCTCTATAATTTTTTTTTTCTAAGAGAAATTTAATGTTTGAAAAAAAAAACTTTTGGAACATTATTCTCCTCTACCCATTAGATGTATCTCAGTATACACATTAACATATATTGAATTTTTTATTAATTTAAAAATATAAAAAAATAATTTTTTTTATAGTTGTTAGTTAGAAGACACGAGGCATGCAAATTAAATTATAAGTCATAGAAATTATTTAAGTAATATTTGACTCTTACTAGGGACGGAAGCAAAAGTGTGGGTTAATAGGACAAAATATATATAAAGAAAGATACGTTAAAGGATAATATTATAATTTAAAAAAATAGAAGTGAAAAAGACTCTTTTAAAACATTAAATTTGATTAACTTAAAAATAAAAATTTTAAAATTTTTTGTAATGTCTGCTATAACTTAGTAGTAGTAATTTTCTTGACGGTTTATTTTTTTAAAAAAAGTCATGGCAAATGGATCATGAGAGAGAATTCAATTTATTTGATTCTTAAAATTTAATACTTGTAATATTTTCATTATTAGTATTTTTTTTACTATTATAATCCCTAATGAAATTATAATTTGTCAAGTGGTCCATAATTATCTTTTTTTGTATAAACTCCAACTAAGAAAAGTAATTCCAATTGTACGTGAGCAATTGATATGTTTATTTTTCCCTTAAAAAGAAATTTTTTGCGCAATGAGAATGACTTTATTTTTTGGAATTTGATAGGGATTAAATTTGTCTAAATTGTCTATGTCATTTGTGTTTAATTTGTTGAGAAATTGTGTTCAAATGATTGCTTTGAAGGATCGCGAGAAAAATAAATATGTAACGGAAGATAGCAAATTAAAATTTGTTTCAAGTCAAAATTTAGAAGTACTTACTTTTAGGACGTTTTATTTGAGTAACCGAAGTTTGATTTGGATTTGATAGCACTTCCTAAACGGGCGTCTACTTGTTCCATGGGCACACTAACTAACCATCGATTCCTTCGTATCAAACACTTATCACATTTGTTAACTCCTGACCGTTAGGGTATTCTCTAACCACTATGGACCTCTATCGATGAAAGAAAGAGTTAAAGTGAAAAGGGAAAAACGAAGGAAAAAAAATGTTCAAAGAAAACGGTGACTATTTCGTTCAAAAGGAAAAAATCGAAAGTTGTTTGGTATGTGGAATTCAGTCAACCAATTGTTTGGTATGTTTGTATAAGGATATTTGAGGTTAGTGGCTCATATCTTTACAAACGTCTACTGCGTCTTATCCACGTGAAGCTTTCAATCTTCCGAAATGGTGCCCGTAGCACAGCCGGTGAAAGTTTGAATATTGGGTTTTGATCAACTTTGGTAAAAGCTTCAACGAAACTTTCTCTCTGTGATATTTTTGAGTTTGTGTTTATGTGAAAATGAAATTGAATGCAGAAGTCCAATTGCTCCAATCAACAATTGAAAGGCATCACAACTTCATTTTTTATCTTTCATTTCCACACCCCAAGAGAGTACATCCATTTGCGTGAAAACAGACAGCATTCATGCTTTCTGTTATCCTTCATACAGAATAACACGGGATCCATCATGTGTTGTCCCTTTTTTTAATTTAATAATTTATTTATTTATTTATTTAATATTATTTAATTAATTTAATATTAGTTAATTCATTTTTAAATTTTTATTTTACTCTTGATCTTATTCATTGGCCAGATAAATTTTTTATTATTGGGTTTGAATACTCATAAATAATAAATCTCAATTATTTATTTTATGAACTTTATTAAATAGCTCAATAAATAATTAACAAGCCTAAATAGACCAATATAAAATTTCATACATTTTACCTAATCTATATCCAAATTAATTTTTTAATTATTCAATTTGGGTCTTGGGCCTTGAACAATTAATTAACCAATTAAATTAGATAAAATAAATATTCTCTCTCGAATCTTTTAGTCTATTATAATACAATAATAAATTAGACTAATAAAATAAAACCCATAAATATCAAGACCAATTCCTTAATCCAGATTCTTCATGACTTAAGGACCATTCCGGGGATCAAAATGTTGGATTGTATCCCCTCTTAGACTATGTTTCTTATGTAAAATCGAATATTTTAATAAAAGAATTTATTTTCAGAATTTGTTTATGAACTTACTTTTTGTTTGTGCACGATTTTCGTATGGAACAGACCCATTGTGTTTAAATAAGTGATCCATGTGAATGGTGGTCTTTCACAGTAAGGTATAGATCACGGGTTATTTAACACATAAACATTTGTTCTTAACCTATTGATGAGACTGGGAACCTCATCATGTTTAGGATATTATATTATAAATTTCAAATACGGAATAGCTTACCTTTAGCCAATAAGTAGTCCACTCACTTCATAGTATGAGCGTATTTCGAATACGTAGAATATGACCTGTAATAGTAGTTTCTAAAAGTACTATTTAAAAGAAACACAGACTATTATTGCTATAGCGCGGACTAATACTCTACCGCTTGAGTATGAGTTGGTAGTCTGACGAAGTTAGAAGCATATACTTTGATATAATATAGTTGAGGTTCTTTCGTAGAACCAATATACTTGTATATTGGGTATATGTGATTAGTTAGTTAAGACAGACTTGTACAAGATAACTTTTATGCTATATCGCCCCTTGTGTCTGTTCAAATGATCTAATTAGCCAGGGTCATAGGGAATATAACTTGGATGTTTACTTTAGAGTAATTCCCTTGAAAAGTGAAAACATTCAAAAAATCGTGAATCATTTGATTGGAGGTCTAAGGATGGTAGATGTCTATTAGAGATGTGTTAGTACATTCTTCCTCTCTAATTGCACGGTGATGTGTAGAGGGGTATTTTAGTCATTTCACCTGTAGGTCAGAGACTTTGCAAATGCAGCATTGTCCTTGGGGTCAATATTTCCTTATGGTGATATTAGGAAATATTTAAAATGTAAAATACAGCTATTTATATAGCAGGGGTATTTTTGTCATTTTAGCAGCCAAGGCGATGTGTCTTTTTGGTCCTCAAAATAACCCGTAAGTCCTAACTAATTTTGGCTAACTTATAAACAACTCTTTAGAAAAAGAAAAACCCTAATTCCCTTCACACACAAGAGACTCACGTCCCCTATCTGGTTCTCGAGTCTCTCTCTCTCAGACTCTCCTTCTTTCCTCTATTGTTATTCTTGGTTCTTTGGCTAATCAATAGCAAGTGAATCAAGAACACTTGAGACCATTCCTCTTCTCTGTTGTGTTCACCGACTAGAGGTTAGGCTGATGAATATCCCGAGAGTTGGAAAGCTAGGCGTTCATGCAAACAAGGCGGAGTAGAAGGCTAGCGGGTGTTCAACCAGAAGCTTCCTCAAGTGGATAAAGCGAGGCGATTCCAGTCGTTCAATCCGCTCTTACTCAACCTAGAAGGGTTAAGGAGCGCAAATGTATGATCTTCACACTTCTGTATAGCCTTTAAGGCTTGGTTTTATTTTTCTTCGGTTTTTTTTTTTCGTAACCCAGCATGCTCCCCTGTTACACGTCTCCCTCACAAAAGACACATCGTCTTAACTACTAAAATGATCAAAATATCCCTACTATATAAAATAGCTATATTTTGCATTTTAACCTAATATCACTATAAGAAAATATTGATATCATGGACAATGTTGCGTTAGCAAAGTCTTCGACCTACAGGTATAATGACTAAAATACCCCTCTACACATCACCGTGCAATTAGAGAGGAATAATGTACTAACACATCTCTAATAGACATTTACCATCCTTAGACCTCCAATCAAATGATTCACGATTTTTTGAATGTTTTCACTTTTCAAGGGAATTACTCTAAAGTAAACATCCAAGTTATATTCCCTATGACCCTGGCTAATTAGATCATTTGAACAGACACAAGGGGCGATATAGCATAAAAGTTATCTTGTACAAGTCTGTCTTAACTAACTAATCACATATACCCAATATACAAGTATATTGGTTCTACGAAAGAACCTCAACTATATTATATCAAAGTATATGCTTCTAACTTCGTCAGACTACCAACTCATACTCAAGCGGTAGAGTATTAGTCCGCGCTGTAGCAGTAATAGTCTGTGTTTCTTTTAAATAGTACTTTTAGAAACTACTATTACATGTCATATTCTACGTATTCGAAATACGCTCATACTATGAAGTGAGTGGACTACTTATTGGCTAAAGGTAAGCTATTCCGTATTTGAAATTCATAACACAATAACATATACATGATGAGATTTCCATTCTCATTAATCGGTTAAGAATAAACATTTATGTGTTAAGTAACCCGTGATCCATACCTTACTGTAAAAGACTACAATTTATATAGATCACTTACTTAAATACAATGGGTCATTTCTAAACGAAAATCGTGCACAAATAAAATATAAATTCACAGATAAATTTTGAGAATAAATTCATTTATTAATAAATACGATAATTACATCAAATAAATTAATATAGAGGGTATATATTCCAACAGAAATTTTAAACACCGAGTAGGGTCACTTGGTGCACACTAAGTAGAGCCGTTCAAGTTACATAATCTTACTCTATTTAGGTAATTTGTGTGAATTTGAGTGTGAATAAGAATATTGTTCGAAAGAGGAGTCATAGAGAAGAAGAACATTTGGCTTGTGCATGAGTGTTATTCTTACCTTTTTTTTCCCTGTTTTTTTCAATTGATAATGTTATTTTAGTTGTGCTAATTGTATTTTGAAGATTGAACCCAAGATTATGATCTGTATTAAGTTTTTACTCTTTGATCAGTTAATTAATGATTTATAGTATTGATTGTTTGGGTTTATTATTTTGAATGATTATTCTGTGTTACTTTATTTTAATTAACTCAAGAGATAGGTTAGAGGATTGTGTTCCAATTCAATCAACTTAATAATTGTTTTCCTTTGATTAACGGGGGAGAGAGAGATAGAGGTAACAGGGGAATAATAAAAATTTGTAATCAAAAGGAATTAACAATATCACTTGGAAATGTGAGCATTATTTATTCTAAGTTTAATTGGGACTGATGACTTTAATACATCTTTTGGTTGAATTAATGAAATAGAGATATCTATTAATTTTATTAGAATATAGAAATCCATAACGCGAAAAAGAATAAAATTCGTCATTAGTAATCCTTGTGGGTGCTAGACTGGTGGTAAATTAATGATATTGAGTGTGTTATTTGATGCTTGGTATATTTTTGAGAATTTTGTCCAAAGTATATGTCTTTACTCCTCATATTGCTCATTGATGTTCTCTATGTTAATCTTGTGCGAAGTTGTATTTGTTAGTTTCTTAAAGTAATTATTTTGTCTCTTTAATTGGTTGATTAAATAATAGATTAAATGTAAGTATGTGTGTTTGATTCTTGAAGATTGATTAATACTCGTTAATTTCTTATATTATACTTTGTGATGAGTATTTTTACTTTAAATGTGTAATTTTGGGAGTTAATATTTTAATTTAAAACTTAACAAAATGTGGATTTTGAAAATAATGTTTTTACTACACTCGAACTTCACTTATTAGAATTTGTACTACAAAAAATAATTAAAAGTTATTCATTTCGTTTCAAAATATTTGTTCATGAAACTGTTTATACACAGATTAAGAGTGTTAAAAATAATATTATAATTTAGATAAAATTTTTATTTTATCTATATTAAAAATATGATAGTTATTGGTTAGTGAAAATTCCCAAAAAGTAAGAAAAAAAAGAGTTTTAAAAAGTTATGTAGTTAACTTAGAATGAATAGGGATAAAATAGGAAAAAATTAATCATTAGTTTTAAAAATATGTACATGAACAAGTATTTTGAAACAAAATAAAAAAATTGTATGAACAAATATTTTGAAAAGAATGAGTCCTTAATAAATTATAATTTTATTAGATAATATAACAATAAAAAGATTCATTATATATAAAAATATTAGAAATTATAAATTTTAGATATTAAATGGATTAATCTGTCGTCATGAGAAGTGAATCTTGCGAAGAAAGTGGGGTGGCAATCGTGTCGTATTCGAGTTGGCGAATCGTATTAATTTGAGATAATTACACTCGATAGGTCAATCCGAACACGACCTGGTTAATAAATGTATCGTGTCGTGTCAATTCGTTTATTTTCGTGTTGTGTTCGTATTATAAAATGGATTGACACTACATGACACGATTAGACACAAAAATTAAATAAATAATTACTCAATCTGTCAACTCGAATACCTACTAAATCCGCCAATCTATGCACGATTACACAAAAAAATTTTAAAAATCAAATCAAATCATATGAAATTAAAAAACTAATAAAATAGATCATAAAGTTATAAATAACCAATAAAACAACAAATCATCCTGCTAAATATTTAGAGATTTCAATAAATCCATAAGATTTAATCTAAAAATCTAAACAAATATAGTTTTGCAATAAAATTGGATTGTTCAAGAAACTATTTTTTATAGTTAAAAGTCATTGTAATAATAATATTATTATAAATATTAAATAATAATTAATTAAGAATGATTCATTTATTATATATCAAACAAATAACCATATTAATATAATTTATTTTTCTTAAAAGGTCTCATATAATTAAACAAAATAGACACACAAACAATTAAATTAATTCATATAATAAAATTTAATTCAATTAATTCATGTAAAAAATTAAATTATCTAATTTTCTATAATGAAATTTATAAGGTATTATAAAAAATATTAAATATAAATATTAAAACAATTAAACAGGTTCGCATGTTGAATCCATTTATGATCTATACACGTTTAAAATTAAACGAGTCGATCTATTTTGATCTGAATCTGCGAAACCTCAATACTAACTCGTTATAATTGTGTCATTTTTATGTCGTGTTGATATATCAAAGTACAATAATATCGTCTTAAATGGCATGCCTGGCAGTGGCGGCACTGTCCGGACTCTGGAACAAGCTGGAACAAAGGATAGAAGAGGTCAAAGTGTACGTACAACCTGACCACACCATAGATTCTTGTTTCGCTTGAGGAATCAGCATCATGATTCACGCGGTGGTAGCCACGTGACCCAATTTAATATGCTGTTGAGGTCCACTTGATATTTGCCCAAGGTTGTCATTAGACTCCATCAAATTTTGACAATGCCGACCTTACTGTATTGAATTTGATGGTCACCAGTCTCACGAGGAGAAGATTTGGAGCCGTTTGGTGTGAAACGAGAAATAAGAATACTAATAATTACTCAATTTATTTTATATTATTTGACTTTTTAATATTTGTATAGATTATTTTATAATATTTAATTCTTTACATATTTTATATATTAATAATTATTCTATTCGTCCTTTTTTATCTATCGTAAATAAAAAGTTTTAGTGTCCTTTTTGATCTGTGACATTGAAAAAATTTATGTGTCATTAATATTAATTTTGCTATTATACCATTCTATTAAATAGTTTTGAAAAATGAAAATTTAATAATTTTAGAGAGAAAGAATTGAGCAAATAAAGTAAGAAAACAATTATGGAGAATATTAAATCCAACGATACTTTTAGAATGTATAAACAAAATTGTATGAATTTAAGAGACTAACTAATTTTTTTTAAAACTGTATGAGGTAGTTAGCTTTGACAGATAAATATGGACGGAAGGAGTAATATTTTTCAATATTATCTTTAAATTTTAAATTACATTTAATCAAAAGATAAAAAAAACTCATAAATAATTACTTATCTTTGTATTTATTATAGATAAATTTAGAAATATAAAAAAAATTATTGATTTCAGTATTCTTAATCTGTGTGCAGATAGTTAAAAGATCAAATAATATGAAATGGATAGAGTATTAAAATGTGAGGTTATGTGGACTTTAAATAAAGAAGATATGATGTGTCGTGAGTATATAATAATTTTAAAAAAAAAATTATATAAAATTATAATATATTTGAATTAAAGTGAATTTTTATTTTTGAATGAAATCCAATCCAAGTGAAGTCTAAATAAGGGATATAACTCACTGAGATAATAATAAGTTTTGAGTAAATTTTTTGTATTAGTTATTATATGAGTTATAATTCTTAATTAGTAAGCCTTTTATTACTTTATTTTTAAATTTATAGATCTAAACCGAACACAAATAATGGATATAATTATAACTTTTTTTTTCTCATTCTTTAATCTGAAGCCCTCTAATTAAATCATGAGTAAATTCTATATGACAAATTTGATACAACATCTCATTATAAGCAAAAGTTCTTTAAAAAAAAAAAAACTACTTTGTTTTTGTTTCTCTTTTTATGGTTAAATATAATGAATAAATGTATCAACTAAGTAATAATTTAATTAATGTGATCTTACTATTATTACCTTTCTGTCCAAACAATATGCAACAACATTAATATATGCTAAATATTATTTTGAGACATTAATCTTCATTTTTTATAAATTTTATAGTGTTCTTAATATTGAATATTCACCAAAAAAAAATGCTTTTTTTTTAAATAAAGAAACAAAGATACAAAAAGTTGAAAACAAGAGATGGGGATTGTGCTGCATAGTCGAGGAGAGGAGTATAGGTATAAAGATATGGAAAATGATATTGGATGTTACTTAAAATCATGACACATTATCCAATTAATTTTGACCAATTAAGAACAAAAATACAAATTGATCAATCTTGCGTAAATACAAAAATTGTCCGTCATTGAGTTGATTTAATCATGCATGGTTTCCTTAATAGCTTATTTGAATTGAGAGGAATTGAAAAGTTTGGATTTTTTAAGTATTTAAATTAGTTTTTAAAGAAGGAAATAAAATGGATAGAAGTAGAATAGAGGGTTGAGTTTAGTATAAAAGTTTTAATATTATTTTTTTTATTTGAGAGTGGATGGAAATGGAAGGAAAAGAAATATTATCTTTTAATTTTTTTCCTTTATATCTAACTAAACATTATAAATAATTATTAATATCATCTCATCTACTTACTATTCCTTTTTATTCTACTCCTTTCTTTTCCTTTTTCTTGATTCAAATAGCCTATGAGGGTATGTTTAGACGAAGGATTTGGAAGACAAAGGGAATGAAATGGAAAAAAAAAAAAAAAAGTGTTTGGATTGATTTGTATGAAGAAAAATGAAAAGAAACAGAGGAGAATGAATGAATTAGGTTTAGTTTAAAAAAGACTTAAAACCTATTTTCGCTCCTGAACTTATTCATTTTTGTCAATTAAGTCCCTAAACTACAATTTAGGTAAATTGCGCCATTGAATTAGTAAAATTGGATACTACTTCTTAACAATTCAGTCAATAACTCAGTTAATGAAGCCTGACATAGACAACCTGACGTGGCATGATGATGTGTCACTCCATGTCATCATTTGACACATGAATTTTTTAAAAAAAATTGTAAGAATACAAAGAAATTTTAACATTTCTTTGTATAAAAAAAAAAAATATTTTTTTAAGAACTATCATGCTCTTATGCCTCAATCCTAAGAAAAAAATTGGTCTTTTTGGCGAGAAAGATTCAGAAAGAATTGCGATTTTCCTCCCAATGGGTCTTTGGTGAGAAAACGAGCCAGGGCACAGCCTAGCCTCAGCATGATTAGTTCCCCCAAAATAATGTTTTCTTGCCAAAATTCCTAGCTAGAAGGGGGAGTTTTAGTTAGGAAATTTATAGTTTGGTGACAAACAGTTCCTAGCCAAAGTTAAGCATTTGACAAACATTTATAGCTTTTTTTTTTGGGAGGTGGGGGGAGGGAGAGGCGCAGAGAGGGAGTCCGAGCTATTAAAATTTTATACAAATATTTAAAAAAAAAAATTCATGTGTGTCAAATGATGATATTGAGTGACGCATCATGGCAACGAGGTTGTCCATAGTTCCGTTAACTGAATTATTGCCTAACTGTTAAGGAGGGCAAGATTGTACACCTAATTTCGCTAATTCAAAAGTGTAATTTGCCTGAATTGTAATTTAAGGGTTTAATTGATAAAAATGTATAATTTCAATGGCGAAAATGTGTTTTAAGTCATTAAAAAAAACATCCCAATTAGTTTCCATTCAATGGTTGATGAAAATGGAGGGTAGAGAAATTAAAACTTTATTGAATATTTTTTATTGATTAAAATATCTCAATTTAAAGTTTTTATATTCACATAAAAAAGTGAATATGTAAAGTAATTACCCTCCGCTTCCCGTCTATTTAAAGTTTTCCATTAAAGTTTTTTTTTTTCTGACCAAGAAGGTTAGGAAAAAAAAGAAGAAGAATTGATAACATAATTAGGTATTTAATGCTTTTAAATATTTAATAAAGTGAATAGGAGAATAAGATATTAATTTATATATTTAATCGCGTTTTGATATTAAGTATAAATAATTACTAGAAATATTTTAATGCAGACAAAAAATATACATTAAAATTAAATTATTTCTTTCTTGTCACATAGATAGAAAACAATTAAACAATTTAATTATATTTAATTCCTCTATAACCCCTCTACTTTTTCCCCCATTCATCAATTATTTCCTTTCCTTTCTTTTCCTTCCAAAATCACCCAAATCCAAACATTCTGAAGAGTTAGATTTCATCAACTCGAGCAGGAAAGTCTCAAGCAACGAAAAGAGTATACACCTTCTTCAAACACTCTCTGCCTGCTATTGCTATGTATATCCACTGGAAAACAAGAAATCTGAGGCTTACGTAAACGTGAACAAGCAAATGCTGGACAGACTGTTGCTTGCGTGGTTGGGGTTGTCGGGTGTGTAAGATATCCACCAACTCTTGTCTCCTGTCAATAGCGTAAAAGGAGAGAGGGAGGCGTTGCCTCCTTGCGCGGTTGCCGTCCGCCGGCAGTTTGTTCATCGACGGACTCCTTCCGGTGGATTGAATTCCTAATGGACGTTTGTAATTTGAGGCGACTCCCATTGTACTCGTGCCCGTCGAAATACGGCCGGATGCCTTCAAGAAATAGTAGTTGGATTTCGGAATTAGTAATATTAGTACTAATTCATGGACTCAATGTTTCAAACACATTATGTGCTGCAACATATAGAAAAAAATAAAATAAATTGCTTTCTTTCCATGTCATTTATTTTTTATATAGTTGGGAAGAAATGCTTATATGACGTAAAAGAATATTTTTAATTACTATTTTCGTTCCATAATATAAATCGTTAGAGACTACTTTTGTTATCCCAAATTATAAATCGTTAAGGACTTTTCAATAAAATTTTAGAGCTATTTTTACGTTTTTGTTCTTATTTATTATTCTCTTTTCCTCTCTTATATTTTTCCTTGTTTCCAAGACATTTAAATTGAGGTGTTTTAGGAAGAAAAAATATAAAATTATTTTGTTTTTAGAAATCTTAATATGTGTGAAATTAAGTCAAACGACTTATATTATGGAACGGAAGAAGTAATTGACTTCATATTTTTTATAACACATGTCTTTTTTTTTTTGTGAAATAAGGTTTAATTTTTATTTTCCCTCTAAATTTCAGTAACTAATAACTTTTATTTAATTATAAGAGCGAGATGGTAAATTAATTATAATTAAATAAGTACCATAGATGTTTGTAATAAGTCAAAATAAGACATTTGAATTTGGACATGAAGTAATAAATATTGTGAGCGAGTTTGAATTGAAGGAGTTGAGAGGGAAAAAGGCAAAGAGGGAGAGAGGAGAGAATAGTTTAGTATTTAGATTAATTTTTTTATGTGGAAGGATAATAAAAAATGAATTTAGGAAATACGTTTAATTTAAAAGATTGAAAGAAAAAAGAGAGAGAATCAAATTAATTTTCGAAAATTTTTTAATGACTAAAATTTCTTTATTAATCCTTCAAAACACACACGTAATCTAATATATATATTATTCATTCTTTTTTTTTTCATATTAACTATCTGAAAATAATAAATATTTGATATATTTTTTTTAATTTTTCACATTTTATAAAACACAGACTGTGAACCGATGAAATCAAAAGGCATTACTTGAATGTTAATGTAGGCACATGCGAATAAATGATTAAAAGAGAGTTGTATTTGCTAAAAAAATTAGGAGTTCCTATCATAATGCATGATTATTTAACAGAAAAATTACGATAAATACTGCATAAGAGATTATTATATTATAACATTAAACTTAATTTTTTAAATATATAACAAGTATTGAATCTATATGAGATTTTGATCATTTGTCTCCTAAAAAAAAGGACTATTTGATGGGTTTTATATGCTGCCCTTATTTTTTTGAAGGTTAGGTCTTTTCCAACCATAAAAATGCACATTCGAAGGGCAATTGGATGGTATTGCACAAAAAAAAGCCGGTTTTGCTGGATAAATATTCAGATGAAAAATGAAGGAAAGAATTTTGCCCCATCACGTGATTGTTGAAACACAATCTGATCCGTCCATTGTTGTCCTTAGCAAGGGACGAAGAGCACGAGATCGTAACCCAAAAAAAAAAAAAAATGCAGGGGGCGCGCGAGGATTGCCACGTAGCCAATTTCACTTCGGTGGCGAGCTTTACGAGCCAGGCGTCTCTCTGGTCTCGTACCGTATCTGAGTAGTGTGAGTGTGAGAGAGAGTCTTTTCTCTCGCGACTTCTGCCACCAAATACATTCATCCATTCCTTCATTCTTTTTTCCGTCAGATTCTGAGTGCTTTTGAATATTTCTCTATTTTGAGTTTCCCAGATTCTTCTCCGCTTTGGATACAAGAAAAGCAAGAGTTGGTTAAATTCTAGTATCATTTTTTCTTTTTTTTAATACTAATTTAATCGCTCATTCAAATTCGAGTTGATTCGAATTTTGTGATTCGTTTTTCGGATCTTTTTACGATCTTCACCGTCCTCTTGCTATTGATCGATCGGTTTACTCGTGAACTGAGCGGGCTAGTGTACGTTTTCAGGTATTGTTTTGTGATTTTTTTTTGGTTAAATTTTTTGTGTTGTTAGTTAGATTGGCTACTGAATTGGTCTTCTTAATTATTGGAATTGTTTACAGGGATCTGTTTTTCAATATGTGGTTTCAATGTTTGCAGATTCAACCTTTTTGACAGTAAGATCCGATCCATCTCACTGTGTGATTAAAGATTGAGCATCGGTCAATTTCATGCCAAGAAATGTCAAAAAGCCTTGCGAAAAAATTATTTTTTGAATTGACGTTTATAACTACATATCAAAACTGAAATAAATGTTGTTTCGTTTTAATTGGAATAAACTTGCTTGTTCAAATTTTGGTGAGATTATCCGTATATCGCCGAAGCTGATGCTACTGTATAGCTTACTTGAGTTAGCCTATAAGAGCCTGTAAAGTTGATCGATGTGATATGCTCAGCTGAAGAAAGCAAAATTGTATAAATGGTTATTTCGTACTATTTAAACAATCGCTTACTCCTTTTTCCTTTTACATACTGCTACTTATTTCTTTTTCTATTCATGCGGATTGAGGCCAGACATGTTATGATTATTATGTACTACTGAGTATGAGTCATATATCTATGCACAGATATAGCGGAACTAATTGTTTTAAAAAGAAAAATATTTTCTTTATCAGGTCCAGAAGTAGGTCGGTGACCAGTAGGTCATTTAGATGTTATGCAACAGCTGCCCAAGGTCTGTCTTTGTTCAAGCTGGGCATATAGGGAGATACACTGAGATAAGGCAGTTCGGTACTATCTGGAGAAGTTTGAATGCAGCCCAGAGCTCAACTTATTTAAAAGGTTGCAAGCTTACAACAATAAGAAAGATGATGGTGGATACTGCTGGTGCAAATACGACTGCCAAAGGAGGACCTATTGGTGATGTTTTACCTGAGAAAGATGATGACGGTGGATATGCTAGTGGAGGATGGAAGAGGTGATTGGACTTCTGAGAATATTTGGTCTTTGTTACATATTTTTGTTTCCCTTTACTGTTAAATGCTTCAATATATCTCAGACTGCAATACTGTAAAATGTTTCTGCTAATGAAGTCCAATGCCCACTGTTATTTGAAAAAAACCTGAGAAATGGGTAATCTTATGAAAATTTGCTGAGTTCATTGCTGCTTTCTTTGACATGCTATAATTTCCCTTCCTGATGATGGATCTGTACCTTCCGGAAAATGTATAGAGTTCCTTGGACTTTTTATTTTCAAGGAATTGCTTCATGTATGCTGAACATCACAACAGTTGTATTCCTGTATGATTCAGAGTTAATCTACTATGCATATCAATTCCAAAATATTCCGTGACAGGATAATGTATGTGACATATTCTGTAGTTCTTTAACGTGTGAGATATCATGCAGTTGTCTCATCCATGATAGGTTAAGATGTTGTTATGTTGGGTTGAGTTGAGTCCTCCGTGGGTTCATGGTTTTAAACCTGAGTTGCATCTCAATGTTTAGAGTATTATATTTTCATGAGTTTTAATATTATGTTTTCAGCTTGTAAAAGTTGTCATTTTTAGGTGTTCCAGCCTCCTGTGGTGGTCAAGAATGGAGAGTACTTTCCTGTGCTAATTTTGTATGCAATATGCTGTGTAGTCTTTAAACCATGCCAGAGACAAGTATTACTTTTCATTTCTTTGTGTGTCAATGATGCATCATTGGCTTGAGGTGATATTGCAGAAACAAAGTACATGGTACTTTCTTCACAGTTACTCTAAGCATAGAGCCTTTGCCTTTTCTCCTGCAGTATCTTATTGAGCTCAAGGATTTACGGTTCCTGAAAGCAGCATTGTTGCTCTATACTTGCTCAATGACATCATCTACTTATTTAAAAGTGCTTTTGTTGTTTGCTTGTTTCTGTGAAATACCTTTTTTCTCATCTGCTTCTTTTCCCCCATTCTTGGAGATGTTTATAATGTCTCTGATGGATGGTATGTCATTTTGTAGTAGTAAATATGTATTATGTGTTGAAGTGGATATACATTCGATTTCTTGTTACACGTGTATGTGCAGGCACACATGTTTCTGTTTGTATTTTTGAGCATGTGAAGCATACATCTGATGTGATGTGTACTTTGAATCTCTTCTGACTTGCAGTGAAGATGGAAGACTTAGTTGTGGATATTCAAGTTTTAGAGGAAAGAGAGCTAGCATGGAGGATTTCTATGACATTAAAACTTCCAAAATTGACGAGCAAACAGTTTATCTGTTTGGGATATTTGATGGTGAGCTTTTTTCCATTTCTCCCTTCCCCACTGCCCCCTCCCCCCAGGCGAGCATACTCTCAAAAATTTGCCGCACATAATGAAAGGCTGTTATAGTGGCAGTTTTGTAAGTCAATAGATTGAGTCATCTGCAGAGTAGCTGCACAGATGTCATCATGATAGACATCATATTCTGCATGGATGACAGATTGTTGTTAGTTTAATGCTGCCTGGGTTTGACATGCAGTTGTAAATGAAGATTCTATTTTTGCTGCTAGAGTGAGAATTACTTATGATCAGCTTGAAGGAATGGATCCATATGAGTTTCTCAAGTGGTTCCCTCAAAATTAGATTGCACTACTGCTGTTTGTCAGGTGGCTTGAGTTTTCAATTGGTCCTTAGAAAGAATGCAGATAATTTTTGGGGTCTTGAAATTTTAAGATGTGAGCAAGAAACTTCAATTAGAGTCCAATTCTAAAGTTATCTTATTTCTATCACCTGGTGTACTGCCTGCAAAACTGTATCAGCGACCTCTAAATGGTTTTGTTGTTCGACTTATTTTTCCGTTGAGTTATATGGTTTAACTAATGACCATGAGCAGTATCCAGGCTTTTGATGAATTCTGAAACATTGATAATATGGCCAAATTTGTTTATACGAACAGAAATGACTTAACTTTTTGTTTAATTTACTTCTGTTCCCTTTCTCTTCCTCTATTAATGTATGTGTTTGTACAGGACATGGTGGTTCTCGTGCTGCAGAATTTTTGAAGGAACATCTCTTTGAGAAGCTTGTGAAACATCCAGAGTTTCTAACCAACACCAAACTGGCAATAAGTGAGTTGGAGTATTTGATGCTGACTGTGTGGCACTACTCTTTTATTGTTATTTGATAATGTTTTCATTGCTATCCTGCAGCATTACAATAATGCTGCAGGACACTTTGCTACTGTTGGATGTGTTAAAATTTACGGAGGTGACTGATTACCCACAAAATAACTTGCTACCCGGCCTTGTTCACGGGTGTCAGATCCTTTCTAGCCTTTAAGTGCAATTTCTTTCCTCTTTATTGTTGTTTTATCCTGGCTGTGGGTGGAAGGGACTATTCATGTTTTTCTTTTGCTTTGCATGTGATGTTTAAGAAACCATGAAAATTTCAGGTAGCACGTATCAGCAGACTGACAAGGACTTTTTGGAGTCTGAAAAAGATACCTTCCGAGATGATGGGTCTACTGCTTCAACTGCAGTTCTAGTTGGCAATCATTTATACGTTGCCAATGTTGGGGATTCTCGAACTATAATATCGAAAGCTGGGAAAGGTAAACTAATCCTTCATGATTAACAGTCTCTCTCTCTCTCTCTCTACCTCTAAGAATGTTAACTTCTATGGAGGAAAGATGTGGATACATTGAATAAGGTGCCATGTTTCTCATTGTCGGTGCACTTTTGTATATGGAAACATGGACCATTCCCATATTTTGAACAATTTTTTTGGACAGAAGTCATCAAAATTACTAATATAAGATCTCGAAAAAAGTTTGATTGATATATTTATTATAGTTAATATGTTAATATGTTTTTTTCTTTTCTTTTTGGACAATACATGTCCATACTGGTGTTATTGTTTAATATGTGATTGGAAATGGATGTGGACTATTTGTTATTTAGTATTGATCATCTCACTTTAAAAGCACATCATTAAAGCAATTGCAATCATATGCCTCTTAGCTCTAGCTTGTCATATTAGAGTTATTTTTTGTGTGACAGCAATTCCTCTTTCTGAGGATCACAAGCCAAATAGAAGTGATGAACGGAAGAGAATTGAAAGTGCTGGAGGTGTTGTAATGTGGGCAGGTAAGAAGCCTACTGGTAACATTGTCATATTCATACTTGTTAATTTGCAAAATTTATGAATATCAGGAGGAGTTGATTGGTATCCGAAAAAGGATCTAGGATATTTGATGGTTTATAATTTTTGGTTTGTTAATGGGTTGTCCATAAGGAGAATGTTTTTAAATGTTTCTGTTAACTGGAACTAGTACAGGGCTCCAGTAGACCTAGAGCTATCTGAATTTGCTATACTTACCTTGTAAATGATGGTTCTTATACAACTAATATTTAGCTCTATCTACATATCTTTAAACTTTGAGAATGATGCGGCTGCTGGAAACAAAGTGTCACAATTAGACATTTATGGACATTATTACTGTTATCCAGCTCTTGGAAACTCAGTTCAGCTTTTAAGATTTATATTTAAGATCATTAGTCAATAAAATGAGAATGATCTAATCTTTAGTTGGAGCAAAAGAATATTCTTATATTGTTCTGAAACTGGTATTTTTAGGCATATGCTTGTAATGAGCTTAAACATAAGCTACAGTGCTTGGAGTTCATTGGGGATCTTCTTGTATTTCCAGGAACTTGGAGGGTTGGTGGTGTCTTAGCTATGTCCCGTGCTTTTGGAAATCGCATGCTGAAGCAATTTGTGGTGGCTGAACCTGAGATTCAGGTAGGTTATTAATGGCATTGGGTTAGTATTTCTCAGTAGGATGCCTTTACCATCTCTTACGCCCACAGCATGAGGGCCAGATAAAAGAAAGTCACTGCAATAGCATGTTGGATGGTGTAATGCCATCCTGGGTCTTCCAGAATTAGGTTTTCATTCTTGCTTTCAAGGTTGAGCGAGTGAGCAAGGAAAGGAGCTGTCTTTCTTGCTTTTCACGAATGATTCATCGTCATTAATTCTTGCTATTCTACAGGATCTCAAAATTGACGAAGAACTTGAATTACTGGTGCTTGCAAGTGATGGACTGTGGGATGTCGTGCCAAACGAGGTTAGCTTTGTGATCATGGTTTCGAATTTGAAGTCTATTCATAATAAAATACAGATTCACACAAAGTAGTTACAACATCTGTGATGAAATGCTAGTTTCATTTATCTTACTGACAAGGTTGAGATATGCTAAGAAATGCGAAATCATGAATATTAAGAAGTTTACACAAGCTTATGGGATTGGGGACTGAAACATATATCAGCGAAGATGAGTCGGTTGCTCTTCTTGGCAATTTGATAGGCTATTTTTTCTATGTAGAGCTTTGCAGTGCATATTTATTATAGATATTCTGCAAATCTATTGTTGTTCTGGATTTAATTAGCAGTGTGCACCCCTTATCTGGCACAAGCAGTTATAGGGTTTGTCCATTTCCTACTCAAGTCAAGGGTGCTGTCATTACATAGTTCTTTGGTGTGCTATAGAATGCTAGACTGTGCCCTCTAATGGATGCCTGCATTTTGTGGTCAGGATGCTATCTCACTTGCTCGAACAGAAGAAGAACCTGAAGCAGCTGCTAGAAAGTTGACAGAGACAGCTTTTACTCGTGGTAGTGCTGATAACATCACTTGCATTGTGGTGAAGTTTCACCACAATAAGGCAGATCCAGACGATTCCCAGCTGGAGGATTCTCAACGGGACTGAAGAAATCGTTGACATTGCATGTGCAGTATTCTTGCAGTTTAGGTATTCAGATCGTGGAAATTGCCAGTTGATTACTGCCGTATGTGCAGTTCGAGAAGGCAGTGATTTGTTGATTCATTGGTTTGTTTCTTCTTTAGCTTATGGTGTTGGAGGTGTATGCGGTTGTGTTGCGTGTGTAGTCTGGGTTTTTATGCATGCGTTCATCTGGCAATTTAAGTGGGTACTGTAGCTTCCTATTCAATAAAAACCTTCAAGTCGTCCTTTCATCCTTCGATTGTACTCACTTCTCTCTCCCCCCTGCACCTTTATCACCAGTTGTTGCGTATGCTTCTCAATTTTCCTTTCAGTAAAAGCTGTTCAAGAATTATGGAAGTTGTAAAAACGTGAACTCTTAAATCCGCTTATTTAGCTGGACCCGATGGAAACTATAATTAAGAGCGTTTTCAAGTTTTTCAACCTGTCCTTTTTGGAAAAAAATTCCATCTTAGCTATTTTTTTGGAAAGGTGCCTGGTGGTGTCAATTGTTCTAAATGCAGAGATAAAAATGCCTGGGATTTTCGTCTCAGGGCGGGTCCATCGTGGTGTTGTACTATGGATTATATATTTCCTTATCTGGAATGAACAAGGTACACATAAAGATGCAAAACAAATATGGTTCCTGCAGCGAAAAATACTCATCCCCAGTTTGTCTCTCCAAATAACTAGCAATGTTACTGAACTGGGTAGAACAAAATCAAAAGGGGTTGATCTTCATTGTCCGTCAAGAGAAGAAATCAAAGTGGCAAAACGGGTGCGTTTGCATGTCCTATGGTTCACACCGACTTACATGCTCCCTAGCGGCGCTGGGTATTCCTTTACAACGTGCTTCTACTCGACAACGCTTGCATATGGATGAGACAAAGGGGGGAGGCTTTCAACTTCATGACGTCAACCGCCGTTTCCTGACGTATACAAATATGCTTATTTTTATCATTTTCTTCATCGGTTTGGAAGGGCATTTCGGATAATTTGGACCATTTTTATCCTTTTCTTTATCGGTTCAAGAGGACATTTCAGAAACTTTTGACAAATATTTACAATATATAAGGTTTTTTTTTTCAATGAAAAGCTATAATTAAATCTAATAAAATCATGGTGCGTTTGTGTTCTATTCAATTAAGAAAATTGTTAACATTTAACACTTAATGGATGACAAAGAAAATTTTATGTACATCTAATGTCACGCATTTGCAATACTAAGTCTACCAAAATGGCCAATAGAAGATACTCTTTCCGATTTAAAATACATATTTATAGAATCTTTTATACAAAAATTAAGAGTGTTAAAAATAATACAACAAATCGGATAGAGTTTTAATTCTACTCTTATTAAATATATGATAGCTATTAGTTGGTAAAAATTCTTAAAAAATAAGAAAAAAAAAGTTTTAAAAAATTGTGTAGTCGACTTAAAATAAATATGATTAAAATATCAAGAAGTTAATCATTAATTCTAAAAATATATAAATGAACATCTATTTTGAAATAAATAAAAAAATTATATAAACACCTATTTTGAATCGAAAAGTCATTATTTTGAGCATCCATGCAACATTCCTTCAATGGATAAAACAAAATCAAACAGATGGCAATAGTTTCTTTGAAAACCAAATCATCAGAATCAAAAGCATGAAAGAAAAGTTCGTTAACTACTGAGCTGGTTGACATTAGATGACCTAAACTTCAACAAACACTTTCCCAACTTCAAATTCATGGATTCAAATGCGAGGCCAAACATGCATGATTTTGAAGCCTTGCTGCAATTCATTGGCCTTCTGGATTGTATACTATGATGAGAACAAAATTGCAGGTTGGTGCATGCATGGCAATTCAAACACTTACATGCAGTGTTTTTCCCTCCCTTTTGCCAATTCAAAATATCAACACACCTAACAGTTCCAAACAATCTCTCTTGTTTGTGCCTCTAGTTACTTCTGATCATTCATCTCAACTGAGATATCAAACTTGCCTCCATTTTTTAGTTTAAATAGGAGTTTCATCTTTCTTTTGCAGTTTAGTCCTTCACCAAATTAAAGAAAGTAAATTTTAATATAAAGATAGAATGCGAAAATATAATGATTAAGTAAGAGAAAGAGTATGTATTTATCCTTAAAATTTCACTTAATATTTTTTATATATACATGTATATATTGAAGTAAAACAATCAGAATTTATAAAAATAAAAAATAAAGGTGAGGATATTTGTTATATATTTGAATGCTATGGGGAGAGTGCATGAGGACACCATAATCATTGTTCTTTTTTACTAATATAGATTTTAAAATGAAAAATACACCCATAATAATGTCACAATATTTATTGCATGTAAAAGTATCAATTTCAAAAATTGAAAAAGGAAATGACCAAAAAAGGGCTCCCCAAATCAAGAGTGAAAAAAGTAACTATAGTTAGAATTTAACCATGGTTAGTAAACTGAGGTTAGGGTAAACCAATAAAGTTGGTGGAAAATATAAAATCCACACCCATGCCTGCTTGTTGTTATACTTGTAATATTTTCTCCAATATTTACAGAGAATTTTATTTTGAGGGCATTTCATATCTGTTCTTGGGCTGTGAGGGGTTTTGACCAAAAGTTTGAGTTCTCCAGGGTCTTTCTCCATCAAATTGGTGGGAAAAACTGAAAGGTCAACAACAGCAAAAACAAAAATTTCTGATTCAAATACGCTTATTTTGCATGGTAAATTACTGAAAACTTTTCCGACTTTCGTTTTCAATTTGCGTGCCCAATTTTTTTGGGGAAAATTTTGATTTTTTTTCTACTGATTCTAGGGTTTCCGGTACTGGAAGTACTGAGTTTTTTTTTTCATTTGAACTGTGAAATTCGACCGTTGTTAATTGTTTAAGCACCGCCAATTGCTTCAGATCCACTTCGAATTTGCGGGCTTTCAATCAGATTCTACTCTTGTCGGTGAATTTTGCGCTTTCCCCGGAGTGCCGTATCGGAAATGGTTCGTCAGTTCTCCTTGTTTTTTTACTTTATGGTCATGATTCGGAATTCGAACTGTAATTGATGTTTTCATTTTGGCATAGCGGAGATTGTTGTTGTTCTTAATTTGTACTCTGCGGCATTGAAGATTGACGATGCTTTGAACTTGTTCGACATTTCACCTATAACCTTCTCGTTTGATTCCTTGTTTTCTGTAATTAAAATTACACACATCACTCTTTCGGACAGGATTTGGAGAAACTTTTGATTATAATTGGGATGGGGTGTTAGGGCTGCTTTAAAACAGATACAACTGGCCTGGCGAATTATGGTGGAACAAGTCCCCATTTTTTCCTTCCTTTTTTTCTTATTTATTTATTTCTTTTTGGCTGGGGGTTGATGATATATCTGGGTATTTTGAGAAAATTTGGTACTTCAAATGATAGGTCATGGACATTTCATTTGTTGTCTAAGTTTCTTGAAGAATTGTGGATGCCTACAATTCCCTAAACTGATCCTTCACCACAAATTGGTGGCTTTATTTGATTCTTGGTCTATCACCATTGACCAAACATGGATTTAAAAATTGGTATTTGCTGATCTTGAATAGTTGATCTCTTGAGTGGTAATGTCATCCTACCTTGCATGCAGTTGTCCTCCCCCAACACATGCACATACAAACGGAAATAAGTGGGTTGGCATAAACCATTTGCATTCAGAGATTCTTATGTGTTTTTTTGAACTTTAATTCACTATCAAGATGATTACTAAGCTACGTATAAGTGCCTGAATTAGTTCCTCCCAAAGTGAATTAACATGCAGAATTTTACTGACTGTGCATTCTCTTTTTCTCAGTTGCATCATCTTTGGCTAGGCATTTCTATAATTGCCTTCTAATTTACCTTTTTGTGCATCAGGTTGTTGGCAATTGACAGGATTTGAGGAATGATGAATACATGGTTTTCAATTTTTTTTTAAAATCCCCCTAGTGTTTATCAAGTTTTGCATGTTCTGACTGATGTTATGGAGAAAGGAGAATAGGAAGAACAAGGAGAAGGTAACAAATACATTGTGAAGCACATTGTAGATTATGGAGTGCAATAGAGATGAGGCCATCCGTGCGAAAGACATTGCTGAGGAGAAGTTGGGGAAGAAGGACTTTGCTGGTGCAAAGAAATTTGCTCTGAAAGCACAAAGTTTATATCCACAGCTTGAGGGTATTTCCCAAATTTTGACTACAATTGATGTTTATGTTGCTGCTGAGAATAAAATTGGCGGTGAAGTGGACTGGTATGGGGTGCTTGGAGTAAACCCCACGGCTGATGATGAAACAGTCAAGAAGCAGTACAGGAAGTTGGCTCTCATGCTTCATCCAGATAAAAATAAATCTGCTGGTGCCGATGGTGCATTTAAATTGCTATGTGAGGCCTGGAGTTTGTTGTCTGACAAGTACATGAGGTCGGCGTACAACCAGAGGAGGTTTCCAAAAGGTTTCCAACAAAATGTTCCAGTGCATACAAGTGGTCCTTCAGCAGCCCCACGTGCAAATGGTTTCCATGGCTATACAAGTAGGACATTTGCAGCTCCGAAGACCTCACACGGTGATAACCGGGCAACACCTACTCCGGCTAATCGGCCAACACCTACTCCGGCCAATCAGCCAACACCTGCTCCGGCTAATCGGCCAACACCTGCTCCGGCCAATCGGCCAACACCTGCTCCGGCCAATCGGCCAACACCTACTCCTGCCAATCGGCCAACCTATCAGAGAACTGATACCTTTTGGACTATTTGCCACCGCTGTAAGATGCATTATGAATACCTTAAGATATACCTGAACCATACTCTTCTGTGTCCCAACTGCCATGATGCTTTTCTAGCTTCAGAAACTGCTCCACCTTTCAATAATCCCAAGTCTTCAAATCCTTCCGCCCGCCATCGGCATCAGAATTCAGGTAATAATGCTTCTAGTAGTAGTTCAGCCCCTTCTGGCAGAAGTGCTGCTTCTGCATCTAAGGATTCAAGACCTGGACCAATGGGACATCATTCATTTCCTCACACATACTACCATCAGGATCCGCTTTCGAGGACTGCTACTGTTGGTAGTGTGGATCCTTCTATTGCAGCAAAAGCGGCTAATGTTGTTCAGCAGGCACATGAGAAAATGAAAAGAGAGCGTGATTCATCAGTGCCTGCTGCTGGCTGGGAGGGAAATTCTGGATATAGCTCAGCTTTTGTAGGAGAAGGGTCCTACAAAAGGACACGACTAGGTGGTGATGGTTACTATTTTGGAGCCAACATGACATATAACTGGCCCACAGGAATCGGAGCAAATACATTGGCACCAGGCAAAAGTGGGTTTGAGGCAGAAAGGATGCATGGTTTTTCAGGCACTTATAATCAACCCTTACCTAATAGCATTAGAGAATTGGCACCGGTTGAAGTCCGGAACATGCTGATAAAGAAGGCGCGCAAGGAGATTTGTCAGAAGCTAGATGAATGGAAATCGCAGACATCTAACACAACCGTGGACACAGATAAGTTGAAGGTTGTGGACACAGATAAGTTGAAGGTTAAGGAGAACAAAAATGGAAAAGGAAAAAGCTCCAACAAGAGTCATGGATGTGATCTGAGCGGGACTGTGAAGTCACCTGCTACCCAGCGGGCTGACAAAGCTGAGGAGCATGCTGTCAGCACTGATGCAGAGGTTGCTGGGGCAGCAACAATGAGTGTTCAAGATCCAGATTTTCATGATTTTGATCTGGACAGGACGGGGAGTTCTTTTGAAGAGAATGAAATCTGGGCAGCATATGATGATGTTGATGGTATGCCTCGATTCTACGCCATGATTAACAAGGTGATATCAAGGCAGCCGTTCAAGGTGAGAATCAACTTTCTGAACTCTAAGACGACTAGTGAATTTGGAGATATGGAATGGGTGGGTTCAGGTTTCTATAAAACATGTGGGGAGTTCAGGCTTGGCAAATATGAAATCAGTAAGACCATTAATTCTTTTTCGCATAAAGTTAAGTGGTCAAAAGGCATGCGTGGAGTCGTTCACATATTTCCGAGCAAGGGAGATGTTTGGGCACTCTATCGAAATTGGTCCCCAGATTGGAATGAGAGTACACCCGAAGAAGTGAGATGCAAGTATGACATGGTAATGGTGCTTGATGACTACAGCGGGCAACAAGGTATATCAGTTGCTCCTCTTATCAAGGTTGTTGGTTTCAGAACGGTATTTCTTCCTCACCCAGATCCAGAAAAGGTAAAGAAAATATCAAAAGAAGAGATGTTTCGGTTTTCTCATCAGGTCCCACACTACGAGCTTTCAGGTGAAGAAGCTCGGGATGTTCCAAAGGGTTCCCTGGAGCTGGACCCTGCAGCTACCCCGCAGGAGCTTCTTCAGGTTCTGAGTGCAGAAGCCAAGGACGGTGACAAAGATGCTGAGCTGGAATCAAAGATCGAGAAAGCAGAAGATATGGCTGAAAATGGTGAAGACGGGGAGAAAGAAGATGAAAAGAGTGAAGCAGAATGATACTTAGTAAATATCGTTAATCTTGCCTGTTATTCTAGGCAGAATGAAACCTAAAACCTAGTGCGCCTTGTTAAGAGTTTTTAAGGTAGGACTGGCAATTAGTTTCCCATCCCTAGTCATAGTCTGACACCCAATTTTTGACAAAAATTTGACCTTGGGCTCCCTGTCATTTAGATATGCTTTTGCTATAGGGATATACACATTTTTTGGGCTGTTTTAACCAATTCTATATAATCAAGAAATCTCAGAAACTCCTTCTGCACATTTTTTTTTCTTATAGTTAAAGCAATGTTTAGATTTATGGCTTTTTTAACCCTATTCTTTTATTGCATATTTTGTATCAATAGCTTTGCTTGTACTGCTGGATTTCTCATCAAGACAGTGACGGCCCTGCAAAATGCAGCACTCCTTGCTGGAGAGCTGGTAAAAGCCGGGGGCACATTTTGCCTCCTGAAAACGAAAGGTTCTCCATGGGAGGCATGACACTTTCATAGGACTTGATATGCAACAGATTTAATGGGCCTTTGGCCCTTCACTGTGCCAAAAAGTGACTGGGAACAAAGATTGACATGTTCTCCCATGATACGTGGGACAGCCCCTTTCTATCACTTATTTTACGAGCTTGGGAGTGGCGGTCTCGTACATGTACCTTAAAATTTTGATTTTTGTAATTAGTACTTGAACTTCCAAATCAGATTTCATAAATGCTTTGTGATGGTCTATTCTTGCTTACTCGTGTTTGTGTGTGTTTCTTTTTAAGCTATTAAAAAATTTATTTGAAGCAAAGTTGTTCTTATAGAATACTAGCGATAAGAATTTTATTTTTAATGCAAGTAAAAGCAGTTTTGAAGAAGATCATCAGGCTTGTTTCTCTAATGTAATGTTTTCAACAATATTTTTTTAAAGTAACAAACATCAAGCCAGAAGCCTATACTTTTGAATAATAATTATAATATACACATAATATATATATATATATATATATATATATATAGTGTATATATGTATGTATGTATGAGGGTGCATATTTGAGGATCAGGGTGACAGCTTTAGGTTACAAATGCTTAATCCCCTTGTGAGTCCTCTCTGCAAAAAAATTTCAATCCTGCCTTGTTTGATTTCTCATATTGAGGTATCATAACAATGACGGAATTAAGGGTGGCGCTTTCAATTTTTTTTTTAAATTGTATTTTCTTAAAAAAAATCCTTTTAAAATTTTCTTTTCACTTCAAATTATATTGATAATTATAATATTATTTTATAACATATCATTTTATATATCCCGTGCTTCCTCTTCTAACCTCAAGTTTACAATTCTTCTCTATATCACAACCACTTTATCATCATCATCTCATTTTGTAGTATTCTTTATTTTACGTCATCACTGCCATTTTTTTTCATTAAACAGATATCAAAATTGATGACCATTTGTGAAATATGTTTGTGTCTAAGGACAAATTGGTCCTGCAACGATTCAATGTAATAATAATAAAAAAAAAAAATTCCTCGAGCTAACTCTTTTCTAGGGCAGATTACCTATGTAAAAAATCATATATGAAGGGATTCTTCATGAGTAAACTTAGCATCGTAACCTTTCTTTTCCTTTTATAAAACCCCTTAAGCTTTTAGAAATGATTATGTTCTGCATTAATTATATATGAGTAACATTTTTTTTATTAATTAATATTATGTCACATATTAATCTTTTTGTTATAGTAGTTACTTGTATCGATTTAGCTTTTTCAATTATATCTCTAATTCATTACTTTCTTGTCGTATTTATTTTGAGTTGAGTGCCGTGTTTCAAATTGCTACGACTTTATGAATGTACATTCATATATCGGTGTATGCATATCCAAATATGAAACTATTCGTATTGGGTGCATGAATGTCCTCTATGTAAATAAATATATGCATCAAACACATAAAATGTCTTCTTTTAATGACTATATTTTTATTATTATCTTCAATTTTATTACAATTTTAACCACTTCCAAAATTTGAAAATTTCTTGATTTTAACCTATACTTTTTTTTAATATTATGTGCATTTATTATCTAACACGACATAAAGATTTTCGAGAATCATAACATTGAAGTGGATATCAAAATTTGATATTAAGTTATAGTACCTAAATTACCAAATCATAGTGTCATTAAAGAAAGAACCACTTTCTTTTAGGACAAGAAAACGTAATTGAATTACATGGAAGCAGGACAATTTCTACGACAATGATCTTGAATTATTCAATTTTTAAAAAATATTTAAAAATTGATTAAATATAAATTAAGTGAAAATGTTATGATATTGTACAAGACAAATACAAACTATATATACAAAAAAAAAAAAACTTTAAGAAAATCTAAACCATTACATCCTCTTAAAAAAATATTGTCATTTGATAAATTATATTTTATATTAAAAATAAATTTATAATACATATTGTCTACAAAAATAAAATTAATTAAACAATTTTTTAATAATAATAATTATTATTTTTTCCTTCTCAAGTCATTATATAATAGTTGGTCATGAGCCCTTAATTGATAGGAATTAGTTAACATTTTCCTTTTATTTTTGCCTCTGCCCACCCCTTCATTAGGAAAGTTAGTAAATTGCATTAAAGTGATTATGGGTGCCTTGTAACAAACTTGGGTGAAATTGGATTGGCAAATGGTAAGTGTTTTAATTACAATATTGCCCAAATCTTGACCATAAATAATTTCCAAACCACAATTTTGACTAAACCCTCTCCACTATCTATATATATCCCTCCCCTCCTTCCTCCATTGCGCTCCTCTCTCCCTTCTCTCCCATTTATCCACACCAGTTCCAATTCCCTTGACCTTTTTTCAAATCCTCTCCTCGTCTCGCTATCGTTGAGCTCTCCCGCTCTCCCTGCACCGCCGTACGTCTCCGCCGAAGCTCGCAGAAAATCAGTAAGTTTTCTTCATTAAAGCTCGCTGCATCTTCCTCTCACACAATCTATATATATATCTGCGTGTGTATAGCAAAAGAATGAATATACTGTGTCTGCTTCGGTAGAGCTTGAGCCAAAAAACTGCTTCTTTCGAATTTTCTCTTTGGAATTCGATTGGTTAGAGCAGCATTTATTTTTCTGTCATTAATTTTTTGTTATGAGTTGAATCCTCATATGCATTTCACGAGTTTTCTGTTTCGTAATTTTGTCTGTTTTTTTTGAAGATTTATTGATGGTTATGTGTGGCGATTTTAACGGCGACATTGGCTGGAAGGTTTTCCGATAATGATCGTCGGTTAATTTCGGGGCATTTATTTTTTGTTTTTAAGAAGTGTTTGTAGTAGTAATTATTTATTAGTTTAGTTCCCGGCGCAAATTAGCGACTAGCGCAGAATTTTCATGAGGGCAGGATTCAGGAACAAACCAAAAAGCGGTTGGTGTTCGTTTTTTCTTCCCTCAAAGGAGCAAATCAAGGTTTCCCTCTGGCCCACGCGCCTTATAAGGGCGTGCCATTCTCATCACCCGTCGAGAACCGCAGCGGCGTTGTTGACAAGGTACGCGCCGTTGCTGTTTTCTCAGACTACCCCATGTACTTTCTTTTTTGGTTACTTTCGCCTCTGGAAAAGGTGGATACGTGTGGTAAATGCATCGCACACGTGGTGTGTGCTAGGCCCCACCTATTGACTGGGCCAGAGGTTTCTGGTTGACCCTGGTGGCCCACAAAGTTGCAAAATCCGGTTTACACCTACCTTTGTGTGATGCTGAGGAGGACGGACTAGAACTCGCCGACGAGCGGTCCGAACTAGTCTGTCCGTGGCGACACATGTATCAGAGTGGGACTATCCTCCGTTTAAAGTGTCCGGACTTTTACCAATCGGCGGCGGTTGGTTCATTTTTGGATGCAGGATTTTGGGTCCCGCCGCCGACCTTAGCTGTCGCTTTTGACGAAACGACCTAAACCTCTAAAGCCGTTAAGAATATTGTCTTGACGGTGTGAGCTGTTGAGGGACAGCGCGTGATAGCCGTTAGCTGCCGCATGTGGCCATCTTAACTAATGTCTCTTCCCTTTCATATTTCTTTTTTTTTTTTTTTAAGTCTTAAGTCCCAAATTATTGTTGGTTCTCCTTTTCAAAAGCAGAAGAATCTTCTGAGTTCCTCTGATACAAATGTTTTTTCCACGTCTATTCCTTTCCTTTTAAAATAAATATTTTAAAAATAATTATATTTTATTTTTAAATTTAATAATGTATTTAACTGCGTGTATATAAATATTCTTATCATTACACTATACTACACCACCATATTAATTAGTTTTTTAATTTTTAAAAAAGTAATAAAGTCTTTATAAGTAAAATTTTTTAATTATTTTGATACAAAGACTTTAAATAATAATTATTTTAAAACGAATAAAATATATGAGTTTCTCTTTCTTTATCATAATCTCTTATTTCATATTCTGGTGAATCTTTATTTTGACTCCGAAATCTCATTTTCATGCTTGTCTTTCATTAATTACTCGTATATTTTTGTTTAAAGAAAATTTGTCATTTAGTTATTCTCAATTTTATCAAAAGTTTCTGTTATCAAAATTTAATTATTCTTTTACCTAACATGTTATGCGAAGGAAAAGGGTGTGAAAGACAAAAGTAGATATTTTGGTAAAAGGTTTCTACATTCAATAGGACAGAGAATAATATAATCCCTTGAAAAGCAAGTTTTTGTAATAATGAAAGTATTTACATAGAAAAGAAGCACTCTAATCTAATTTGATTGGTATTATAGTACACCAAAAGATCTAATCCAATAATCGGTGTTAGATCTTGTTTTTTTCTTAATGTCCTGGCACTTAGAACTAAGGTCCCTAGCTTGTGGTTATTAGCTACTTTTGTATAAACTAAACCCGACTGTGTGTTTCTTCCCAAGCAAGTCATTTACCTCTAAACTTCACCGTAATATAAAATGAACTACTAGTCCTTATTTAATACATATGAAAAGTTCAAGATAGATTCATTATTCTCCCTCCCTGTACAGTGCATTCGACGTGGTACTTTGTCTAAATTTTGGACTCTACTTTATTCCAGTTCCAGGTACGTTCCTAGAAACTTGAACTCGCCTCGTCCTGTCTTTCGTCCTGTCTTGTGTGTCCGTTTTCGGAGGAGTTTAAAGTCGCTTTCTCAACAAAGTTTGAACTTTGAAGCGTGTCGAGCTTATAATAACCAAACTTCCAGACTTTCTCGATGATCATGCGACTTACACGTAGTCTTTGTCATGTTGCGCTTTTTGTCGGGCGATTTCTTTTACTCTTTGATACACCAGTTTTTTCCTTTGTTCACGCCCACGCCCCCTGCTCCTGCTTTCGCCAAGTCAAGTCAATGGCCTGAGATTTTTTTAATTTTTGTTAATTTTTTAAGAGTTGGTAGAGTAGTGCTAGAACTTTTATAATCAACAACGGTGTAGCCGTGATTTGTGGCTTTCCTACAAAGCACCCGTCTGGACTATACGTGTCAAGAATGTGAGCAGAAAAGTGTAGACATACGGTGATCTGCTAGCTTATATTTTGTTCATCAGCACGATTTTTTGTGTGTGTGAATCTGAGGGTGGCTTAAACCTGTGGATTCCATTTAGATGCTGGTTTCAGTTTTATTTATTGGGTTGTTTGTGCTGTTGGGAAACACATAAAGTGGCCAAACAATATATAACAATTCAGTTGGATGCATTTAAGTTTGGACTTGCTCGCCAAGAATAGTTGTTTATATGGTTGGTGTATGCTTCACTAGTTCCCTTGGACCAGGAGAGATTGTGAAGTCAGACGATCTTGTTTTTGATATGGTAATTATTCATAGGTGATTTTAATGTAAGTGTTGAATTCAAAGTGTACTATTTAGGTAATTAGAAAGTCAAATTCCGAGTCATGAAAGTGTCTAATTTGACTTGCACATGATGTGAATTTATAAGAAGTGAATTTAAAGAAAATTATATGATTTGAATAAATTAAAGTAATATAATATAATTTTAAAAATATAAATAATATTATAAAGGTTAAGTATATAAAATAGTAATTCAGATAAATAAATTGTTGTATAAATTTTATATAAAAATTATGTGACCCAAAGCCCAAAATGCCACGGACGGATTCTAAAGACTTGGTATGAAGTTGTCTTTTCCATGTGGTAGTAGCAGTAGCAGGAACTTGTCTGTGAATGTGTTTTCTTTTACCTTGATTTTCTCTTTAAAAGAAACAATATTGGACTTGTCTATTGCATAGCTAATTCTATTCTTAACTCCTCATGGCAGGTACTTATCTTTTAAGAATACACTCACAATCATGCGAGGATTGCATGTGGGTGAAACATACATAGTTTTCTCGTTAATTTCCATAGTTGACTTATGAACCCTACCTCTTCCTCACTGACAGTAGTACTTACTGCTTTCAGACATGCGAAACTATTCCACTAGTATGATCCTAGCTAGGAACAGTTGAAGGGTCTTAACTTGCTAGTCTTCTCCTATGGTCGTTTCTTCCATCGTTCTCTTTCTTGTTTTCATCTTCTCCCATGCGTTCTCTGATTTAAGACTCTAGTTCAAGCTCTCGCTTTTGTTATTGTGGTTGTCACTTTCGTAATTTCTAGCTATTGGACCATATCAGAGAGATCGACATTGATACAATGTAGATTTCTAAACAGTTGGCAGACAAATGGAATGCGGGGTACACAAGTTAGGTCAAGCTAACGGCATTTTATCGTATTAGACGTGGTATCTATTGCTTTACACTAAATCTTGGCTATGTCATTGTTACCTCAACGACGTGATTGAGAGTTGAGCCCTAGGTGTTGACATATTTTTCCAACTTGCCATGTAAGGTTGAGTCATCCAATCTGACTTTTACATTATTGAAATGTTTTTGGTTTCTCCTTTTTCTTCTTCTTTTGTCTTTGTTTTTTCTTTCCCTTTACCTTTTCTCGCATCAAATCTTGTCTGGGTAACTTCGAGAGTTTGAGGGTATGCCAATAATCAAAGGACAGTTGTTGTAACGTGATTGCTGATGACTTTTTGTATATGATGTTTTACAGTTTTTTATATTATATATTCATCGTCATATTATAATTTTAATTTTTATATAAAATTTCATATTAAATCAAATATTATTATTTTTTATTGGATAGGAAGAATATTAATAAATGTTTTTCTTGGATATGACTTGCTTACCTTTTTTCCCTCATTTATTTGGATGTGGGTTTTGGGCGGGGAGGGGAGGGGGTGAAGATCGTAATTAGATTTTTCTTGATAGTATTTTTAAAAATAAATATCATTATTAAACCTTATATTCATTTTTTTGGGAGGGTAATGTTTGAAGGTATTAATTTTTTAATCTAAAGATTTAGTTCTTATATTAGAAGTAGCTGTTCTAAAAAATGCTTTAGAGTGATCTAGTGTCACGCGAAAAAATGCCACTAAAGTTCATAATTCTCTAGAATAGCCCAATCAAGGGAAGTTAATTAAGGAAAACATTGTCATTATAGTTGCATTATACTGTTATTACTCGTTCATTACTTGACTGAAGGCGAAAATTACAAAGTTGTTTTAGGAATGGGAGTACTATAACTATATATATATATATATATATAGTTTTTGATTTACATGGGGTGTCCGGGCCTTTGGCTCGAATAATCTCCATGGGTCTGGAGGGCCACCATGTAAATCCCCCATTGTCCGCGGCGGGAATCGAACCAGCGACCGGGGGAAGCAAAGATGGTTTTCCAGGCTATGGCTCGTCAACTCGCCCACAGCCCGCGGACAGTATTATAATTATATTAGTATTAGATTACGTTGTTGTAAACCATGTGTCGCTTCTTGCGACATTATTTATTAAGTCCAAACGCGCCCGAGCGTTTAATGCCTTCATTCTTCTTTTCATCTTGTTAAATAATTGTTGTTTATGATTTTTATATAAAATTAATAAATCTTATTTATAGGGTAAAATAATTATTTTATCTATTTTTTAAAGTTAAGAAATTAATTAACATGGTACATACGATGTTCACGCATCCCTAGTTTTATGCATGCCTTATATGTTGGAAATTCCATGTCACCGTGGTCAACCTCCACCCGCATGCAATGTTCAAAGTTTTGCCTTCGCATTGGTTGAAACCCAAGGGGTATAGCATATATATATGGGTCTGAATCAGGGGATGTGATAAGCCTCATTTATATCTTTACTCCGACGGGGACCCAGGAAATGAAATCAACTAGGCCTTTGATTTTGACTTTTTGTTTTAAAGATCTTCTCCATCCGAAGGACTGTCGGCTTTTCTTGCATTCCTCAAAGTGGGGAAAAAAGGGCAAAGCCTGTACTCGTGAATTTGATTTCTATTTTTGTCCAAAGAGTCTATTTTGTTGGGGTTCAAGAATAGACTCCTCTTATCAATTTATTTTTTTGGCCCATAACATCTGTGATCTGTTAAGCCCGACTAATATGTTGACTTCTTAGTGGACCTTGAGTACCTGAGACTAGTCCATCTTGGACTGGATGTACTGGGCCAAATTGGGTTTCCTTGTTCGTTATTCTCGCAGTCAACAATTCCATCATGGCGCAGGGTGTAACGTTTTTGTTCCATTCTTTTCTGCAGGTTGAAGATGAGGGAAAACATTGCCAAACTATACCAGGCAATTAAACTCCGGAGATGGCTTGGCAAGACAGATGATATAGAGTACTTTTCAAAGGCAAAACATGACAAGATTGAACCTCAAGACTACATTGAAGCAGATCCCATTGAGGGCAACCTCGAAAAAACTAACGTTGTTGTTGCTCTTGCTGCTGATGCAAAATACACATCTTGGTTGGTGAGTGCCTGTTGTGTTGATGCTGCTACAGAAAGCATCCTTTCTCTTGGCCTTCTCTTACCTTGTCATTTTTATCGTTTTCCCAGAAAGAACACCCTTCTGCTTTGACAGCGTTTCCAGTGATCACGGCCGCAGCAAAGGGCAATCATATTGTCGTTTTTCTGGATTATGATGGGACTCTGACACCCATTGTAGATGATCCTGAGCGTGCGTTCATGTCTGATGCGGTAATATTTTTGGAATTATTACTAATTTTCTTAAGCCATTGTATGCTCCATGCCTGGCACTGTTCTGTGAAATTATGTATGGTTGGACCTTTGTTGTTTATCTGTTTCCAAAACTTTAATTGCAGATGCGCTTAGCGGTACGTGAAGTAGCCAGACATTTCCCTACTGCTATAATCAGTGGCAGAAGCCGTAGCAAGGTAACAAATGCTGTGCTAGACATCTTAAGTTCCACCCCTGGAGTAACAATTAGAAGAATGAGTCCAGTTTCTCAACACTATTGATTAATTTGCCCAACTCCAGTTTCCTTTTCACACGTTTTGATTGTTTCCCTAGCGTGTAATGCGGTTTTCTTTCTTTGATTTTCAGGTGCATGAATTTATCAAGCTAGATGAAGTGTACTATGCGGGGAGCCACGGCATGGATATCATGGGACCTTTTATGAAATTGGAGGCTTATGAATGCAGATATCAGAAACAGTCGCTGGACAGAAAGGTTTAAATCCAATTGATTTCTAAAATAGCTCTTTTAGTTCCAGATAGTATAAAAAATTATTATTATTATTATTTTAATCATGAGATGAGCATAGTGACATGAGTTAGGCTCTTGCAGGGTAATGAAGTTACCATATTTCAACCAGCTCAGGAGTTCCTGCCTGAAATTCAAGAGGTGAGTTCTGCTTAAATCACTCAATAAGTGTATCATCCTTTATGCTGAAGCTTCTTGTCCATTTTCTCTGAATTTTGAACCATTCTTTTCTTTTTCCTTGTGCTACTTTTTTAAATCAAATTTTTTGGTATTCCAACAGATGTTAAAAGAGTTGAAAGAGGTTACAAATGCCATACCAGGTGTCTTTATAGAGGACAACAGGTTCTGCATTTCTGTGCACTACCGACATGTTCAAGACAAGGCAAGTTTTGTAGCATCATCCCTGTGACAGTAGGGATTTTTGTGTTCTTGTATACAAATTTACTGGAACTAATTGTGCCACATGTATTTTGCTGTTACAGGATTATCCTATGCTAGAAAAGAAAGTCCTCTTGGTACTTGGACAGCATTCAGGCTTTCATTTGACAAGAGGGAAGAAAGTTTTGGAACTTAGGCCATCCATAAAGTGGAATAAGGGCAATGCACTTGTCTACTTACTGGACACTCTTGGTTTTTCTGATTCTAGCAATGTTCTTCCCATCTACATCGGAGATGACAAGACTGATGAAGATGCTTTTAAGGTAATAATTAACTACTCAGGTTTGTGTTCGATGTTGTATAACCACTAGCAAGTGCATGTAATGACGTCTTTAGCTTTACAGTACTAATTGCTTCGTGGATTCCCGCAGGTACTTAAAAGCCGTGGTCTCGGATATCCTATAATTGTTTCTTCGAGCCCAAGAGAGACTTCAGCTTCATGCTCTCTGCGCGACCCGTCAGAAGTGCTTTCCTTCCTGATACGCCTGGCTAGATGGGGGGAGACAAATTCTGTGTAAAGGTTGGAGAGTTTTGGTTGGAGTTGGGTTCCTTCTGTATATAAGTCTCAAAGATAGTTAAAAGACACATAGACAATAGGGAAATCCGCAGGGGGAGCCATGTGGCGCTTTTTAACCGCCAAGAATGCTCTAGTTAGGCGACTTTAGAGATGACTAAAGTGCAGTTTGGGCATTGGATCTGCTGCATATTTCAAGTTGGTTTCTGGGTTTCCGTTTCTTGCTCGAACCTTTTTGAACCCTCATTGGAATTGAAACTTAGAAATTGATGCAGATCTAAATGCTTTTCTTCTTATGTGGTTTCTTTCTTTATTGGTTTCTCTCATTAATTTCTTGGATTCTTTTCTTTGCCTAGTCCATACTTCATTAGTAGTATCTTGTTGGCTTCTCCTAAAGATTGGACAAATTGATGCTTGCTGGGTTTCCATGGTCTTGCCGGAGCAGTAGCTATGATTGGTAAGAGAACTTTGATGCTTATGTATCAAATTGGACAACAAGCTCTTATGTTGGACCTCCTAGCTGTCATTTACGCTACGGCTCTTACGTCTTGGATGTAATTACAGGGTTTTTGGGTTGAGACAGAATTGTCCAAAGAGAGTAAATAGATGATGTCCAGCCTTTTAAGTAGTAGAGTGTACAACAGTGCCGAGTGGTGTCCAGCTGAACACATTGTGATCTTTTTTATTTTTGGGGGTGGCTCTAAAAATCGAAATCATTTATTAGCCAGAGAATAGCTTGTGATCAGAAAACTCGGTTTATGGTTCTAGAATCTTCACATAGTTAGTGGAATTATGGTAGGTTTTCTCCCTGCTTTTAATCCACCGTTGCCAAATTTCTACATAGAAACTTTTAAAATTACTTGTCTTTTTAAGTATTTTTTCATTTTTCATTATAATAATGCACAAACTCCCCTATATATATCTACACTAGCAAATGCATCCAAAACTGTACTCCACATCTTAGAAGTTGATAATTCTCTCCAGTCGTGTCATAAATTACTGATTTATACTTTTTTCACATATAATTACTATTTTATAAAAATTAATTAAACTCTTTAATTTTTTTAAAAAAATTATATGATATTTATATTAAATCATAAAATATTTAATACCCATATCTTGATTAGAATTTATAAAAAGTAACTCTAATATTCAACCCGACCTATGTAGTAGCATCACGACCAGAACCCCACCACAGTGCCACCCTGGCTTCGCCTCAATAATAGTATACCAGCTCGTGAAGCTCCTCTGTAATGGCATCCCTAAAGGAGGTGGCATACGGAATGTAGCGGACATCGTTCTTTTCCCCAGGGAATTTGAAAAGCGTGGCATCAACTTTTACTTGATTCAGTTCACTTGGCCGCCCGCCCACAACCACCCCCACCTCCTGATGTTTTTACCTGTTTTATTTATTCCCCGAATAGCCAAAAGAATGAATCTTGGACCAGGAGCAGGATAGTCTCAGATTATGAATGTTCTATGGTCCAACAACTAACTACACGACAACCTTGAGTCCACCCCAGTTAATGCTTTTTGATTCACCATCACAGCCTATAGCAATCCTGGCATAATTTCTCAATTTGTACTATTGTGTTAACTAGAAAAATGTGTTATGGGACCAATTTGCTGCCTTCTTCATTGTTCACGAGCATATCCATTGTCAAGAAAAGCTTTATGTTTGACAAAGTGTCTTTATTCTCATATTACACGCGTTCAGTTATAAAATATGATAAAAAGTAAGAGATAATAAATATGATTATTGAAATTAATTTTTTTGGTATAATTAAGTTGTTCAATAAAAAATATATAATATTTTTTAAGATTCATAATTATATAAATATAAATATAATTTTATTCTAATAAAATAAAAATATCGGTGTTCAGAAGGGTGTTCGAATAATACTCCACTTTAGTTTCCAAAAGTTTCCTGCTTTACCAGGTGAGTATCGCCCGAGGGCCCTGCAACTATTTTGATCTTATGGCATGTGGAGGAGGAACAGAGACGTGTGCAAAATGCACCGAGGGAAACCGAACAAAATGTGGAAAACAAGGGGATCCACAGCCCTTCCTTCAATCATTGGGCGTATATGACACCAACGTCAGTGTCACTTCTTGGCCATTTTACTTTCCTCAGACTTCCTCCAGTGTTTCCCACCTTGTCTTTTGCCTTATTTTATTATAACAATTCTTGCAGCCAAATGGGCGTCTCGCAAGTAGTTGAGTGAGTGATCAAAATGAGTGCAGAAATCCTTGGTCCACCTCCAGTCTAATGCTACTTGTACTCTTTTGTCTTTTTGCCTGTTGAATCCATCATCCCAGGCTACTTACTACCGGTATATTCCCGAATAATCTTCCTCTTTCACGTAACCGCTGGCGTTTTCTGCCCATCCGTCCAGAATTCGCTGCTTTCAGTTTCCGTTTCTTTGTTTTCTTTTGGAGAAACTTTGCAAGTGAAAAGTTAAGTTCTAAACTCTCACTGCCCAGGGGTAAAGTAAAAGTCTGCTAATAATGTTTTCTTTTTTCTTTTTCTATTTAAGAACCCATTTATTAATAATAAAATGATCGTAACCGATAGAGCTGTAGCAACATTCATTAGATTCATCTTCTAATTAAAAAAAATTAAGATATTTTAGAACAAGAGTATACAAAATAATAATAATAATAATAATAATAATAATAATAATAATAAATTGTGAAGTACACATGATAGCCGTCCATGACTTGGATTGAGTTGCCATGAAGCTATTTGGCTCTTCTCTATGAAGATGACTTCTGCATACTGCCTAGTTCCACTGGGGTCCAATTACTCATTGGAATAATGCTTACCCAAAAAAATTTGTTACGATCCTGATAAATCAAATAAATATAGGATGTGTCTCAATAGATCAAGTAAATCAATTCTATTATCTTAACCGATTAAATAAATTTAAAATATATTTTAATTAGTTGTGAAGAAAATCGAGTGAGAATTTAATATCGCAACTATCTGTTCACCATACGACGAGACGACTGATGATGTACTCTAACCAAAGACAGAATATAAGGTTTTTTAATCCTTGATATGTAATTTTTTTTTTGCTCGTACGATAAAATATATTGAACTTTAAAATTATATTCATTTATTTAGGTATTATTCATTTTAATACATGCATGGTTCAAATAAATTCGATTCGAATAAACATAATATAATCAAGAACTAATCTTAAATAATTAAATAACAACTTCACATATTGATTATTAAACTTATTGATACTTGTAATATTCCATCTTCAACCAAGTTCTAGTTTTTCCTTTAAAAAAAAAAGGTTAGTGTTTCCTTGTTACTACTAGCCAGCCTTGAAGGACATAGTCTTTAGATTTTGAATAGAAATAGATTCTAAATTTGTAGATTCCATAAATTTTTTATTATTAAAAGAACAATAAAAATATTAATAAAGCACTATTTTAAGGTGAAGTGCAAAAACAGGAATAAAGATTATTCTATGCCTCCCCAATTAGGAATGTTTTATAACAAAAAATTCTGTGTATTTAAAGAAAATAAATTTGTTTATGCAATCATATTTAGCATTAGCTTCTCTATTGCGTAGTAGACTAATATCTTTAGAAGTTCAAAAAATCACTTCCTTTCAATAAGAATTTTAATTAGTTACTGCTTTCTTTTTCTTAAAAAAAAAAGTCACATTTGGAGATTTTTTTTCCCCCTCAAAATATCACTCATTTTAGAAAATCAGAGAAGTATTATTTTCAATCTTACATTTGTTTGTTACCATTCCTCTTATTAACGAGAAGAGAGATTATTATATTAACAAATTTGAGTTATCTTATAAAAAATAATGTGATATTTTAGTTTCAAAATAATTATTATTCAATAATTTTCTTAATATATGTATATAACTTCCAAAGATATTTATTATTTAAGAAAGGAGAGAATAATATATGCTATTTAATTAGTAAATATGCACTCTAAGTAAAGCGTGTGATTATAATTATAAAATATTACACTTTTATACAAAGGGTTTTTTTTTTTCTAAAAATTATAATTTGCCAAATGCTACAAATATTTAAAATTTGTAATTTAGTTCTTTAGGGTAAACATTAAAAAATTTGAGACAGAATTGCTTGCAGACTTAAAAATAGTATATCCTTTTTAAAAGATACTATAATTTACCATGTATGCAGTACTATTATCTTAATAATTTAATAAACTTAGAATTTACTATCAACCTTAATAATTTTTCTCCCCGAGATCTATTATTGCTTTCCTAATTTATATGTGAAATTTGCAACCTTAAAAACTTACCATGCATGCAATTATATTTGATTATTAAATCCATGACTTTTTCATGTGTTTTGAGGTTGAGGATACACATTCAAACAATTTCTTTTTCTCTCATTTCTTCTAATATTATAAATTGATAAATTAAATTTAAAATTTTATACATAAAAAAGTCAAAAAGGAAAAAAAATATATAATGGAGAGTAAAATTATCCAAGGCCGCGTAAGCTGTGATACGACAACTTGTATAGTCATTTGAGGGTATACGAATATTTGACACAATCATATTAACATTTTACACGATTACATAACCATTCAAATGACATCATTTTAAATGGTCAAAACGACATTGTTCTATTAAAAAAAATTTATACGCGATAATCTTTTCGCACGTTAAATTTTCATTATTTTACATTTAGATCGTCAAATAATTGCGTAAGTTACCGTAGATCTTAAAAATATAGTGTTCCGTATATAAAGTGGCGCTGGGAAGTTCCGGCGGCGGAAAGCAACAAACAACAGTGTATTTGTAATCGCAACGGCGACTGAACGTAACCGCGGGAGAAAGCACGTGAAGAAAAAGACGTAAATAGAGGACGTCGTTAAGGGCATTTTTGGGACGTGGAAATATCATGGGGCAAAAAAGGACAAAAGCAGTGGCGCAGTGGCAGATACGGACAACACCAAGGGCAAAAATAGAAAGAAAGGATGCACTTGCCACAGTTCCATTTACCAACGCGGATGAATTCAGAAGCAACAGCAGCTTGCCGATAAGAGAGAGAAGGGGAAGGGAGAGGTTTGAATAAAATAATGAATAATTCTCCAATCCAATACCGAAGCGGTGCTTAAAAATGGACTAAATTATTATTAAAAAAAAAAAAAGGAGTGCGTGTTTGTGGGCAACGGCACCAATTCATTTACTATAATATATTATTAATATCTCTGCAGCAGGCGATGAATTTTTAGCTACCAGATTGGTGAATGAATCAGCTCTTGGCTTATTAGTTGCTAGTGTTATGGCGGTGGTGCCGAGTTCGGAAGCCTACTGAGTTGACTCAAATCGCACGTCCGTTTCAGAATCTCGCAGTTGTTACGGCAGTTCGGCCACCAGAGGATTTCCGGTAGCTTTTTTTGGAGAGACAGAAACGTGAGTCGGATGCTTGTGATTGATAGTGAAGATGAACGCAACTGAGAATGGATTTAGTGGAACGGAGAGAGAGTTCATAAGAAAGCATCACAGGCATGAGCTTGCCGAGAACCAATGCAGTTCCATTCTCGTTAAGCGCATCAAGGCTCCAGTTCATCTTGTATGTAAATACCGCTAGAAGTATTTCAGATTTTGACTTTTTTTTTTTCTCCCCCTCTTTCGTGTTACGCTATCCTTGTTCGATTGTTTCATTGGATCGATTGATTGGATTCAATTGAGACTCTGCTAGAAGGTTTAATTTGGATAGCATGCTTCGGATCAATTTGTTAGTTTTTATATTTGGTTTTCTCTTCTCGACCTTTGAGCTTTTCGTAAAACGTTTTAACGAATAGAGTTTAGCAATTTGGTTACTGCAATCCGCTGTGGATTGTCCATGACTTGGCAGGCTATTGTCCACCGGGATATAGAATTTCGAGATGTGTTATTTTTCTTTTTTTTTTCTCTTTTAATTTGCATGAAAATTTAGAACAGAGTTGTACCGGCTCTTTCTAGGTAAAAATTGTCGATATCCTAAGCTTCATTGCAGAGAAATTCGGTTTGGACTCTCTAGACATGACTCTGTTTGCTTTATCAAGTTGTTTGTTCGAATAACGAGATGAACGCCCCCAAAATGTTCAGATCACTATGTTATAGGTGTTATAATGATATATTTGCTGGGACACATAATTGAAAAACGATTCTCGGTATGATGTTTTAGGGAAAATTGTTTAACCCGAAGACCTTTCTAATGCCCTTTTAGTCTAAAGTGTGTTACAATAATTTTTAAATTTCAATTAGCAAGAATTTGCTTTAGAGATGTGAAATAAGTCCTAATATTTGGAAAATATTGGTTTTTATAAGGTTTGGTCATTGGTAAGGAGGTTTGATCAGCCACAGAAGTACAAACCATTTGTCAGCAGGTGTGTTGTGCGGGGAAATCTTGAGATTGGTAGTCTTAGGGAAGTTGATGTCAAGTCGGGGCTTCCTGCTACTACCAGCACTGAAAGATTGGAGCTTCTTAATGATGAAGAGCATGTGCTCAGCGTCAGAATTGTTGGAGGTGATCATAGGCTCAGAGTATGTGGATAATGTCTTTTCTTTTTCAGTATATATTTTCTTCTTTCTGATTTGTAATTTCTGCTATCAACATATTTTAAGAATGGGATCCTTTGGAAATTATTTTTAAAAAAAGAGTGTTATAAGCAATTTGTTTCTCATAGTGTCTTTCTCTTTCCGTTGAATTCGTGCCAGTTGATGAGAGTCCTAGATTGCTTTATGCTCATTAGTTTGATCCTTTTGGCATCTACTGGCATAACCCTTTGTTTCTTCAATTTTAACAACTGTTTAATGTTATTTTTTATAAAGATGAATTTAAGAACATTTTTATGTCATTTCTGACAAAGGCAAATATGTGTTTTTGACATATTTTACAAGTTATAATGGAAATATGACATTATCAAGACAATGTTACATCCACCCTAAATGAATTGGACATGATATTGGACTTGGACACTCTGTTATGATACTCTGTTATGATATTAGAAGATTCATGCAAAATCTTTTTGCACAGCTTGTCAAAATTCTTTGAAATTTCACCTTCACCATCAAGAAGTAATTAATTATTGTGTGGCTGAGTTATGATAATATGCATAGGCTTGAAGTTTCTTAAAACTAAAGGAGATGAATTGCTAAAAGACTCCATTTCATGATATTTGGATGCTAAAAATGTAGTCGTTTTGCTGAATCCTTCTCCTCCTACCCTTGGAGATAAGATAGTGTGCAAGAGTTTTCACACTTATATCTGATTGTTTGTAAGACTTATACCGGATCTCCATTCTATGTCAGGCCTCCGTATTACTTGAAATCAAATACATGCCGTTTATGATTCACATGAGAATATGTGATGCTTCTTTTGTATAAGAAATAGATCAGGGAAGTTCTCTATAGGAGATGGATATGCGGTAAATAGATCAAATGATTGACCAACGTATGCTCTGTCCAAGCTGAAAAGTTTTGGATGACTTGATATAATATTATAATAAATGCTTTAAATATTATTCCATCGGTAGATATATTATGGCTTTCCTGAAAAAAAATGTGTACGTGTAATTTTCATGAAATTCATATCTTTGATTTTGGGGTATTGCTTCCTATGCACAACTAGCATTTTGGGCGGGATTATAGGTAAATCCTCCTGTTGCTAGAACGTTTGTATTGAATGTTCTTCTATTAGAAGTGAAATTGATTTTCAGAATATTTAACAACCATTGCGTTGTGATGGCCTGTCTGAAGCTCACAACAACTGATTGAGTTTGGAAGTGTTACATCTTTCCTTGCGGAGGAGTCAGAATCTGTTTAGCTTCTTGTTTCTTTTATGATGATGCATCAGTTCACATAGGGCATTAACACAATAATTTCTTCTGTTTTCCTCAATTTTCTCAGAACTATTCCTCCATTATATCTGTCCATCCGGAAGTCATTGAAGGAAGACCAGGGACTTTGGTGATCGAATCATTTATGGTGGATGTGCCTGATGGAAACACCAAGGATGAGACCTGCTATTTTGTTGAAGCAGTAATAAAGTGCAATCTCAAATCGTTGGCTGATGTTTCAGAGAGGCTTGCTGTGCAGGACAGGAGTGAACCCATCGATCGGGCGTGAGGAAGTGAGGCTAATGTGGCTGAGTCGATGTTCACCAAGGATGGAGCTTCTTTCATGCCCTCCTGTGTTCTTTGAGGCTTCGGAGGTGGACTAGTGGCAGACTGGCAGTTTGTCCATATTCCAAAGACCAAAAATGCTTTTCAGTCTTTTTTAAATTTTTTTTTTTCACGTTATGTTACTGTGTCTTAGTTTGAAGTCCCATTGGACGGTGTTTGTAGTACTAGCCTGAGAACCACAGCTATCAAAAGGTTTCAAATCCTTACATGAATGGAAACTGCCGAAGCAAGCAGTACTTGATCTCTCGCAGTGTTAGGTTTTGGCTGGTGGTATATTGTGTTTTGGGGCTGTAAATACAAGTGCTGAAAGAGTGTGTAGTTTTACCGATAATGATGTATTTTTGGTTCCTTTTGCAGATATATACAGGTTGGCCAAATGTCGGTTCTTGGATATCTATTTACTTAAGAGCACTATGATCAGTTGAGTTCGTATATCGCAAGTATCTTTCATGTGCAATGCAGACGGTTCCGGCGAATACCATTTTGTTACCCTTTTCCTCCTGATTGCTTACTGGGCAGAGAGGGAGTTTGTGCGGGAAGGAGGCGCTCGCTAACCTTTTATAACTAATAATTAACACGGGAGCCTTGTACGTGCAGTCTCCAGGAAGGCGATTTTTGCCAAGACATCAATCTTCTATTTTTTAGGTTGCAATGAATGTATGGCTTTTTTTGGGCACAATTTTTTTTTAATTTAAAACTTTACTTTAATTTAAAATAGTATTAACTTAAATATTTTATATTTTCTAAAAATAATCATATATTCACTATACATCTTCTCTCTCTTTAGTTCTAATTAACTTCTATATATTTAATATTTTTTATTACATCTAAACAAACTTATCTCAAACAAATCTTTACCCATACACATCTTTATATTTACCAGTGACATTTTATTTGCAGTTCGATAATGGGCAATACAAGAGTTCATCTCTTGAATACTTGAGTTATGTATATGCACATGCACAATCTCTTAGTGCATTTATCAATTGACAAAGCAGAAAAGGCTAGGTATGGTAAGATCTTATTCTAAGAAAATCCCGCGTTCCATTTCGCATGTCCAAAATTTTACCCGCGATGGGGCATCTTTGCAATGAATGCTGCTGTGCTAAATACTGGCAGTTCCTTAAAGAACTTTGCCAAGAGAGAGAGAGAGAGAGAGAGAGAGAGACTACAAATATGTTACAACAACAGAGGCCTGGTTCGATTGCTGGACTTTGTATAATTGCTCTAGTTCTGTGTATACTACGCTGTACAAGCTCCCCGGCGCTTTCAAGAAGGCACAACCTGATGAGGTCGCTATTTAGGCCAGAACAAGTTCCTCCTCCTCCTGTTGCTGTTGTTGCTGTTGATTCACTGGTACCAGTCCCTCACCATAGGGAAGAAGGATTCGTTTTATTTGTTCTGCAGTCAGTGTCTCATACTCCAGAAGTGCTTTGGCTAGCGCATGGAGTGCTCTCTCATGCTGGAGGGAAAATAAAAAACAGAAACATAGTCCGTTAGACACTTGGACCTGCAATACCTTATACACTTTAAGATGGTCAATATTTCCGTTCTATAGAAGCCAAGAGACAACTACTCGTTTTGGATGTCCTGAGTGGCTGATTTGATTACCAGATCACACTATTTGTGCAGGCATAATAAGTTTTATTGTCTAAGGAATAAATACTGTTCAAACATTTCAAAATATTAGCCACGTAACAGGTTTAGATCAACAAAACCAACCTTTTCAAGCAAGGCCTTTACACGATCGTAAGCTTCTCTCAGAAGTTTAACCACCTGGATCACCAATAAAACAGATTAAAGCCAGTGAACAATATCTGATTCACCACAATAAACCTCAAGACAAATGCATACTTCAGCATCAATACGTGACTGCATCTCTGAACCAGGCCGCTCTTTGATGTGAACAGGCCCAATTGCATCGCTCATTCCACAAGTTGACACCTTATAAAGAAAAGAAATTCCATCTAATTACATGATTAAAACAAAAGCAACAAAAAGAAAAAAGAATCAACTCCACTAAGACCAGGAGATAGACGATTATGTCCCAATACCAACCATATATTGAGCAAGCTCTGTAGCTGTGTGGAGATCACTACTTGCTCCAGTAGTAATATGGTCCTGACCAAATATAAGTTCTTCTGCTACTCTCCCTCCCATACAAACATCAAGGCGAGCTAACAACTGCTTCTTGCTGATTGAAGTCTCATCACTTGACGGAAGCTGGGTAACCATTCCCAAAGCAGATCCACGCGGCATGATTGTTGCCTTGTGTATCGGATGTGCACCTTCAGTGTTCAGAGCAACTAGTGCATGGCCACTTTCATGATATGCTGTGAGCTGAAAAGACAAGTACAAACTGGTCTACTTCAAAAATGCAATGGAATGCAGCCAATTCTCACATCTATTTACTGATAGTGAAAAGCAGAGACTTTCTCCCTAAATGGTGGATTTGGACACCAAGCTTGGTCTTTCAAATGAAGACCCCCTGAAATAATATAAAAGCTAATCTAACAAAGAATTTACAAGAAAAGACTTGCATGTACTCTGTCTAGACAGTTATGGCAGAACATCTAATAATATTCTATCATTGCACCCAAGTTCACGAGTAGAAGTGGTAAAAAATAACTTCTCTTCCTCAGCAACTATCCTATTTTATTTGAACTTCTCTTTTATCCAGAAAAGGAAAATGAATTGGAGTGATCACCTCTGGGCTGTCATTGGTCAATACTATAGAGGCTTGGAATAGATAAAGGTAATAGGTATTATCCACAATGGATACAAATTTTGCAAACTCAAAAGAATAGATTGTACACACCTTCTTTGACTCTTCTGATAGGTACATTGTTTTCCGTTCAGTTCCCATTATTATCCTGTCTTTCGCAAATTCCAATTGTGCTGCAGTTAACTTCTCAGCGCCTTCAACAGCAGCCTTGATGGCAGCAATATTGACCAAGTTTGCAAGATCTGTTCAAAATCAAGTATTAGAAAACAGGAGAAAGTGCAGGTCCCAGGTCCTATTACACCCCAAAAAACTTGCAAAGCCACTTTTTGGGTGTTCAAGCTTTCAAAATAAAGAGCCACAGAAGAAGAACATCCAAGTTCTTGCTTTGCATGACATGAGACAAAATAAGCAATTTGCCTTGAGAAGTAAGCAGAATGTAAATGAAACAAATCTATGCAAACCCAACTAAAATTGATGCTAATTAGCTCAAGAAGTTCAGATTGGATGAGTTCAAAACAATTTAGTACATTGAAGCTGTGATAAATGTATATCTAGCTTGATTCAAGAACCAACTTCCACCAAACATCAGTTGGTAAACTGAGTACGATTGCGCAAATTGCACTCGTATGCTGCGAAAAGATCCCTAAATGAAGAGAGGCTTAGATAATTGCTGAGGATCTAATGATAATCAATCATCGATGAGATACTTTATTTCTACATTCATATTCTTGCATAAAGACAGACATCTCTCACACATACAAAAAAGCTCACTCAGCATCATTCAATCTAAGATGGGGGGGTGGGGAGGGGGTGGTGCGGGGAAGGGAACCTGCCTGCCCCATTGAATCCTGGAGTACCACGTGCAATTGCTTTGACATCTACATCATCAGCCAAGGGCTTGTCCTGTAAATAGAGATCCAATATCTCTTGCCGACCCCGAACATCTGGATTAGGAACAACAATCTAAAAGGAAAAAGAAGAAAATATATATCTTAATTCAGCTCTGAAAGATATACGAACATAATAATTCAACTTGAGTTCACATTTTCTTCCTAAGAATTCAGACAGATGACAACACTTAGAAACTCCGCAATTGACCCACAACTTGAAAGGATGGCCTTATGAAAAGCTTCATTCTCAATAGGTAAGAAATGTAAAAGGATAAAAGAATGTTGCTTAAAGAAGACTGTCCAAATATAAGCCCTAGAATCTCAAAGTTTAGGAGTTACTGAAAAACAAAAGTGGCAGTTTGATATAGTGCATAGTTTCTAAACTGTTCTTCAAATTAATGAGTAACCAACAGTAGACTACTCACATTAAGATCAAAATTTTTACCATCTCTACAAAAAGATTTTTTTAGGATGACCCCCCCCAAACCCCAAAAAAAAAATGGTCGAACAAAACCAACCAACTAATAAAATGGATAGTTCAATTTCATGTAAACAGTCAGTATTTAAGCACTCTAGTTGACCACATTGGACCATGCCTTAAGTTTGCACGAAAGTAAAAACAGAAAAGAGGAATTCAAAACTTAATAGTTTGGACTTCAAACATCATCAGAACTTACATGCCGGTCAAATCTACCAGGTCTTGTCAAAGCAGGGTCAAGTATGTCAGGCAAGTTTGTTGCAGCCATGACGATGATTCCCTATTTCAAAAGGAAAAAGAAAAATGAATGCCCAGTGGCAGGATGAGAAGCTTATTCCTGAAATATATTGACCCTCTGTACCTCATTCTGTTCAAAACCATCCATTTCAACGAGTAGTTGATGCAGTGTTTTCTTTGTATGGCCTTCCCACTGCTTTCGAGTTGATCCAACAGCATCAATTTCATCAATAAAAATAATGCATGGAGCCTGTAGATGTAAAAGGAAAATCAGAGAAGAATGCCATAACAAGAGCAAAAAGATATCTTAATATGAAATAGCTAAATTGGCAAAAGGAATAAGCAAATATCACATCGTTGTGCACAGGCAGCATTAGTAAATTTGCAAATGACTTTCAAAAATATAATTTAAATTATCTCAGGAAATAGATTTCTCATGAACTAAGGATGGATGTATGTTTTCACAACAAAATAAATACACACATATAAGCACACAGGCACAAATGCACTCTTAACTCATCCTCAAATATTAAAGTATAAGGAAATGAGTTATTTATACGTAGCAGCACTTCCATTCTGTAAGTGACTTAAAAAGGAAAATCCAATTTCAGTGCTAATTTGGCACTCAAAGCCAAGTCATCATACACTCATATTGTTGTAATCACCATACATTCTAAACTGGAATTATTATTAAAACTATAGACCGTCACTGGATATTTTTAGTACTGCATGATTGACAGCCACAAAACCAAGCTCAATGTCTCAATTGATGCAATCTAATATCCAATAATTTCTCAAGAGTTATAGGATCCTACAACACCATGACTTATGTATACCTAAACATTTAAACTTCACCTTGAACTTATCTACTGTATGCAGGAAAAATGTAATAGAAAGATACTGTTTCACCAACACGCTAAATCAAAGTTACAATCCTAAGGAGACAGCCGGAATGAAGTACATGTAATATTCAAGTGATTTTAGCCATAGAGAATCTAAATCCTAGAAATGCTTTTTATAGAACAACAAACGTGCAACTCCACCCCCCCCCCACACACATGAGATTGCAGCAGCGTAGGAGAACACACCTTTTTCTTAGCTGCTTGAAACAAGGATCTTACACGCCGAGCACCAACTCCAACAAACCTATCACAGTCAAAAGAAAGAGTAATTTAATAGAAAAGTTAAACTGAATTCACTAATGCTTTCAACATTTAATATCCAAGTTCTTGAAAACTCAAACAGCTATAGCAGTATTTTTACTCTTCTTTTTCTCTTAAAAAATAAGAAACTGATTATAAACAGAAAATAGTAGTTCGAAAACCTTAAAAGCAAAAATGCTATTTGCAAATAATCCATGTATCACTTATGGGCTTTTTTCACGCCAAAACAAAGCACACACTATTCTAGTGTAGCACAAAGATATATATTGTGTGTAACCATTGAATTCTTGAAGCTAGCATCCATTTGCTTGCATTGAGGGGGAAAAAATGATGTGACTTTTCAGAGTAGAAGGCATTTATTCGCAAGAAAATATCTAATGTGTTTTTTCAACTTAATCTTAGGAGTAAGCTTTTAATTCTGGTTTATAAGGAATATGCACAGCATCTCATTTTTTGTTGTCAAAGGTTTGATCAAAGATTTCAGTAAGATGCTGCTAGCTATATCATGTAAAAGCTCCACGGTGATTAGATCAAATGTTTCATCTATCGCTACTGCTCTCCTCTCCTGAAATCAGCTGCATTGTCCTCAACCTTCTTGTCTAGAGCTTCCTTATAAAATTAAGAACAGCCAATGGCAATGTCTAGGTCGGATTACAACATTTTCTGGTTCACAACCCAAAATAAAATAAAATAATAATAAAAATCAAAAACTATTTATTTTCTTTGAAAAAAAAATGGAGATTTTCTGAAAAAATCTATGTAAATTTTACCTTCCATCACCTACAAAATTTAAAATTTTGTAATATTGTCCTCTACCCTTTTCTTTCCTATGACCCTGCCCCTCCAAGTCCCGAGGGATTGGTTCTGTCCCTCATCTAATGTTAACCTCAAATGACTGTGCATGCCTATACTATCACAATCAGTCCAAAACCTTGTAAATCTGTCATGGACTGTTAAGCAAAATTTGCCTCATAACAAGACTTAAGAAAATTTTCTTATTTTTATCGATCGAGGGAGAATGGAAAAGGGAAAAAAAATAACTCACATTTCTTCAAATTCAGAGCCTGCTCTATAAAAAAATGGTACTCCGGCTTCTCCAGCAATAGCCTTCAATAAAGACACAAGAAGTACAGTTCAAGTAAGATAAAAGAAAAGAGATATATTCAATGACTTGGTGGGAACTAAATGCAGAAGGTAAAGCATTCAAATTCAAATATCTAATGTGGCAGTAGAACATTCCAAGAAACATTTTCGAATGAATACAACAGCTTACCTTGGCCAGCAATGTTTTTCCAGTCCCAGGTGCTCCAGTTAATAGAATTCCCTGAGAACAAATATAGTCCACAGAATAACATCTCGGACAAACAGCTTCGAACCTTGAACAAAAGACTATAAATTGCAAAGGTAAGAGCAAACAAGAAAAATGATCAAACCTTTGGCAATTTCCCCCCTAGTCGGGTGAACTTTGCAGGATTTTTTAGGTACTCAACAACCTCCTCAAGCTCTTGTTTGGCATCATCGCACCCTTTAACATCCTTAAATGTTTTGACATTCTGCAAAGAAGGTATTATGCATTCATAACATTAAACAAGAAAACAAAGAAGAAACTCCAAAAGTTGCAGGCTGAGAAAAAATCAACCTTTTCTGGCATAATTTCTTTATTCAATTCTTTTGGGGCATAAGAAGAACTTGAGCCAACGCCTGAAGCTCCTATGCCACCTAAACTCCCAATATACTTCTGAAGCGCAGCAGCACCCATTAACCTTAAACAATGTCAAAATTTCAACCAGTAAAAAGAGCTGACCGGTACACTAGATAACTACTCAATGCTCACATATGAACTACAAACACAGAGTGAACAGGAAATCAAATAACCGTCACAGCCTAAAACACAGACATCGGAACATAGATAAACAAAAGTGAGAGAGGAGGAAAAGGAATGTTAGAAAAGGATAGCCTTTTTAATTCTTAAATGCCAAGACAACCCTACCCTTAACCCCCAAACCCTCAAAAACAAAATCCAGAAAACTTTAGCTAATGCTGAAATACATTAGTCAACCGTAAAAAGAAAAATACCAAAGTCCTTATCCATCAAATGTCTTAATACCTCAAAGACAATTTTTAAAAAAACAACAATAATAAAGACTAAAACTTACCACACCAAACCAACAGCAACAGTGAACAAGATAGTAGACATGAGCTCTTGAGCGAAACGTGGTGATCTACCTGATACTTTGGGATCAACCTACAAGAAAAGCTTATAATAGTAAGATATAAAAACACACACATAAATCCACATCTTCAACTAGAGTAACTACAGGGTGACTAACGAAATTATTACAACAAAAATTATATTAACAAAGTTTTTCCACATTGCATGGTGTGCATCAGCCTTTGTTTTGGTGGGGTGAGGGTGGGATTGGAGGGAGGAAGTCAAAGTTTTCTTAACCAATGTTTTGTAAAGAGATTTAATTAGATGCAATGTTTGAACCCTTACCATCACGACATGCAGTGGCTGCTTTTCAGATATTCCAGGGCTCAAAAACGGTTCATCCAAGTTTCCAGATGCACGCTGCTTCAACTCTTGCAACTATGTAGATTGAAGGATTACTAAGTTAGATCACAACAGATTTAAATGCTTATTATTTATAAATTGAACCACCGTTAAATGGGTCATATGCTTTTAAAGAAACAAACATAGAACATCTTAGAATGTTAGTGGTTGTCATCACAAAGGTTCAATGAAGATAATGATCAAAAGTGAATAAAGGATTGAGGTGAAAAATTTGATGATTCCTATGCTATAATGAGGGAGCTAACAACAGGTGTCCAATAATACAAAGACAAATCATGAATCTATGCAACTAAGATTAGACTCCAGTAAGCAGACTTATCAGCTTTAAAATCAAGGTGGTACATTAAACTATTGGCAAACTTCTTTGTTTCTCTTTTCTCCTTGATTTGTGTCAATATAAGTTGTGGACATACTGACAGAATGAAGAACTTGAAAGTTCTACAAGCTAATACCAAGGAAGGAAGACTAGAAGGCTTCCCCAATTTCTCATCAGGAAGATAGTCAGCAATGGCATTAGTTGCCACAAGAGCTCGCAAGTATTCTGCAACTCCTCTACTGTCTGCTGCATGATCCCTTTGCTCGAATCGCTGAATGACTGCCTCAGGGCTGACAATAAGGAAATATCAAAATACCATCAGATTTTCTTCTTTTCTTAACGTTTTTTTTTTTTTTATTTAAGTCAAAGAAACAACTGTAAAAGTAGTGATTTCATCCCCAAGTTTTAAATCGATTAAAATGTCATGCATACCTACTCCCTTGGATGAATTACGAGAATCTCTTTATCAGATATTTCTCAGGAAAGAGGCAAACTAGCTAGGGGCAATGAATTGCAGCTCCTTTTTTCCAAAATAAATAAATAATAAAATAAATCTAAAAGAACAAATTAGGCCTCCTAAACACCTTTTAAGGCGAAAATGATCACAATAAGACTTCCTGGAAGATATAATCCCAAATTTTTATTTTACTTTCTTGGTTTGTCATTTTCAATAAGTAGCTAAAACACATATATTCTACCAGTTCACATACTCTACAACCCATACATGGGCATTATGGTTTAAAAGCCTAAGAAGATTTAATACTAGGATACCTTCCCTTTTCACTAAATCAAACAAAAGCACACTAAACCAAGCAAGACTACTACAACAGGAAAGTCTCTTGCTACCTGTGCTTATTAAGCTCGGCCAGCAAAGCACTCTGCTTGGCAGCAACCTTGGGATTGGCGTCAGCCTCTGATATCAAGCGCTCCAGCCGTTTCTCTTGCCGCCAGAAGGGCCACCAACTAAACCAATTGGACGCCAGAAGCTTCTCAAAACCTTTCCTTGCAGTCGTAAACAGTCCCATTAAAAACACCACTACTGGCAACCTCCTCTTCACTTCCTGATTTCCCTCAGCGGACTTCAGCTGCCTTGCCACTTCACCACTGGCATTAGCATTCACCATTCCCTCCACATCCTCCGACACGGACTCAATCCCCGAAACTTCACCGGAAGAAATTTCATTCCTAAATTTACTACCAAACTCCAGTTTTTCAGAATCTGTATTTAAATTATTTTTGTCAGATGAAATAGAATTAACGCTATCCGGATGCAATGTACAAGCTACTACTAAACCATGGTGGCGGTAAACTCGAGAGCTGATAGAAATTGGATTAGGATTATGTGAAATTAATCTACATCTACAGAGAGAATAAGAATAATCACACTTATAATTAACAAGGGAAGGAAGGGCAGCAGGGAGGGAGAGATGGAGGTGTATATGAGAAGAAGAAGTGAAACGAGACAGCGAAGGTGGTTTGCAGACAAGAGAAGCTTGCAGTGTAGTAGTCATGGCTTTGGTGGATTGTAACAGAAAGAATGAATTAGAATCCTGGCGCTAATTAGGGTTTACAGAAGAAGAAAAAGAAGATTCTTTGCTAGGGGAGTGTAGTGTGGACTCACTCGACAGAATCCCTCGACTTCAGAGGGAGAATCAGGGCAAGCGTGGAGTGAGAGAATTGGAGCCACACGATTGGTTGGAGTTACAGAGGTGATATTGGAGAAGAGAAGAGAGGAGAAACCTTATCTCCATTGATTGAAATTGGCGCTCTGCCCTGACGTGCCTTTTATAGGGCCATGGCACCATTCTCTGCCGTCAATTTTTTTTTTTTTAAGTAAATATATTAATATTAACCATGTTACGAGATATTATATATTAATATTATAAAAGAAAAAAGTAAGGATTTAAAAATCGGACCACATCGAATCGGTGAAGCAACATATTCAATAATTTACAAATTTGATCAAGTTAGAACTGTAATCGGAATGTTATTAAATATTTTTTTAATATTATTTATTATTTTATATATATTAAAAATAAAAAATCTTTTAAAACTAATAGATTTCAAATAAAAATAATTTAATTATTTATTAAAAAGTCTAAAATATAAGAATAAATTTATTATTATTTTTTAAATTCAAATTGACCGATTTAACCGATTTATGTTTGATTAATTCTTAATTGATGACGACTTATAATATATAATCGAATTGAATCAATGGTCGATTTTCGGTCTGACCAATTAAACTAGCTAGTCTGGTCCAGTCCAACTTTTAGAACTACGTTATTTAAAAAAGAGGACGGAGAATGAATCTGAAAAAATTACAAGATTTTACCTATTGAGCCAACTCATAAGCAACAACATCATAATTCTTAAAAATATATTCTACTTTCTACAAATCCTTTTGTTTTAAGACAGATATGACAACATCTGTAATAACTTTATCAGACCATTCTTTTGTCAATGATGACCATTGGGGACTTTGACGACACTTAGAGAATCGTTTTTAAATATAACTTTTGTAAGGTAAGTTTCATAACTACATGAACGGCATTGAGGGCAGCAACATAGGAGTCTTGACATATTCAAGAATGTATAATATGTCCATTAGAATTTCTCACCAAGCATGGGTTAATCACAATTCCCTTAGAATCTTTCTGTGGAGGAATCTATTCTTGAACATAAGATTTAGATTTCCTACTGATCTTATGATCTATGCTAGCATTAAAAAAAAAAAGCTTTTGCTGGCCTGTCAATGCTCTTAAACGTGCCTTTCCAAAACGGTAATTTTGTCTCCCATTTTGCATTTGTGTCCGAACAACCAGGCTTGCTCTATGACCACTGTCATATAATTTCTGAATTCATCCATCTCGTCCATAGAAAAAGGGAATTGATTATTTAGTTTACAAATTATCTTTAGATATCTTTTTAATTCTTGAAATTTGAAAACATCAATTTTCATTTGTTACTTTGCGTTCCACCAAATAACAATAAGAAGAGGACAATTGAAAATGAGTTGGTCCAATGATTCAACTCCATACGGCATATAAAATACTCAATTGATATATTATGTAAAACCTTCTTCAATCTGGCATTTGTTGGAATAATATTAGTGTTTGTTCTGTAAGTTTGAACACCAAATTTGATTTCATAGCTCCCTTAGAAGAGAGCTTCCGTAACAGAATGACTCCTTGACTTAGAGAGGGTCTAAACAAAAGAGTCTATTCCTCACATTGAAGAATTTAATTTTAAAAATCTTTCTAGAATTTTCCAAAGGAAAAAAGCTATTGACCAAACTGTAATTCCAACCTTTTAGGTTAGCATCCAGGAGGTCCCTAACATAATTCATAGATTGAGAGTGGTTTTCCAACAAGGGGGCCTAAAGTTTGGTAGCATAGATCCCCACGAGTCTTTCCACATCTTCGCTGGTAAATCAAATCCTATCTTATAGCATAGTCTTTTCCCCAGTAAGTCACTACACTCTCAAATACTACTCCAAACCCATGATGAATAAGTAGGGGTATTTTTCAAATCCAGCAATTTTCTACCTCGCAAGTACATGGACTTAATCAATTTTAACTAAATTTTGTTGGGTACAGTGTAGAGTCGCCATCCCAACTTTGATACAAAAGCAATGTTATTGTCTCTAAATTTCCTAAATCTCAATCCACCAAAAGCCTTTGGTGTACAAATGGAATCCTAAGTTTTAAGATAAAGATGGTTTCCTTCATCCTCTTTGAAACTCCACCAAAAATTTTGAGACAATTTATCGCAAATAGAGATGGAAAGAGTAAAGTATTGCATAGCATGCATTGGAATAACTCGTACCACAGAGTTGATAAGTATCTCCAATCTGCTGTCAACTTCTTCCCTTATAAGTAGCCTTGATAATTTCCATAATTCTTCACTAGTATCATAAACTATAAAAATGTTTATACTAATTTAAAAGTTAGATTCTATAGTGTGTATAATTTTAATTTTTAATATAATAATTTATAAAGATTGAATTTATTAAATACTTTTTATCTAATAGATCGTTATTTTTTCTATAACAATTCCTTTGTTATTATTGGAATTGAATTTTTAATTCACATGTAATTGGACCTTTTCTTGTTCACGTGAAATTAGACCTTTTGCCCGTAAAGGAAAGCATATAAGCATTTATTGAGTGAAGATTGTGATTTTTGTGCAGCATATAAATTTTTTTTCATGATATATTTAGATGGAGATCGCCTATTAAAAGATCTTTAAGAAACATACGTTTATATTCTCGTTTTCAAAGTTGGGAATGTGTCCGTCAGCCGAAATCTTTCTACTTCAAATTGGATTTGGTACTGAGATTCAACTCAGATACATCGCCAAAGGGGCAGAAAGTTTTCAGCTTTGCAGTCACTGAATAAATTTGATGTTCTTAATTAATTGAATTCTGGCAGCCAAAATTGGCCGTCGAAGTTCAAGGTACAGGATGAAAGCAAGATGTCAATGGGAAAGAGGAATCTGATGGGCTGAGCACGGCTGATATTGACCTAGTCAACAGAAACGAAGCGACAGTCTACAGAAAATTTCACAGCAACTGTTTGTTTAAACTATAAAGGGGTACAAAAAGTAAACTTTGTAAATCACGAGGGAGCAATCAGTCAAGTAATAAAAACAACAACGGGGGCCAAGCTGATTTCCCCCACAATTTTTCAGTTGTTAGTATACATTCTAAAATCCAAGAAAGATTCAAAGTCAGAATGAGGAGGGGAAGAAGGGTTGGGGGTGGGGGAGGGGAGAGTGAAGGAGAATAGAATTCATTGCTGCCTGTTGTAAGCAAAATACGGGCTTAGCTTCTAGAAAATTCATCCGAAGCAAACACTATTGCTGTTGATAAGGAGCCATCCCTGCTGAACGTGGCATACCATTCTGGCTGTGCATTGGCATCACCCCAGGTCCCATTTCATGAGGCATACTTCCGGGGGGAAATAAGGATGACTGTGCATCTGCTGCATGGGCATCGATGGAGGTCCTGACGTCACAGATGAGTTCCAGCTTCCAGAAGGTTGAGGTGCTGCAGGGCCTTCAGGAGCTGGAGCATATTGGGCGCCACTGTAAGGGTGACCACTCGGACCTCCCATTGCCATTGGTTGCTGCCCCAGGATTGACGGTTGAGCATTCATCACAGGGGCGGCATTTGTAAGTGTATAGTCTCTGCTTCGATCATTATTAACCTGAAATCAACACGTGCTATCAAATGTAATCACCATTTTTTAAATTTTGATTCACTTATCAATCGAAGTTTTGAACATAAGCCTTCACAAACTAAAGGAGCATGCAGTTCAGAGAGAGAGTACGAAAATTGCCATTGGTACTTCATAGAGGAATGGAATTAGTGCTGCTAAACCAACATTGCAAAGTTCATGCAAAAGCAACCATGTTTCATAAAAACAATATAGCTGAAATTTGTAGTACACAACAGTGTGCACAAAGCATATCAGACATATGTTTCATGTTTGGATCACCATTTTATTTCCAGCGAATCAATTGTGCGTGCGACAAAAGCAGTAGCTAAGAAACAACACGGAAGACATTGCTTTCTTGCTTGCCAAACACACTATAATAATGGACTCTGATAGATGCAAAGCCATATATTGCCAATACATGTTACCTTGATGCTGAGATCAGTGTGCCGAGAATAAGAAATATGAAGCTTGCAGTATCCTCCATCATATATGCAATGCCCCTCCAAAGCTTCCTTTGCAACAACAGCCGTGTGGACATCTGCAAGCCCATTGCATGAATGGGAGTCCAACAAAAAATGTTTAATTATTGATTAAAAATTGTTTAATCTAACAACTAGGCTGCAACAGGCTTCAGCATTTCTTTGTTTTCCCCAATTTGACTGCTCCATCATAAATATATATCCAAACTCTTCTTGAAACTCATGCATCAATCACACACGCACGCACCCACCCATATATATAAGCTTAACAAATAATTCTGAGCAAATATTCTTTCCCTTTAGTAACTCTGGAAAAATAAGCATAGAACTGGCCAGGCCTTATTCAGGTAAAGCAATCATTAAATTCATCTTCACGATTGCTCAGAATTATTACCATAAAATTCATCTTCATGAAAAATTATACTATTTCATGCTTAGTTTGACCTACAAACACTGGATAATGTGAACTTCATCCTAAAAACACAAACCAATTATGCATGAAATAATAGTCTATCGCAATTAAGCTGTATAGTAGTCTACCAGGATGTTGCATCAATTTGACTGCTCCATCATAAACATATATCTGAATTCTTCTTGAACCTCATATACATCACACGCACGCACGCATATATATAAACTTAACAGAAAATTCCGTGCAAATATTCCTTCCCTTTAGTAACTCTAAAAGAATAAATATAAAATCAGCGAGCCCTCATTCAGGTATAACAATCATAACAACAGAAAAGCCATAAAATTCATCTACATGAAAAAATTACACCATTTCTTGCTTATTTTGATTTACAGCACTGGATTATGTGAGCTTCATCCTAAAAAACACAAAACAATGATGTATGAAATGATAGTACAGTGCAATTAAGCTGTATATTAGTTACCAGCATATTGTATCAATGCCTGAACACCTCCATTTTTATCAAACATGGCAATCTTTAAGACTGGCCCAAAAGCAGAAAACACCTGAAAAAAATGTAAGAAAACAATCAAAAACTAGAAAACATTGTTAAAGAAGAGCATCTACGACCCCTCAAAGATAAGTGTCCTCACCATGTGTAAAACATCCAAGGTGACAGCGTACTGCATGTTCTCAATGGATGCAAGAAGAACATTACTCTCTGGCTCCAGTTTCTTCCCATCCAAGCCTAAACTGAACTGCAGCAATGATAATCAAGTCATAAAGAAATGTTAATCATCATATGCAAGTATATGAATCTCACATATGAAAGTTTCCCACTATTCAATCCATCATGGATTGGATTAAAGAAAAGGACAAATGCTTCTAGTTATCCTTAAGCTTTTTCAAAATCTAACTTTTGCCAGCAAACTTAAAACAATCCCTGCCTGCCCTCACATTGTTATATTGTCCAAAATTTACCCATCCGTTAGTTGACCAATGGTCAACTCCCATTTCTGTTAATTGCATAATGCTCACTTGACATTTTTAAGGGTATATAAATCATTTTACATTAATATAAGTCACTGGCAACGGGTGGCAGTACCCATCGAGATAGTTGACCATTGTAAAATGACCCCAAATACTCCCAAAAATACCATGTGCACATCATGTGCCAGTGATGTGATTAATAAAAATGGCATTTGACCATTGGTCAACTGACACAAAGACAAATCTGAACAGTACAATAATTTGAGGGCAAGTGGAGATCAACTTTTTAGTTTGAGGATAAAATTTGGATTTTGAAAAGGTTTAAATTTAGTAGGACTATTTGCCCTAAAGAAAAACCATTGAAACAAAAAATTTGGTTGATATATACTGCCAAAAATGTGCAGATATGTCTATAAATATATAACGTAAGTAGGCAACTGAATATCATGCTTGACACAGACTACAAGAGGACTAAAGGAAAATAGAGGATTAAGATTCAAATGCAATCCCCAATAAGGAAATTTACAAGCCATGATTAATCCAACATTGATATTATTCAATTCTTACCTGTCCACTAGCATCAATTGCAGAGGGAGCAACAGGAAGGAGAGGATTAGTATAGTCCCTACAGCAAAAGAAAACATATAACGAGATAATAATAAAGTGAACCTCCAAAAGAACACAAAAAAAAACAATACACTTAGCTGGCAGTTTGTACAGACTCAAACAGATAAATCATCAAATATCAAAAGTTAGTGAGTATTTATGAATTGAAAACAGAACTAGAAAAGAGTACGTAAAAATCAAGCACTAGAAATTTTTGGCATACAACTATACCTGCTTCGGTGGCTCTGAAACTTGACACTCAAGTCAGTATGGGCAGAATATGTGATTCTAAGAGTACACGGTCCCAGATCAGGAATTAAATATCTGTTATAAAAAATACCAAAGACAGATCAATCACAAAGTCAGCAAGTTAACAACTATTGGAATAAATTGCAAAACAAAGAAGCATAAACACATAGATTTGATTATGGCCAAATACTTAAGATCGACCCAGTCTCCATATACTATCGCATTGAGAACTTGTACTACATGCATTACATGTTTGTACCTCCTAGAAAGATACAAGTTTTCAAAGCATGTGATTTACGAAGACTGGGTCTATATAAATCTTTTCCTTGATTTTCGGGGACAGAGATGCCAAAAATGTAGACCCAACTATATAACCTCACAAGTCACAACAGCTACAATATTGATTATTCTAGTCCCTCTATGACCAGTATGGAAGAGGGAAAAAAAAAAACTGCCCTGGATCAGGCACATCAAGGATATGTCAACTAAGCCTGCATATTCAACAACAGTATGTGATGGCCATTCTTTAATCACCTGTCACAAGCTCTTCACTTTCTCTGCATATTATTACCAAAAACTAGATATGGGCCTCCTATTCTGAAACCTAACATTACAAAGGAGTTAAGGACCAACAGGGCGTATGCTAATCAGATTATAATATCTCAAAACAGGTGACATTAAGTGACTAAAAGAACAAGAGGCGGTAGAATGGGATGATGAGCATGCAAGTACCCCTTTTGGTGGATTCTTAAAAAGGGCTCCTGAAAGATGTCCAGTCAATGACGTGCACCACATCTACAGATATGATCCACAACAGTGGGCAACATGCCAAGCCCAAAAATAAACCCAACATCACCTGGGAATGCTTCTTCCATCAAGGGCATCCTTCGCAGAAGAAGCAGTATCTGCATCAGAAAATTGCACCAGAGCCTGTAAAAAGAAAATTAAATTAAAAAAAAATTTAAAAACATATCTTATAAGAACTGGTATCATGGTGAGGGAAAGTAGCCAACGGAAACCCAGAGAAGTGAACAAATAAAGACACCTGGAATCCTGCTGTCTTCTCAAAAGTAGTAATCTTATGGACAAAACCGAAAGCAGAAAATACCTGGAACATAAATCAGCTTTTAGGGCAATATACCAGGTTGAAAAAACTAAAACAAATCAAAGGGTATCAAGTTGTCACAGCCTCATTAAGGTCAAGAAAAAGTTTGCAAAATCCGTCCTAGATGTTGCAGTTGAACATACATAAATCACTGAGAAGGCAAATATCAATATGGGTACAAAATGGAGAAATGTGCGGATAATAACAATGAGTTTTAGAATTCAAGGTTGGTAATCATGTATCAAATGGAAGAATTAAGAAGATCAGCTTCTTGGTGATTCTTGAAAGTATGAAGACCATTCTTTTTGGAGTAGGCATTCCCTCCCTACTTGTATAGATTAAAGGACAGAGTTTCTAGAGATATTACTTGATAACCTTCTGTCGACCTCCTTTGTACGGCTATTAGCCACTTCTGAATTTTAATGGATACAACTACTATCTTATCCCTATAAAAAACCATAAGGGAATCAGGAAGTAAAGAAGAAAAAAATAGTAAAGCCTTGCCAAAGTGCAGATCAGTTGGAGCCACCAGCGTTTACTTAGTTTTGTTAATTGAATGATTATTTTGGTGAACCTACACAGATGTTCAATAGGAAAATATCCATAAGCAAATACACAAAAAGGGCATCCATATCCAATACAAGCAAAAACATCAGAGGGCCATGAATTGGTGCTCTGATGCAAAGCAGAACTCCCAAGATCACCACAACATTTTCCATAGTTACTACATGCAGGTTTATCAATAATTGGATGATATTTGGAAAATACAAATGGTTTCTCTTCTTATATAATATACATTTACCCATGTAACCATGTCAAATACTCTTGTTATGGGTTGCCATACTTGAATTCAGACCTGATGCATCATATTATCCGCAGATGAGATAATCACAAGATCCTATAAATGGTCTGACCCTAGGAAACAAGTATGAAGGACATGAAGCATGAGATGACTACTCAAGTAAGATTTTTAATGTATGAAAGAGAGGCCATATATCTAAATTGGGGGTGGTTAAAAAAGAAACTTGTTTTGAACACCTTTTAGTCCATTAAACAAGAACAAAGTTCCTCATTCACATACTCTACATAATGAGAATTGATAACTAATCTTCCAATTCTTGCCCCCCTCCCAAAAAACCCAAAAGAAAAAAAAAAAAGTGTGCTGTTACTTCAGCTTTTGTTTCCCCTCCTAACCTTTTAAAGAACAACTAAAAGCCTGAAAAAGCAACCAACTACCATCCTTGCAAGAGAGGAAACTACTGTGCATCTAGTATATTTTTTATGACTATCAGGGGAGGGGGACACAGATGCAAAAGTAGAAAAGAAACGATCCCGCACTCTTCAAAAAATTAGCGATGGAAAGATGAGAAGGAAGAAGGGAAGAAAGAGCCAGCAGAGAGAAAGGAGACAAACACACATGCGCTCTTTCTCCCGATGCAATAAGCTGCCATTGAAGGTATTTCCTTGACATGGGCCTGCTGATCCATTCACGTTGTTGTCAAACAACAAGCTTAAAAACCAAGACATATACTACAGCCAAACCACCGAAAACCGTAGAGAACAGGTTCTATGAAAATGATATTTCTTCTAAGCATGAGTTTCCGGGGACAAGTGTTACTGCTTACCAAGTGAAGAACATCAATGCTGACGAGACGTGCATCATTACCCTCAATTGTTACCAAGAGTACATTTCCAGCGACATCTGCAGTAGTTTTGTTGTTCACTATTTCCTGCCTGTTGGAGTACTGTAGATAGACGGTTTTTCCCCGTACCTGAGCCGGTTCAGACGATGAAGCATAATACGATATCATTGAAATAGCTTGATTCAATTCTGCCTACAATACAATGAAATAGACAACAAAATTTCAACCCAAAAGAAAAGAAAGGTAAACTCATTATAACCAGGAAGAAGCAGAACACCTGTTCCCTCCCCCCCCCCCTTTCCCCGAAAAAAAAAAAGAAAAATAATAAAAACTTACAAATTCTATAAAAGCTTGATTACGATTTGCTCCAACATTACACTTCGTGTTAACAACTTTGCCAAATGGCTTGCCTAATTCAATTAATTCCTCCTCCGTGCATTCCCATGGTAAGTTCCTTAAGTGAAGAACTTTGGATGGGGGCTGCGTATAGCGGAACTGTGGCTGACTGGAAACTGATGCCATTCCGCACCAACAACCCTACCTGCAAATCAAGGCAACACGGATTATAGGGATCAAGGCCCTGACCAGTGCTCCAGACCACAAACTGTAGGTCAGTTCACTGATGTACAACCACATATGTACAAAACTTGTTCACAAAAAGACCTAATTTCTTTCCGAGATTCAACAGTCAATGTCATGACTTATTGATGCGTCAATGCAATTGTACTTCTAATTTTTCAAAGAGTAAACATTTTATGCTACTACATGTCATTCACAACCCATACAACTAAAGGTTGCATTGATATTCAAAGGAAAAAACAAAATGCACATTACGGGAATACCACACTCCTAAACAGGAGTCCATGAAAGTGTGAAGGTCTAGCCATCATCCATCTTTGCTAAACTAAAATTAAGCCAAACAGATGCAAATCCGTGACCAGCCCTTCTCATGTAGGTTTATGATAAGGTAAAATCACCCCTAATTTAGAAAAAAAGAAAAGACTTTAACCTAAAAAAAAATAGCGTCTAGAATAAACAACTTAAAACCGAATGAAAAGATGTCATCGAATAAATTCAATTGTTCTTTCTTCTCTTGCATCGAAAAATCCATAAAATTGTACTCTAAATAGCCCAACCAAATCTATAATCAATAAAAATTTCAATTTCGACAACAAATAAAGATTACTTCAGCATATATAGGCAAGCCCGCACAGAAATGGAGAGGGACAGACCCGCTGTGTGCCGAAGAAAGAATGAAAATTGGGGCAAAGAAGGAAAAAATTAGATTGTTCGAGCAAATTTACCAGAGTGCTCAGATACGCACAGAAATTAGGGCTCGCAGGGGAGACGGAATAGCTGTAAAAGTAAAGAAAGGCACAGAGGATTCAGCCTTAAATTGATTGGTCGGCTCAGGTGTAGTCGGCGCGAGATGACAACTTGGCGCGAGCCGGGGCGTAGCGTGGTAGGTAAAGATGAAGTAAGCCCCGCGGAGCAAGTACACGACTGGCGAAGTTGGCTTACTGCAAGCAAGCCTGGACCAGATCATATTACATTCTTAGGTTTTTTCCACTTTTGGTAGGATAATATTAAGGGTATATTTGGATCGCACTATTTTTATAAGAATTTATTTAAATTGAATAAAAATTAAAAATATGTGAAGTTAATACGAAATTAAAGAGAAAATATAATGTATTGTAAATAAATAATAATTATAAAAATTATATTAGATTGTAATTTTTTAATTAAATTTAAACTTTAAATTAAATTAAATTTCAATTAAAATATAGTTCGATAAATTAGTCTTTTATAATTTTACTCTGTCTTACTTTACCCTTGACATTTTTTTATGTTAAAAAAACAAAATAGGAAATAAAAAGTAAAATCATTTTACTTTATTCTCCTTTTATTCCTTTGGAGTTAACCTATTTACTATTTTAAAACATCTCAAAATAACTAATACTTTTTCTAAGAAAGATTTTACTATATTATATATTACTAAAAAAAATTCATCTATTTCAAAATATCTTTTGGAGGCTTTGTTGTCTTTTAAATTATCTATCTTCTAATTGTACATTTATTATTTACTACTTTACTAAACTAAAAAATTAATTAAAATTTAAATTTCAAAATAATTCTATGATTTTAAATTAAAATAATTTAGTTTTTTTCTAAAAATTTTATAAATATAAGAGTTTTTTTAATCTGGTCAATTTACATAATAGTAATATATATATATATATATATATATATATATTAAAATGAATGAAGTATTCACTAAAATTAATTTACTTACCATCTTAATGTTCTAAAATAATTAGATTTTTAAAAAATGAAAGATTTTAATATATTATATATTATTAAAAAGCTAATGTTCCCATAATAAATTGCTTTTATATATTTACATTGATATAATGTATTCATTAGTCCATACATTTTTCATATTTTACAATATTATATTATAATTTTAACTTTTGCATTAAAATTCTTATTAAGTCTGCATTATTAATTTTGATAAAACGGAAGGAGTATAGTTTTTTGCTTTTATCCTATCATAATAATTAACTAATTAAGATATATTTCTTATCAATTAAAATATATAATTTAATCTATTAGTTTGAAGATATACCTTGAAACTCGATGTGACAACATGGATGAACAAATGAATTTGGATTTGAACCAAATGGTTCAAGATGAAAAATTGTTAACATAATAATTGTACTTATAGAGAAATAAACTATTCGATATATTAAATATATTATGATATATGCTAAGAATATTATAAAGTGTAGTAGTATACCATTCGACTTACCAACCGCAGAAGAAACATACCCTTCCGTTCATGTGCTTGTTCGGTTGAAAGGTAGTAAAAACTTTCAAACTTTTTGAGGGTCATGGAAAGTTTCAAGATTTTGAGGAACTTATGCTCAAATTTTCAAATGGAAAACTATAACCAATCTCAAAACACAGAAATGCCTTGGTTTGATTGGATTGATCAATTTGTTTCATCTTCTAGTTTTATGGCCAATGCCTAGCTTTCACCCTCGATACCTCAAAACAGCCTAAATGTTTTGAGGTGCCTTCGATAAAGGCCATAAAATGTTGTTAATTAGATACTTCACTTAGAATTGGTTTGTTTACAAAATTTGATTTATCTCTCCTTCCACCTTTTTTTTTTTAACTTGTCTCCTAGGGAGGAAGGCACACAACTGTGAAGCATATGTTTCCAAAAGAAAAGGCCAAGGAGGATAGGAACACCATCCATCTGCACTAATCTAAGTAGACCAAAGATTCAAACATCAGGGCAGGAACTACAAAGTAGATGATGCATGAAGCAAATGAAACTACTATACTTCTTGTAGTTGCATGAAAATTACGAATGCAAGAAGGGACAAAGCAAACCGGTGCTTAAATTTATAAACAGGGAATTGTGTGCAGCAGACAACTTGGGGGTTGTCCATTTGGGAAACTACAGAATTTACTTCCAGAAAGCAGAATAAACAAGATCCATGAGAGAGGTTTATTAGTTGCTCAAGCCTGACCAACAAGAACGTCTTTGTAAGGAGTTGGAACAATAGCAGGTTTCCTTTCTTCTGCTGGCCCTTTCCGCCTCCGAGGCTCCTCGGTAATGAGTGGCACTCGACCGTCTTGCATTAGAATCAGTCGCTCTTGTGCTCCACCCCGTAGTTTCTCCAGCCTCAATCTATTAGCTTGTAGCATCTTGAAAACTTTTGTCACGTTATTTATCCCACCAACGAAAAACAATAGGCTCCCAATTATGCCCAACCATATAAAAAGTTCACCCTGCACATTTGTAGTTCCGGAAGTCATCAGGTAAATTGACATCAGAGCAACTAATTGCGTGCCAAATTCTAGAATAGCACAGATCCGTGGCAACAGGTTTAGATAATACACCTTAACATTCTATGCTACATGTACCAGGGATGCATGCATGTATGAGAGAGAAGTTTACGCCATACAGCACATGTACAAACGTGAAAAGAAGTTCCCATCAAAGTTGAGCTGCTATTTTCCAGTTTCAAAAACTTTCCTTAAATTGAGAAACCAGAGCAATGTTACCTAGTTTCCACTTTTCCAGCTTGTAGGCAGGGTGTGAGAGGTCAAACACAGTCACAGTAATCTCCCAGGATTCAATCACAAAGATTACGCCTCATTATTCAAAGAGGTTATTTGGTGACAACAACATATACATTTATTTGTGTTGAAAAGTGACCAATTAATCGACGTGACACTGACTTCATAATTAAGATCAACTTATGCAGCTTGAACATACTTTCATTCTTTAGTTCATTTGGTAGCAAATTTCAAGTTCGTTAGAGGTAAAAGTCACAGAGAATGCAGTGCTTGGCTGATCGGCTCTCCTACTATTGTGGGAATTTCACTCACCAATAAATCCAAGCCATGGTGATCAATATCCCGAGCCTGCTCTCTGATATTAATGACTGCTCCCACTAGAAACAACATGCTTCCCATCAGAAGCGGAATGTAGACACTTTCTTGTAAGATCTGAACATGTCCATCAGCTCTTTCATAAACCTGGCATGAGTTATGGATTGAACCGAGTAACCACAATGCAGAACCAGCAACAAGCATGTTGAGAGCATGCTGTTCCAATCCAAAGTAACCATAACCTCTTTCAGCCTGCATAAATAAATAGTTGCAACTGGTAAAGAGGTTTGAAAGGAAAGAAAAACTGAGATAAGGGCTTCTTTAACTTGAGTCTGAAACTTCATATTAGCAATCAAAAGCAGTAAAACAAATAAACATTTTTATGCAACCCAACCACAACCACTAGGAAAATGTGTCAATGTGTTTCAAGACACGAATGATGTCAATAGATGTAAAAGGTCAATTTACCATGTCATATCACAAAGCTCTTAAGTGACCAGAGACATCAAGCAGAGAATTGTGTTGCAAAATATACTGAAGTGGAACTTCCCAGGTAAAATGGAATAAGATCGAGCAAAGATAAATTCAACAAAGAGTAAGCAAAACAAAGCACTGGATGACATGAGTAGACTAGCAGCATATCCCAGCAGGACAAGCTAGCTAGGAGAAATGCAGAAAGTTTCCACTAAATGTCCATGATTAGCTCCTGACTTTAACTGTAAATAAAGAATCTTGATTCAACAAGGACAATCTATCTTATAAAACCCCTTTCCCCCAAGACACTACACTCTTTCCGTATCTCAGACAAATTTTAATGCTGAAGAACAAGTTTTATTTTATTGCATAGAAGCTTCCAAGCTCAAATTTCACTCAAATGGCCCAAGTGACATGCGAGGCTACAATCCATTTCTTCTCTCTTCCTTACTTGATTAACTAGCAAAAACTAAGGCCTTTGCTCTTCCAACTAAAGCTCCGTAATTTCTCCGCATGTCAAGTCTGTAACTACGTACATAACTATAGGCAAATGATACATCTGATAGCTCGAACTTGCAGATAAAAAGCTAAAACCTTGAAGCGTGTAAAAGTGCCTAGTAACATTGATATTGTACATGGCTAAATCTCAGAGTCCATACACACAGGGAGTATAACTGACATTGGAACCAACTAAACGTCCCAATTTCCCAAATTACTTAAAAGCAGTAGGAATCATGCCGTCTGATAAAGAAGAAGCTTGACCTAAGACCAAGCACTGCTGCTTTGTAAACTCGAATGATTTCTAAAACAAAATATGGACTTTGTTTCCTGCAAAATTTCTTTATTCCCGGGGGAGCCTAATTTTGACTATCACTAGCCACTGACTCCTCTTAAATCGACAAGAACAAAACTAGTGGAGTTCTTCATTCAATCCAAAAGAAGATTCTGTAACAAATATAGAAAATTACAGAATTCATAATCAAATCCAAACGCAGAATTTTTCAAAAAAAAAAAATCTTCAGAATATATACTAATCAATAGGTCACAGAAGGAAGAAAATTGATACATACCGCCAAGAAAAGAAAAAGAAATCCTAAAAAGAAGAGAAGAGTTCCCAAGAATTGAACAAGAGGTACAGCAAACTCCACGAGGGCAAGCTGAAGATCAAACTCTATCAACGAAAACTTATAATCCATGCCAGCAAGATGAGCAAAAAGATCATGAAGATTGACTAAAGCAATAGCCGCAAGGGCTATGAGCAAAAGAATAAGCCCAGATTTCGGTTCATAGGAGAACTGAGCAGCAAATCCACAAAGAAGCAAAAATGTTGCAAACACATAAAGCCCTGCGTTTATGTATTCTGATCTGTTTCGGGACAACCTCGGCCCGTACATTCGGCTCTCACGGGCAGATGCTAGCTTCACCATCCTGTCGCAGCTGTAAATTAAGCTCTCTCGCTCTATATATATGTATATGGAGTACGTGACTGCGGTGTATATATTTTTCTCAGTGGGAAGAGAACCAGAAAAGGCAAAGGAATTCTGGAAAGAAGAGAGATGGCCGACAATGGATTCAAGAATTAGTCAGACAGGACGAACTGCAAATTTCCTCTCCTCAGGGAAATTCTTACATGCCCCGATCCACGCCTTCATCTGTGGTCTGAGTGAGTCCATACATTGTTGGAGCGTGACATTTGTCTATTTTCAATAAAATCTTTTAAAATCTCAATTTTATCAATTTTTTTATTTTTTCTATCAACCATGATTATCGATTTTTTCTTTTAATGCCATCACATAGGATTACAATCAAAATTTCACTCTCTTTCCCTCTCCTTCTCTCACCCCTCCTTCGGGTCTCTACCTCCGCCCCTGCTCCGGTCTCCCCATACTTTGGTCTTTCTCCCTTCTCTACCTCCTACCCCTCATCCGGTCTATCTCGTCGCAAAAGATTGCTGTTGTACACAGCTTCAACCAATATAACAACATACCTGACCCAAAAAATTCATATACTCAACCAAGAAAACCCACTTAGATGTCCTTGTCGGCAGCCCTTCTACTTCTATTATTGGCTTGGATTGTCTAAACTGTAACAACAAATCGACCACCATAACAACATTTCCAACCGCCTTTTTAACCAAATCTTCAACAGTCATTTCCTCATAGACATTCTCTTTTGTATCCTATTTTCTCTTATTTATATAAGCTACTGTTCATAATCCCTATGTTTTTTTGTATATATTTTTTATAAATGATTTTGTGTTCGAATCAGTTGTTATTTTCTCATGCTCTACTTAATAATTTCTTTATTTTTGTTATAATTTTGGAAATAATGTGGCCTTTGAATTCAATTGCGTGCACTGTGTGTGATAGTGTGTATATGAAATAGTTTATGGAGATTTTTGGGCAGTTGCAGTGATGAGTTTTTTTTTTTATTTTTGGAGAAACCGTGAGGTTTTGCAGTAATAATGGGGGATTTTTTTTTTTTGTTGAATTTAATTGTGAGAAAGACCAAATGTGCGCTTGTTTTGTTACTTTGACGGGTTTCTTTGGAACTTTTCCTGGTTTATTTTTGTTCTTCTGAGTAGTAAATATTGGACGACTTGTCTGGAATTATCGTATGCACTGAATATTCATCAAGTTGGAAGAACAAAAATCAGTTGAAAGTTTAGTCCTCTTGCAAAACTGAAGCTTTGGAAGAAGACATTTTTTTTTTCTTCTTCTGTCTTTTTGTTTAACATTCAATTTCCTTGGAGCTTGACGGAATTTCATGAGTTTAGGTCCTGAGTTTGCTTTGTTTTAATTTGGGAGAATAGTTTTTGGGTGTTACATTGCATCAATTTGGCAACTTTGGTCATATTACTTTAGCTTTGGAGAAGGGGAGTGCAGCAAAGAAACCTGTAGGAAAATGCAACCGTCATTATTTAGGTAATGGATTTGGAAGATAAATATCTTGCTAAAGGTGAGGCAATGATGCATCGCTTTATTTTTTTTATCAAAGTCATTACATTTGTCTGTATGTGGTATAGTTTGCTCATAAACAATGCAAAAGATGAAAGCTAAAGTACAGTTGATGGGGAAAAGTGAATTATGACTAATAAGTTTTTAGTCCAATGCTATTTTCATGTGTTTTAGATTTCCAAGATTTCTCTTGAAAATGCTTATCGATTCTTGGGGATATTAACCATTGTTACGTTGTTGACCTCTTATTGCAGTTGAAGCTCTTATTGATCAAGACAAGGGTGATGAACATGAAGGTGAAGCCAAGGACAGCACACCACCATATTCTGGGGCACTTGATTGTGCTCTCAAGACTATTAGGGCTGAAGGACCAAATGGCCATTTACTTTATAAGGGCTTTATTCCCACAATTTCTAGGCAGGGGCCTTTCACTGTGGTTTTGTTTGTGACCTTGGGATCAAGTTAGGAAAGTCCTCAAGGATTTCTAATGCTTAGGACGAGTTTTGTAACATGATTATTAACCAAGAATGCTATTCTTTATGCAAATTCATTGATTACATTCGTTTTTAACATGATGTCTTCTGTTAATGAATGGTCATTTGAAACATATTATAAACACATAATAATGACAGTTGGACACTTAGTATCACAATTCGACAAAAGAATTTTCAATGACTGAGGTTACATTATTGCAAACTAAGGTAAACGAGGCATCTGAATATCTTTACAACTGAAATATGAAACCTAACATAGAGACTAGAGCAAAACTTTTCCATTTCTATTTGTTTATGGAGCGAAAGGTTAAGCTACAATGGCTAAAAAGGATTGCAGTGTAGAAATCCTTATACAAATTAGAATCTGCTAACACACTAGGTGGTTTGTAAACAACTCAAAATTTGCTTGTCAGCATTTCAAATATCCATTTTCATCTCAACGACAACAAATTTGTACATTCTATGGTTTGGAGGGTGTCTTCACTTGCCTTCCCTAGGAGGTTGTGTTTTCTGATGAGAATCATTATTTAGAACTACTAAGATCTCTGTTAAAAGGTTGCTCATTAATTGACAATTTAAATCTCAACACTCTAACTAGAAAGGCTGTATCTCTCCACTTGTAGACCAGCATAAGGATCTCAGAACACAACCATTCATCGTCATCTAGAATTTGTCATTGGAGTAGCTTTTGAACGGCCCTTCTCTCCCGGTAGGAAGCTTGTAGATTTTCTTCTGTCTAAGTTTGGGTGGCCATCTGTTCTTCCTTTATCTGATTGATTATCAGAGCTGTGAAGTGATTGAGAATAGATGTTTGATCCTTCATTAGTTTCCAATGATTAACTCTCATATCCTTACACTGTATCCATATTGTGACCAAACTAGCAAGCCTCTGATCCTCTACCTTTTTCAAGATTTTGGGTGAGCTGACCCGAACTCCAGCCTTTGTCAATATTCTGGAGCTCATTTGCAATTGGGGTATGTCGTTCCTTCAAGAATACGAGTCAGTAAGTTAATTTAGACAACGCAGAAATGGTGGAATTAGCTCCCTGTTAGTAGAACATGTGAGATGAGTGAATTTATGGATCAGAATATGAAACAAGTTAAAAATAGATAGTATAGATGCAAGTGAAAGTGGCTACAATCAAATCATGCTCATCTAAGAAATTACTTAAACTGACAGTGGATAGAAGATATATTCTTACACTTTACCCCAAACATTGCCTCTTTCATTTGGGTATCAAATCCTATTAATATTTAATAGATATGCTCACTTCTATAACTCCATTTCTTAAACATAGAAGAACACGTAACACACTAATTCCAAATGCATTCCCAATAGTTCACTCAAAATATTCACAACATGCACTTGCAGAAAAGCCAAAACTAACTTCACTCCTGCTAGTGGACTTTCTGGACCTGGTATAATTATGCCTGCCAGGACCTTGTTCCAAGTAAGACGCAGTTACCAAAGGTCCAGCAGATTTTTTACTTTGTACTTGGTCTATTTGCTGATTATGAAGTGAATTTTCATGTGTTGATGACAAAGATTCTTACTTCCCGTCTTTGTCATTGTTGGTCTTCTCCAAACAAGAATCATACTACACAAGAGAATATTTTTCGCAAAAGCCGTATAAACTTAGTGCAATTGTTTATCTGCTTGCTCTGTGTCAATATGGTAGTGAGGACATACCTGATATCACAAGTGGCCCAACATAATCTTCTTTACCAGTATTCATGGAAGAGAATCAATTGAACAGTTGGGTAAAATAAATTAGTTTCGTATAGAAATAAAAGGCAAAGAGAATTCTGTTCCGTTATCCACATAATCTTAACTCTTGACTCATCTGGTAGTTTAGTTTGTAAGGGAATCAGAATTTTCTACTTCCAATAGAATTATCCAATTAGAAAATCAATAATACTTCTTCCAAAATCAATCCCACAACAATGCATACCTACTTCTCGCAGGCCTATCATGGATGTGTGGGGTAGTTGCAGTTTCAATAAATAAGGACAAAAATGTAAAAATAGTTCTCTAGACTTAATTTCACACGTATGAAGATTCTTAAAAATAAGATGATTTTATATTTTTTCTTCCTAAAACACTCATATTTAAATATTTTGAAAACAAGGGAAGAGATAGAAAGAGAACAATAAATAAGGACAAAAATGTAAAAATAGTTTCAAAACCCTTTTGAAAAGTTTTCAACGATTTAAAAGTAGTATCTGACTTATATTATAGGACGGATGAAGTATTATTTAATTTTAAAGAAATGAAAAACATATCTTTTATTTATTTTTTATTATTATCAGATAAAAATGATATGACCAAAGTCAAATATTCAATTTAATTTGTGATAAATGAATTTTAATTTTTAGTTTCTCTATGTGGGACTACTACTTTTTATTTGAACAACTAACTTTTCGTAAGGTGTACTTGGATAAGGATTAGATTGAGATGAATTTGTTAAAATTTAATAAAATATTATTAAATATGAGATAAATGTAAAATTTAATTCAATCATTGATGAGAAAAAAATATATATGATGTATTGTGAGTATTTAACCGCTCTAAAAAATGAAATTATTTAGATTGAAATTTTGAATTGAATTGAGTCCAATCTAAATACACCTTTAATTTTTTTATTTTGTGGATTTCTTTTTTAAAATTATTCATATAATAATAATTCAGAATTTTCTCCAAAAAGGAGCAGAGAAGAAAGAAACAGACAAACAGAAGGATTGGACCTACGGCGATGAACCGTTACCAGGCCGGAGGAGCTCTAGCTTCTCTGCCCCTGCTCTGATAACATGTTCCTGGAGTCGACATTTTTGGGCAGCTGGAAGCATCGACGATGGAAAAATATTTCAAGCTTGTATTCAACTGTAATCGACGGCGTACACCAAATTCGTTCCAGTAAATATGGCGACATAAAATCCGTAAATATTGCTGTTACGCAGCATGTTCAAAATGGTCAACTTGAACAAGCCCGAAGACTGTTCGACGAAATGTGGCATAGAACAGTTGTGTCATGGAACGCCATGATCTCTGGCTACTCCAAATGGGGCAAATACAACGATGCTCTCGATCTATTTTCATTAATGCACTACTCCAGTGTGAAGCTCAACGAGACTACCTGTTCTTCAGTTCTTAGTGTTTGTGCTCGCAGCCAATCATTAAGTTTCGGACAGCAAATTCATGCCCTTGTTCTGAAATCCAGTTTTCAGTATTTTGAGTTCGTGGGAACTTCTCTATTGTATTTTCATTCTAGTTGTTGGGATATTGAAGGTGCAAGAAAAGTTTTTGATGAGTTACATGAGAGGAATGAGTTATTATGGAGCTTGATGCTGGTGGGCTATGTTCAATGTAATCTAATGAGTGATGCATTAAGTGTTTTCAATAGGATGCCATGCCTTGATGTTGTTGCTTGGACTACGTTAATCTCCGGGTATTCAAAGAGCCACGATGGTTGTCAAAAGGCCTTTGAGTTGTTTCAACGAATGAGAGAAAGTAGTGAATCTGTTCCTAACGAGTTTACTTTGGATTGCGTGATAAGGGCTTGTGGAAGAATAGGTGCTTCGCCAAACGGAAAAGGTATACATGGGCTATTGATAAAATCAGGTTTTGATTTTGAACATTCAATTAGTGGTGCTCTCCTGGAATTCTACTGTAACAGTGAACTTATTGGTGATGCCAACAGGATCTATGGTGAACTAGTGAATCCATCTTTGGACGATTCAAATATGCTAATTCAAGGCCTTCTAACAGTTCGTAGAATTGAGGAAGCTGAATTGATATTCAATGGATTGGATGAAAGGGATCCTGTTTCTTATAATCTGATGATCAAGGGTTACGCACAATGTGGTCGAGTTGAGTATTCAGAAAAGCTGTTTCAGGAAATGCCAAAGAAGAATCTTGTTTCCTTTAATACTATGATTCATGCATTTTCCAGGAGTGGAGAAATTGGTAAAGCTTTGGAGCTTTTTGAAGGAATTAAAGGCGAGGGAAGTCCTGTTACTTGGAATTCGTTGATTTCGGGTTTCATTGAAAATGATCTACATGAAAGTGCAATACAACTATATATAGACATGCTTAGGTCATCAATCACCCATACTAGATCCACATTCTCTGCACTATTCCGTGCATGTTCTTGCCTTGGTTCTCTTCAACAAGGGTTACAGATCCATGGTCAATTGGCAAAAACTCCATTTGAATTCAATGTATATGTTGGAACAGCTCTTATAGACATGTACTCCAAATGTGGGAGAATTGCTGATGCACAGGAATCGTTTAGATCCATTTCTAATCCTAATGTAGCAGCTTGGACAGCTTTGATCTATGGCTACGCCTATCATGGCCTTGGTTCTAATGCAATCTTTCTATTTGAACAAATGTTGGAACAAGGAGTAAATCCAAATGCAGCAACATTTGTTGCCATCTTGTCTGCGTGTACTGCAGTAGGTTTAGTCAACGAGAGCATGAAGTTTTTCCACTTGATGAAGGAATGTTTTGGTATAGCGCCATCATTAGAGCATTTTACATGTGTGGTAGATATGCTTGGCCGATCTGGACATCTTCGGGAAGCCGAGGATCTTATCAATGAGATGCCATTTCAGGCTGATGAAGTTCTGTTAATTACAATGCTAAATGCTTGTTGGTCCTGGATGGACCTTGAGGTTGGTGAGAGGATGGCTGACAAGTTGTTTGCTTTGGACCCTAAGCCTATATCTACATGTGTTATAATGTCCAACATATATGCCAAGCTAGGGAGATGGGGCGAGAAGATGAAAATGAGGAAAATGCTAAAGGAGTTGCAAGTTAAGAAGGATCCTGGCTGTAGTTGGATTGAGCTGAACAACAGAGTCCATATATTTTCTGTAGATGATAGAAGCTATTCATGTTGTGATGCCATTTATGCTACTTTAAAGCATCTTACAGCAAATGGAGATTCTTGCATTGAATTTCAAACTTTGTCTTTACAACAAAAGGATGCTGCTTTGTTCGCTTTGATATCATGATATTCTTATTTCTTACCATATCTTGATCAATATTCCTAAGTATGCAAAAATGTAATTTGTTGCTTTAAAATGGGATCTGGCCCGAAAACTTTACCCTTTTTTTTTCTCCTTTTTGTATTTTGTAGATGTTGCAACAAATTAATGCAATGTTTTCCTTTTGAGGCACCTTTTCTTTTTGTCTTTTTTTAGCATTCTCCCCCCCCCCCCTCCTTTTATCAACAGAGTTGAGCTTCCTGGAAACGGTTAATCAGCTTATGTTGCAAAGATCTTCAGATTACGTACGTATCTGAACTACGAAGCTACTGAGGCACTCTTCACTCAAGCTTATCTGAAACTGGTCATTTCTAATGTAGTGGCTCTGCTCATACTCTGAACTCAATTTACAAGTGCATGGTTCTGTGCTCTGCGCGTACTTATAAGTGGCAGGTAAAAAAAAATGTGCGGAGGTGATTCTCTTATTTATTAATTCTAAAGTTGAAGGATGGCATCCAAAAGCAAATTGTTAATGACGAATCACCAAAATGATGGAGGACAGAGTTGAGGGCTTAAAAGACATAAACTCCTAGTGATATTGCTTTTTTGTCATCAAGCATCCAACATGTGCCTTTCATTGCAGGAACAGATCATGGTAGTCAACGCTAACCTCCAATAGATTCTTGTTTCTTGTGTAAATTATGGATAGAAAGTCAAATGAGGGGAGCTACATTACATAATTATGTGCATTTGATTGAGCCTATTGTACCTTAATTTATTTACTAGCCACCACAGATGACATGTATCTGAGTCATTTGGTCAAAAGCTTTCCACCATGTTTTGCCTAAGACGCCGTGGAAACCATTAAAGATGTTCTTGAGGTCTGGACGTGGCAGTGGTGCATCTGAATGGTTTCTAAGCAACATTTGCGTATAGGGTACCAGAGCTTGAGCTGCAATTCTCGTCTTCAAAATTTTTGTTTCTTTCCTGGCAGCCATGATCCAGCTAACTAGCATTTGTAGATGCTAGATGGTTCTCGGCTATGCGCATATATTCTATTCTGTACCCTTTTTACCAGTATTGGGGTTTATACTCTTAACCAATCCTGTATGTTCTTGATCAATGGCTTATTAGCCAATAATAGTCGAATTTCGTGATTCTTCAAACCTCTACAGTACCATATACTCTCTCTCTCTCTCTGTTTGCGTGCCCATCAGGCCGTCCAAATTTCAGGGTTCAGAAAGCTTCTGTTTGAAACTTCACAGTACATCTCAGGCATTTGTTGTCCTTCCGAAAATCCACGGACAGCTCATCTTGCGGTCCGATGACAATGGGAGCGATGGCTTAAGCTTTGACTAACAATGATCTGGTGCACATTTTCATTTGCATTTTGACCGATAGTAATAAACATGAAGACAAAATGAGTAAAATCCCTTTACTATTGCAATCGGCATGGTTGTGTATATACTTTTAAAACGGTATCTTTATTTAATTACTATGAAGATTAATTTTAAATCATTTTATACTTTTATTTAAGTTGTACTTGGAAAAGGATTCAATTGTGATGAGTTTTTTAAAATTTAATAAAATATTATTAAATATAAAATAAATATAGGTCAATTATTATTGAGAGAGAAAAAAATATAATATATTGTAAGTATATGATAATTTTTTAAAAATAAAAATTATTTAAATTAATATTATTTTAAATTGAAGTTTTAGTTAGAATAGAAAAGAGCTTCTTTTCAAATATAACCTTAGTAGTTATCGTCACATCACTATATAAATATTTACAAGACTCAAATCTTATCTACTCCTTGTTGTGAAAAACTCTTGAAAAAATCAAGAATGAAATTAGAAACTCAAAGTTGGAAGATAAATTATATTAAAAAATATATTAAAAGATTTTTAAAAAGTTTTTTGGGGGAGGGGGAGACCAAGAGTAAAATTTAAAAGATTTTTCTTAATTTTGTTAAGAGAAAAGCAAATTTTTTATATATAAAAAAAAAAGAAAGCCACCCAGAAAAGCAGTAGAAAAAAGGTACTACTATTAGTGATACCATTTGCTTAATTAAGCACTATTTATGCATAGAATAATTTATCATTAAAGGGTGACAAGACTCATTAAAGTAGTAATAATTATGCCTGCAATTCCTTTTGGGTGTACACTAAGATGCATGCGCAGCAAGCACGTACGGTTTAGTTACCATAGCATTAATTTGCCGCCCAACAGCAAAAGGAGTTGGTACTTATCAGCCATGGATGGAGGACAACAAAACTACCAGCACTATAACACGACGGCTAGCCCGCTTATGTTCTGAAAACCATGCAGAATATAGAATCTAAGCTTAATTAATTCTTCTCATCATTGTGATTCTCACTGCTGACCGCGGGCTGCAGCTGCTGTTTTGCTTTCTCTTCGTTCTCGTTAATGGCTAAATCCTCCAACGTTAACTGTTGGTTGATTTTCTCTCCGTTGCTCTCAACATCCCATTTGGATGTCTGTGGCTCTTCGATGACTCCCTTCTTCCTATACTTGCAGTGGAGCATAAGCTGGAAGAGGCCTAAAGGGGAACCGACGATATTTGGAGACTGCGCAGCCAAGAAGATCATGCAGATAGAAATGATATTAATCAAGAAAATCCACTGTAACCCCCCAACCAAAAGAAAAGAAAAGAGCTTATGAAACAAACCGCAAGGAAAAGATCATGGCTAAGTAGTCCATAGGCCATCCAAAGCGTACTGGAAAGGAACGAGAAAAACGACAGGTAGAATGGCATAATTTCCACGCTTTTGGTTTGTATCACTTGTTTCTGACACATTCACAAGTTTTCAGTGGAGAGAAATTAAAATTCACAGAATAGAAATTATGGTAACAAAGATTTTTGAGTAAGGAATATACTGTACGGGAATGTTAATTTCTCACCACAACTGTGAGAGGAGAAGCGTACATTGCTGCAGAAGCAACTAGTCCTACACTGCCTACCAACATTTTTCGATGGCTATGATCAAGAAATGCAAAGGATGACACTAAAGCAGTGGTGAAGAACACTATGATAACAAATGCCGCCATTACGGCAGCTCTTTTCTGCAAATTCCAACACAAGAAAATATGAAGATGCATGTTAGCACTACAGGAAAAATCGCAATTTGCGACGGTCAAAAACCGTCGCAAAATCAATTTAGTTATAACTGGTTCTGGTTCAAGTGATTTAATGACTCATCCCCAATGGAAGTAATGCTATTACTGGCTATATACATAGTAAGTGAAGAAACTTGCCTTTTGACTGACCGAAGCATATTTAAGATATATGATTATGAAGGAGAGCTCCAGTAGAACCCCTATTCCGTTAATGGGGAAAATGACGAAGTTTTCCCACCGATAACTTACTACGGGCAATCCATACCAAGCATAAATGCAACTGTTCAGTAGTGCAATAACATATGGAACGCACGAATACTCTCCCACGCTCTTCTTTTTTACTATTCTTGTAAAAGTTAATCTGCAAACACAATGAATTACAAACAAATAAGATGATAAGATATCGATCGATTAATCTAGTAGCTAATAAGATTATATATATGCATACGACAATGAAGGTGAAATTGTGAGGACAGCTAGCAAAAGATGAAGTGGATGAGGTTAGCTAGGTTAATTACATTGGTGCAGCGTAAAGTAACGTGGTGGCAGCATTGCCTGCAGCAAAAAATGACCATGCAAGGGTTAGGCGTTTGTCTACATGAAAGATGACAGGGAAGATAAAGATACCCACCAACCACTCCCATAGCCAAACGCAGCTTCTCCCCCATCGTTGCAAGGATACTAGCCCAAATAGAAAGGACTGAACGGTGTGTTTTGAGATTGCACCCCTATATTCTTAGCATCATTGGGGTATATATATATATATATATATATATATATACACACGAGGCCGAGAACAACAAGCAAACAAGCAAGCAACTAAAACAGCCAACAAACAATTAAAAGAAATGGGGAATGTTTTGTCCACACATCTTATGATGTTCAATTTGTGGTGAGAAATATTTCAACAAGCATTAAAGAAATACAAAGAAGAAAAAATAAAACATATAGTGGAGAGCAACGAGTTGCATTAAGTCAACTACTTCAGGCGTTTTAGCTGGAATTTGGTTTTAGAAACTGTATTAGCTTTAGGTTAAGGTAATAATTAGACAGGGTATAGAAGTAAATGGACCCACGAGATAGAATTCATTTTGCTAAATTTTGTTCCCTTTGAGTGGAGGATATCGTTAGATTTCCACTACCCAAAATCCATCTCATTTCCTTTTAGGTTTTGTTTGGCATTTCATTGGAGGAGCTTCTGATTCATCACCATATATATGCATTTGGATTAGTCATGGCATTTTACCAGAAAAGTAAAAAGTCTTTTATCCATTTACTCGGTGGATTTAGATTTTTCACTTAATGTGGCTCGCTGCAACTTATTGTTTAGTTGATGGTTCTTAATTCCATTCATAAAGAAGACAGCATGTAAAAAAAAAAATTATGGTTATAAGTATTTAACTGTTCAAATTATATATTCACAAGAAATACCAATTAATATGAACATAACTATTTTAAACTTGCATGGATATAATACCATATGTGTCATGGTCTGATAAACTTTTTGGTGTTACTCGTGCAATTAGGATTATTGATAAATAAGTAGTCGATCCATTAGTTAAAATTTGACGAGAAAAGAATAATAAATAATATTAAATATTAAATATGTATTAAAAAAAATTCATCCTATTGACAGAAGAGGGATATTTTTCTTGATATAAGGTGGAGAAAACTCTCACAGTGATCCGTATAGAACTCATATCTATACATGTCAATCAAACACAAATACATTCGCTTTCCAGTTCCAAAGAATCCAGACAGCCTTTCGAGAACCCTAAATTTAACGGCCCTTGATGAGTGTAGACATATGATGACATGATTTATTTGACAAGTTGTTCTAAATGTGGACTGTGCAATTCATGCGATAGGTCAAATTCCAAGATATTTTCGGTATGGGAAACACTTGATGCATGAAATCACAGAGACTCCAACTGAGAGGAATAAAGAAAGCCAGCAAACATGAGCAGGGTTCTTTCGAGACAAAAGAAGGATTCAACTTGAAGAATCAAATTATTCTGCTTAAGTTCATCGTTTGATGCGCCACAAGCACAAAAATTCTTTGGCCATGCTGTAAACTTGTATGATTTAACGCTAATGGTTTTGACATCCTTTTAGGGTTTGAAAATGAGAATAAACACTGTATATTTTAAAGAAATATCGGCCATTTATGTCTTTTTCATAACATAAGAGAAAAATGAGAAAACTCCTCTCCAATACTAATAATATTGGAGATTTTTCAATCTTTCAATAATATAAAAAATATGTTATTTGATACTTATATAAATAGACATAATTTTTCATGAAGTGTTCAGTTTGATAACTGAAAAGTCATGTTTGAATCTAAATCGGTTATATTATTATTATATAACATGTTTTGATATTATTCAAAAATTAAAAGTTTTTTAGTGTTTTTAATAAGTATTCCCTCCATCCTAAAAAGATATAAAAAATTTTCATTTTTATTGTACCAAAATAATTGTCAACTTTACAAATCAGGAATGCATTTATTACGTATGTTTTTAATTTACCATTTCTTCAATTACTTATTAAATATGTATATTCCTAATTTAATTAATGGATGTTTACTTTTATTTAGGGATAAAATAGTTATTTTTTATTATAATTATGTAAATTTTAATAATTCCTTAATATATGGGTCATTTGCTGGATTGCTTTTTAAGACGGAGAGAATATTAAAGAGCAACCTTACCTGAAAAAAGATAGTGTTGATGGTGATATAATAGAAAACAGCATTTTTCTTGTCACGCCATCTCAACAATTCTTTCTTATGTATCCCATTACCTCTTTGGTCTATCATCCGGAGAAATCTTATATCCTCAACCAAGCAATTGTACATCAGCTGTTTGATGCTTTATGCCAACTTAAAATTTCCGGTTCTTGAATGTTCTTCCAGCGCATACACCAACTTTTTCTGATACTGTTTATAAAAAGCTGGGGCCTGTGTGGCACAAATTTAATTAATGCCAATGGAAAAGACTTAGAATTGATTAGATGCCGATCCTGGTAGGAGGGAAAACAGGTTATCAGTTGGCAGTTAATGAATGAACAAAACCAAGAGAGCTGAGAATTTTCTCATCCAACAAAATTCTTTAGTTGGATGGATTCTTGATTTGTTGAAATATCAGAGGTGACAGAAAAATGGTTCGATTGAACAGATAAATGCTGAATATATTCTTGTTAGAACGATAAATATCATGTGAACAATGCTAAATCTATCAAGCATCGTCCATTGACAAGGACGATAGGGATGTTTCAGAGCATGGCCTCAGCCAACATTATATGCGCATTTCCTGCTTGGACACAACAAAGCCAACGCCATTAACAGCATATTAACAATATCTCTGTTCCATTGCCTTCAAATGATCACCTAGTTAAGTGTATGAGAGAAGCAGCGTACCTGAAAATCTTGATAGAATGGACAGAAACTTGTAAATCTGTTTAAGAATTCATAGCACCGCAGTTCTTCAGACAGGTCGTGATTATGGTTATTTTTGCAGATATGCTGGAAGGATATGCTGCTTATTATAAATGCACTTCAATTTTAAGAATTAGTTGGATAATGTTGAGTGACATGTTCCATTGACTGGGGAATCTCTAATTAAGTGGGAAATTGTAGTAGTGCTTTGCCAAACTTTGTCGTACTTCCAAAGCCAATCCTGATTGCGATACACAGCAAAATGCAAATACCAAAGATAACTTTTTTAACATGATCCTCTGACGACGAGAACCATAACAGTCTCTCATTTTTCTTTGGCAGACAGAATGCCTATGCCCTTTTTATGCGGGCTATTTCCAAGAAGGGCATGAAGATCTATTGTCTTGAACGTACATGTTCTGGACTAATATAGCTAAACAGAGCATTGGAAGTCCCATGGCAACCAATGCGAATTCAGATTAAATGTTATGGACTAATATAGCTAAACAGAGCCTTGGAAGTACCATGGCAACCAATGCAAAATCAGATTAAACTAAAGTTGATGGTTCTAAAAACTTTTTGAGAAAACTAGTCTGTGCTTTGATCCCTTGTTTCAGTCCTATAAAGATTGCAATTTGTAAATAAAGTACAGTTTCAATGATACTGACATACCTTGAATCTTCATTATGTGGGTAATTAAATATAGAGCACAGTGCTAGTAACTTTCGGAAAAGCATCCATTGTCATTATAAACATCACCAAACGTTAAAAATATGGACCCTTTGTCGTCATATAGCTAGCTTAATTACACAGAATGAAAAGGATAATGAAGGGGGGAGAAAAGCGTGAGGGGAGGGGGAAATGATATGTACTAGCCAATGGAAGTGTAAGATCCTGTAAGAATGGACTATATCTATGTGTACATATATTCTTATGGTACAAATGACTAGTATACAGCGGCAAGAAAAGAGGGCATCCTGAGAGCATGGAGCAGCATATGTGCAACTGAAGTTCATCCCTTTTTAACTAAATTTAATGCAAAGACAACCCATTTGAGCTGTACGCTTGAGCTTCCAGAGACCCAATGGAATTCATCTCTTTAGTAAATGTAATGACGCAGATAATCCACCCGAGCTGGATGCTTGAGCTTCATGAGAGCCTTTACTTCATGCTTCCGCACCATTTCTCTTGAGATATTCAAGTTCCCTGCAATTTCCCCCAATGTTCTATCTCCTTTACCATCGAGTCCATATCTCTGTCTGATCACTAGACTCTCCTTAGGCTTTAAAGAATCAAGCTGCAATAAGAACAAAGACCGACAATCAGTTTTCACACTAAATATAATTCTGTAACGCTACAAAGATCTGCGCCCAACCCCCAACCAGCGCAAAGAAAAAAAAAGGGGGGGAAGAGAGAGAGAGGAAGGGAGAGGAAACTGAACATGAACAAGAGAAGGAAATATGGCTTTCTTCATTTACAAGTAAAGTTATGCCAAGTCAGTCGGTAAACACCAACCCAGGTATTGAGATAGACAGCAAAACATTACCACATCATCAAGAGCAAGCCTGAGAAGAGCAGGTTGCCTCCTCTTATCTCCGTCAACACCATCAACATCAGTGATCCCATTAATAAGCTCCTCTTGTGTTATCGAATGCCTTGAATGGAGAGAGTATATGGGCTTTGATACTCTCATCACTTCATGGTATCTTTCAGGCGATATTCCAACTCTTACTATTATTTCTTCCTCTGTAGGCATTCTCTGGAGTTCAAACAACAACTGCAACTTAGCCTTCTGGATTTCCACTCTAACCTGCATCAGAAGAAATATTGAAGTGTTTGTTTCATTGTATCAGTTATAGAATAGAGGGTAAAAATTATCATGTTGCAGTTGTCAGATAAAATACAAATCACATAAGTCAAAGTGCAATAGTAAAAGCCTTAATGTTCTGTTTTCATGTTAAGATTCCTGAAAGTACTTTATCTGCATCCAGTTATTCAGCAAGAACTGCCTACTAAACGAAACGAAACCTAGAGTTTCACAAAGATCAGCAAAAAGTTCATCCGTGTCATATAGTGATTACCCAAAAAAACAAAAGCATGTGGTGGAAGCTTACCGACTCCAGGCCAAAGGACACTTTAGTGAAGCTGGAAAGTGTCATAGAACGTATAATTGCATGTCTGATCCAAAAGAGGCCATATGTTGACAGCCGGAACCTTCTTTTAGGTTCAAAACGATCAATGGCTGTGATAAGTCCTTTTACTCCTGCCTGACAGAGGTCCTGGAATCTTGGTCCATTGGCAAAGTCTTGAAAATATTTGTTCATCACAAACAAAACAAGACGGAGATTGTGCTGCAACCAATCAGCAAAATGATTATCACACTTTCCAAAAGTTACAATTTAGTGCATAACAACTACTTGAGCATCTATATAAAACTAGGTTCTGAATCCAGAATCCAAGTTTATTCCTTATGCTAATCAAATGATATGATAATTAGGACATTAGTTTAAGGATGATCTTGCTCTTAGCTATGTTGAAAAAAATGGAGTTAATCTGTATCCCTGTTTAGCATTTCGATATTTAATGTCAAAATGAATGCTTTATCTGTTACTCTGGGTTTTTAATCATCATGATGCTCTGTAGGATGTGATTAAATCCTTAGCCCATATATCAAGAGTTCCAAAATAACTGGCACTCTTCTAGAAACTAGTGGATCCCACAATAAAGTTGAACAGAAGAATGTTTTTGCCTGAACTCAAAATGATAAATTCAGAAGAGAACTCTAATAATCACATGGCATATGCAATCGTGCATCATCAATCCAGCTAATGCCATTTATTGGTGTCTCACTGAAGCTGATTGGTTCAGCAACCAAAACTGGGGGAATATGCATACATCCCCATTTCAGGTGCAACAATGTCAAGGCCATATTTAAGGTTTCCCCATGTCTGTTTGGAGTTTTAAGGGCAGTCAATCCTCCAACACCAAAAATCACCTAAATGTGGATCCTTAATGGTCATTTCATTTGGACTGGAGAATATAACAATGAAGTTGGTTTCGAATTACAAGAAATAGCATGATTACATGATCAGGTTGATTAGCCTGTGCCTAAAATCATTGCAAGCACTGCTAATAGGGCTACTAAATCATGGCTTTGAGATCTCTAACTAACATGAAAATTGCCTGAGAAGGCTGACAATTTTGGTTTAAATGATAACACACAATTCCAGTACTCCTGATGATTTCTCCTGTTATTATGTTATCCCCTTAAATGGTTACAGTTAAGTGTGGAGAAGGTACATGAGGAACTAAATGGAAAGAGACTGAACTTCTAACTTGAAGTTTCACTGTACTGATTATAAAGATACTAATATCCACTTGACCTTATCTGTAAAATAAGGAAAGGCTCACAACAAACAAATTCAGAATCCTACCAAGTACACCATTTTGAACTCTGAAGTCCTTTTGTAAGGAAGCTTTATTTCCAGATAAACATCACTGGGATTTCTCATGTATAATTGTGATATATTCTGGTTCTCTATGTTTTCAGAGGTAAAAGGGGATATTTATCATAAAAAGGTGAATCATATCAATTCCTCACCAGCATCAGTTGAAGGTTTAATATTTTAGCTTAAATCAATACAAGTGTTAAGATTTTTACACCTACAACTTAATCAAATCCTGATATCCGATTGCTTGAGTGATAGTAGGTACCTTAATCAGTTTGTTTCTGGCAGCTCGACCAACTTCCATATTTTTCCTCAGTTCAGTAACATCCATGTTTGTTGCCTCCGCTAATTCACCGTCTGTTGGTTCTCTTCCTAGATCACCTTGCAAGCTCTCCTTAATTTGCAGAATTGCCTAAATTATGACACGAGAAATTATTAGAACCAAAAGAAATTCAATAGGTATTATCACTTAAATGAGATTCTTGCTTTCCTTCTTGCAAAATCTTTCCATTTCCTTTCTTGATTCTGGGGTATTGGGGTCGGGGTTTGAAAGTATTTGAAGAAAGGCATGCCCACCTTCAATGGTTGCATTAACTTAAAAAGCCAGGAATGCTCAGATGAAGGAAGAACCGGAGGGATCTTCATTTTCTTCCAGTCTAAGCTGACTAAGTCTGTAGAAGCTGAATATTCTCTGACAAGCCTATTTATTTTTTCATCTTCATCATGATGTATACATTTTTCTCTTTGTGATGAAGTTAGAACTTCACTTTTGTTTTTCTTTCTCAGAGCAATCCTCTTATCAAGACTCAATCTTTTTGACTTCCTCCTCCGATTCCTTATAACAGTGTAAGTAGTTCCTTTGTTTGTCTCCTCATTTGCTTCTTCAACAGCTTTACTTCTCTGTCGTCCTCTCTTCACCTCATGATCTTTTGCTTCTGTATCAGTGTCAAAAATTGCAGGACTGCGCTTATAAATATGTTCAAGTTTCGCTGCAGCCTCATTGTAGTCTACTTCTAAAGTACTTGGAGCAGCTTGATCCATGGAGATGGCCTTTACTCTTTCCGGTTGCCTTACTGCTTGTTTTAATATCTTTTCATTCTCTTTAGATGTCTCCCTAGGTAATGAAAGGGATTCTTGGGGTGCAACCAAAGCCCCATTTTTTGTTTTACCAGTTTTAAATGATAATATTGACGGTCTTCTGGGCTGAGATAAATGAGTTGACAATTTTGCACTCAATCCCAATGGACTTCTTGCGGCAGAGCTAGAAACAGTCACCACTCCCATGAGAGGATTGTACAGTTACAAAGAAATACGGGGAGCAAAAGTTTTCTGGAAGGTCCTGCAAGAACACTGGCATATAATTATCTTCCGGAAAAGTAAATATGCTATTGCATAAGGGAAACTTATGAAGAGCTAGTGTGCCATTCCATACGGAGTTTGAACAACTTCAACCAGATAACTCATTGCGTGATTAGAGAACTAGCATATGCAACGTGAAATATATATAGCCATATGTCGATATGTCTGCCCGACATAATCAACCACTTCGATAAATTCAGAGGAAAGTAATCAAGAAGACAGATGCAGAACGGTTTCAATTAACTAGCAAAAATTACAAAACTAGATTGCAAGGAACAAACAATCATGCTGAGTGATCCAGTACACAAAGTCCAGTTTCCTGCTGCCTCTTAACAGAATCCCAGCACAGACCAGTTATTTACTCGATAACAAACTCCACCAAATCACATTCTTGCATGAATTATCAAATGAATAATCAGATATCTCCACCAAAATTTTCCCCTTCTTCCCTCCACTCCACCTTTCCCCACAAGCTAGTGCAAGA